>JAWRVF010000007.1:695000-1295000 GCA_036785485.1 Physcomitrellopsis africana
AGAAAAAAAATTTACAATTTATTTAAATACATAATAGTGTGTTCATAAATGGTTTCATTGCATAAGATTGCCTCAATCTGAATCTTTTAGTAATGTCATCTTTACATGTGTAAGTTTTATATTTTTACTTTTTACTTTTTTTTCCCCTTCCGTTTTTTTGAGATGCTTATCTTCTTACATGCATAAAATGCAGTCCTTGTATCAGAAGATCATTTCAAAAAAAAAAAATAATAATAATAATAGTATGAAATATCATATTTCAGTTAAAATGACTTCAGTTTGAAGGATAAAATTGTTATTACAAAACACTTGAATATACTCTTCTTATCATCTTGAATATATTAGTTTTTTTTTGTAAAATTGATAAGGATTGTGGAACAAGTATTGTTTAGATTTTACTTGCAGAACAAGTTATCAGCAAAACTCCTATGTTGACATTTCCTGAGTTGCAATCCACATAATTCAAGAGGTAACAGACGACCTCATATTTCCTCATAAAACACCTTGGATGATTAACCTTCATTCGCACCCACAGAATCTTAATCATCAGCACTTCATCCACCTCCCATGCACAGCCTGCTTCATCCACATGATATTCATTCATCATTGAGATCCATCATCCAGATTCTAGTTCCTTCATGGCATCGAGGTTAAAGGATAAGCAGCCACCGAGAACGTGAGCTAAATAAAAACAAAACACGATAAAGCGGCCCAGAGCAATCGTGGCCGTAGATCGTATCCACAGGGGAAGAGACCATCGCCGCCTGTGTACTGGATCATTATTACACCCCACAGATCCTATGTTTTTCTTTCGTGGGCTGCCATCCATCCATCCATCCATCCATTCATCTAGCTTTCCATGCGTGCATGCACGATGGGAGGAGGGAGGAAGCGTGGGCATGGGTCCTATGGGAGCTGGGGGGTCGTGGTGATAGGTCGCGAATGGCGGGCGAGCTGGCGCAGCAGCTCCTGCCAGGAAAGGAGGTGGGCCCTCTTACCCTGAGCCCGTGCCCCTGGGGCCCAGAGGCTTCGACTCGTCCGCAGGGGGGCTGTGTGGGGCGGACTCGTCGCAACCTCACCAGTCTATGGCACACCATGTCAGCTCTGGCTGTTTTCTATTTTCAAATTCCTATCATGCTGATGTGCAGGGATGTCGTCGTCGTTGATGCTTCTTCTGTGCCAGACGTGAGTCACCCGAGCCTCCGCAATATATAGCCGCTTGCGCTTCCGGGATCGTCCTTTTTCGCGAATTGTTGCGTTAGCCTGGAGGAGAGAGCTATCGGGGTGTTATCGAGTTGCGGCTCGGTCTCGGCTGACAGTTTCTGCCGTGGTTAGATTGTTGATCACGCTCTTCATTGTTCGTTGTCTCGCTCGTTTTTCTTAAGTGTGAGCTTTCCTTCATTTGTGCCAGAGAGAGAGAGAGCGAGAGAGAGAGAGAGAGAGAGAGAGAGAGTGTGAGAGGAACAAAGGGAGCACGGACAGGTGGTGGAGGCTGTGGAGATTTTTGTTGCCTGCTATAGGAACCGGCTGCGCGGCCTATATTTGTCGTTTAGGGTATTTGAGCGTTTGGTGCTGGAGAGGTGAGTTTTCTGGGTGTGGTTGTGGTCGCCTTCTTATCAGTGTGGACCGAGTGTCAGGATATGTAAGCTGCGCGTCTGCGTCGTGTGATTGTGAAGCCGCTCTTAGGTGGGCCAAGCTCTGGCCTGCGCGCCTTTGGCCGCGGCAGGGGTCGGGTTTCCTTTGTAACAGCCCATGGTTTTTTCCATCTGGCTTACTGCTGTGTCGCGGAGGTATCATCTTCGCTGGGGTTTGGGAAGCCGCGGATTGATCTTGCAGCAGTTGTAGATTATTGCGGTGTGGTGAAGTTCCGGTGGGTGTGGAACTGTCTCGAGAAGGAAGGTCGATTATCGAGGTTTTGGTATATTTGGTGCATTTAAGAAGATGAGAAGCTGATTTGCTTCTTGCAAGGGGACGAGGGTGGTCGGTGTTCGTCTAGTTTACGCGAAAATTCTTCTGTACTGCTTGGCGCGCTTTGCAGTCTGGACGATTTCCCTTCACCATGAGTACAGGCGCCGTGATCAGGTGCTTACAAGATCTGGATTTTACATGAACTGGCGGGATGATCAGGTCGTCGTCGGTGCCACTTTAGTTTGCAATGGTGTAAGGATCAGGTTCGCATAATGTCCGTGGAGAAGCATCGGAAGTTTTGAGAATTATGAGGTGGACATGTGATATGAAAGCATTCGAGAAAGAAAAAGAAGGCGTGGTCGACCAGGTCTACTGACTTTGTTTAGTTGATGCCTGGACAGTTGACTGATAGTGCTCTTGAGTGGCTGGGCAACAGGATATGGTTTTAGGTAGTGGCATACATGCATTGCAACCCTTGACCTGTCAGCTCTAAAGTGACAGGTTGGCTGTAGATGGTCGAGTTGCCCGAGAACTTGGGAAATGTCGTTAAAGATTTAATGTAGTAGAGGTTAGGGCAACGTAGTTCGATTTGGTCAGGGTCAATGCGTTACCTTTCACTGCCGTTCTGTGGTGACTTCTAGTTCTTCTTCTTCGTCTGGCAGGGGCGACCTAAGATCTTTACTTTGGGTTCTAATGGCAAATCCCAACGCGCACTGGACTTGACTGTGATAATATGAACTAGAAACGGGTCTCCTAATGTAGGAACTTCCGATGGTGGTCGCTGTTTCTGCATGAGTCACAATGTGGTTTCTCTGCATGGACAGGAGTTCAGTGCGGGTTCAAAGTAGTAGGATTTATGTGTCAGATGTAATGTTCTGAAATGGAGGTTCAAGTTTTCGTGATCGACTTCTGTTTACCGTTCTTGCGCGCTTCTTTCGGGGGTTATGGGCTACTGCTGCGTAGTGCCAACATCGTTTCTGAACTTTGTAATGTTCGTTCTAGTAACTACTAGGGCAGTTACAAGTGACAAAACTGTGAGAATTGTTGTTTTTGTAACAGTTAGGCATTTGCACAGTAGGCTGATATGTCTATGTACCCTTCTTCATAGTCCTGAATTTTTGCAATCCTGTAGTCGTGGACATATGTTATTTGATTGCTATGCGTCATTCTGGCGTGCATGTTACTCCTAGCGTAGTTGGTTTTCATCCTTTTTGTGGATGAAAACATGGTATTGATTTTCAGATGCACTTTGCCTGTTCCTTCCAGTGGAAAAAAATTTATGTGGGCGAACTTTGACATTGCCGGGGTTACAGTATCAATTTCCTTCCCGAAGTGCTTATTCTAGCGATTTTGGTTTTCTGCAACAGGTGACGACTGACCGTTTAGTAGATCCAGCAGCGGACCTGGAAGCAAGGTTCCCTTAACATTCATTTGTCATCATGCCGCGGAGACGCAAGACCCCGCGGGAACTTGAGGAGAGTGCCCGAGCTCAGGCTGTAGTGGAAGCCCAGAATTTGGCGCCAGCTGAAGCAGGAGAAACAGAGGGATCAGCACCCTCAGCTCGCACACCGGCACCTGGTTTGAAGCGGAATCCAGCTTCTGCTTCGGCTCCATCAGGGTCTCCAGCTCCGTCTCCGGGTCCTGTCGCATTGCCAGTGCCTGTACAGAATGTCGATCCTCAGCCTGCGGGAGGCCAAGGCCATGATCAAGCCCACTCTCAGAATGTAGGAGAGAGAGGACAAGGCCAAGGTTCAGCTCAACCTCAGGGACAGGGACAGGGACAAGGACAAGGACGCGATGAATCCAGTAGCGGTGGACCTCCTGAGCGAGGGAGGGGTATGGGTGGAGGCGAGCGAGGTTCTGGAAGGAGGGGTGGTAGGGGCCGTTTTAATCAGGGCCCACCACACATCACATCCCACCAAAATGCTCCTGGTTCTTTTAGTCCTTATCGTGAACAATATCGAGGCCAAGGTGGGAATGACTATCATGAAATGCAAAATCAGGGTTACAGCTCTTCTGTGTATGGAAGGCCCTCCAGACCTTTCCAGCAACCGATTCCTCCAGCACCCAGACCTCTGCCACAAGGGGGAAGGGGCCCTTCATACCCAGGGCCATCATATGGACGTGGCGGAGGTCCTCCTGCTCATTTTTCTGTAGCACCTCCAAGTTACGGACCAGGTGTAGGTGCAGTTGTTGAGCAGTTTGGGTCGGTGGTTTTGGGTGGTGCGGGGCCTGGTCCCAATGTTGGCCCAGTTTCAGAACCCCATGTTTCTAAATATGAACAGCCATCCACGCCTCCACCAATGTCTAGTAAACAGCTGAGGTTTCCTTTGCGTCCTGACAGAGGAAGGATTGGCCAATGGTGTATCGTGAAAGCAAATCATTTCTTTGCTGAGCCGCCTGACAAAGATCTGCATCAATATGATGTATGTCGTCTCCTTTCTCGATGGCTTCATAATCGCTTTGCTGTATCAAATATTTTGGACGTAAATTTATTGGAAATCCCAATGGGTGGATATATTTTTGTGTCCTGTATAGTCTGCAGTTTTTGAATTTTTTGTAAGGAATCTTGTAGTCTGATTGCTTGTACCTCATTGTATATGAACTATTGCAGGTTACAATCACCCCAGAGGTTACATCCAGAGGTATCAGCAGGGCCGTCATGGAGCAGCTTGTTAAACTTTACAGAGAGTCTCACTTGGGCACTAGGCTTCCTGCCTACGATGGTAGGAAGAGCCTGTATACGGCTGGACCCCTTCCATTTCAGAGCAAGGAGTTCGAGATTAGACTCTTGGACGAAGATGATGGAACCAACCAACCTAGGTGTGAATTGTTACTGGGAGTGTCTTTTTCTTTTGGTTTGGACGAAGGCCCTGGACATTGGCCTTAGCTTGGTCTGAGAGTAGTACTAAATCTTAACTCATCTGTATGTTGCCCAAGGTCTCTTACAGATTTATGGGGTTGGCTGCAGACGGGAGAGGCCCTTCAAAGTTGTAATTAAATTTGCTGCCCGAGCAGATTTGGATCATCTCAGACGATTTCTTCTTGGGCGCCAAGCTGATGCTCCTCAAGAAGTCCTACAAGTCTTAGATATTGTATTGAGGGAGCTTCCTACCCACCGGTATGCTTCCTGTGTCAGATTTCTGTACTTTTGGGAAGCATCTAAAAATAAAATACTTACGTGCCTATTTCAGGGTTTTAGTATGGTCAATGTGCATGTTCTTGCTTTTGAAGGTCTCTGTCTGACAAGGATCTTTGTGCGCACAGGTATTCTCCTGTAGGACGCTCTTTTTATTCTCCCAATCTGGGCACTCGACAGCCGCTAGGAGATGGTCTTGAAAGCTGGCGGGGCTTCTATCAAAGTATTCGACCAACTCAAATGGGGCTGTCCCTAAACATTGGTAACCACTATTCCTTGCCCAATGGATTCGCATTGTCTTAAATGTGAAATATTGAAAGAATTCTTTGTAATCGAGGTTTAAAGCAATTTCCTATATGTGATTGTGATCCACTCTTCAATCTCTCTCTGCAAAGGGTGTGTGCCGGAAACGAGCTGAATTAGCTTTTTTTTGTTTCTTTACAGACATGTCTTCCACAGCGTTCATTGAACCCAAGACTGTGATGGAGTTTATAAGGGATCTCCTCAACAAGGACTTGACTCGTGGTCTATCCGATGCTGATCGCATGAAGGTGTGATTCCTTACACTACCGAGTCTAGCCTGTCATCTGGACCTATTTGAAGTTTCTTCCATCATATTTTTTCTTTTATATATTGATAAAAATAAAAATTTTGGTAAGTTGTGGAACATTTGTGCTTGGTTTACAGATCAAAAAAGCTCTTCGTGGAGTCAAAGTGGAAGTGACTCATCGCGGAAGTATGCGTCGCAAGTACCGCATATCTGGGCTTACCAATCAGGCCACCAATGAATTGGAGTGCGTTCTAAACTTTTAAACTATTTTCCAGTTTCGAGTTTGATATTGCACATAAGACCTCTGATTTCTTGCGAAAAATAGTAGGGTGAAACATATTAAACGGTGTCTATTTTTCGATGTTTTATCAGGTTCCCAGTTGATGATAATGGTAATTTGAAGTCTGTCACCGACTATTTTCGGGAGACGTATGGCTATGTTATCCGGCATCCATCTTTGCCTTGCCTGCAAGTAGGGAATGCTCAGCGTCCCAACTACCTTCCTATGGAAGTCTGCAAGATCGTTGAGGGCCAGCGGTACTCCAAACGGCTGAATGAGCGCCAAATCACCGCTCTTCTTAAAGTTACTTGTCAGCGACCACGAGACAGAGAACAGGCCATTATGAATGTACGTATCTACGAGTCGTCAATTATTTGAACTACAATTAATGTCTTTTTAATACTACTCGGTTATTATGTGTTTGCTGCCTACTCTACATGTAAAACTTAAGGTCTTTTAAGGTAAAGAAGAAAGGTCATTAAGTCATAGAAACTGATATATTTTTTGGTTTTGGCTAATGGGCACAGACGGTATACCATAATGCATACCATCAAGATCCTTATGCTCAAGAATTCGGAATTAGAATCAGTAATGAACTTGCGCAAGTAGAGGCTCGAGTCCTGCCAGCGCCACGGCTCAAATACCATGACACTGGCAGGGAAAAAGAGTGTCTTCCACAAGTTGGACAGTGGAACATGATGAACAAGGTTTGTGCTCGCCTGGTTTTCTTGGATGAATGGATAAGCCAGTTCATGAATGTGCCATGAATTCTTCATTTTCAGCTTTAGTAATTAAAATCAAAATTACCGTATCAAGATTCTTGATTTGAATGTTCGGTTGGTTCTACAGAAAATGGTTAACGGTGGAATCGTCAACAACTGGGCATGCATCAATTTTTCACGCATTGTCCAGGAAAATGTTGCTAAGAGCTTCTGTCAAGAGCTGGCTCAGATGTGTCAGACATCTGGAATGGTATGATACAATTTTCTGCTTATTATGGCTGTGACACATTTTTAGATATCTGAGGAATTGACGTGATTTTTAGCCGGTTTAGGTGATAATTTTAGTTTGAAGTTTCGTTTACTCCCTTTGGTCTTTAGAGTTTCATTTGTGCAACTACGTACTGTTTTCTTCTATGTTCCAAGCCGCAAAAGGGACCGGTATTAATCATATTTATTGCAGTGTATTTGGAGCTATTTAAAGTTTTTGTGCAAAGTTTATTCGATTTTGCTAACATATTCATTGGTTGGCTCTCGTTTGTTGCTACTCCGCATGGTACAGGCTGAACAATGTTGTGGTCTGTGGTTATGTGTTGCAGCAATTTACTAGAGACCCCGTAGTGCCTCTTCAATATTATCATCCTGATAACTATGACCGAGCTTTGATTCACCTATGTGATGACGTGTACAAAAAGACGAAGGGCAAGAGCTTGGATCTCCTCATAGCTATTCTACCAGACAACAACGGGCCTTTATATGGTATGTAAAGGTTCTTGTTTCTGTTAAACGGACTAAAACTATATTATTCAAGTCCTGACGACTAATGGGTAATGATAACGTTCGCGTAATCTGCTTGGACTTTTATTTGCGATTTTATTTAAGCTTGATTCTATCTATTATACATGGTATGTAGGTGATCTGAAGAAGCAATGCGAGACTGTCCTGGGAGTGGTTTCACAATGTTGTTTGACTAAGCATGTCTTCAAGATGAGTAAGCAGTATTTGGCAAATGTGGCCCTCAAAATTAATGTGAAGGTAATTTTAACTAGGTCGTAACTAGACTCCATGTATTTCAGGACTTCCATGCTGTTTTGTCAGTGTTATACCTACTCCTTGTCGTCTTGAATACAGAAACGTGGATCTTTAAAAGACCGATTTATGATTGTCATTGTGTCAATTGTTCACTTCACAGGTCGGAGGTCGGAATACTGTTTTGGTGGATGCACTTTCACGCAAGATCCCTCTTGTCAGTGATATTCCCACTATAATATTTGGTGCAGATGTTACTCACCCTCATCCTGGAGAGGATTCCAGTCCTTCCATTGCTGCAGTAAGTTACTGTAACCAAGCGATTACCCCCACTTATTAATAGCTGATAAGCTATGTGTATTCAGGTCTCAATTGAGAAGTGTCGCTCTTGATTTTGAATTCTCTAAACGTGTACATAGTACGCACGATTTCGTGGCAATGACATTTTATCGTCTATATGCAGGTGGTAGCTTCGCAGGATTGGCCTGAGGTCACTAAATATGCCGGGTTGGTGTGCGCTCAAGCTCACCGTCAGGAGTTGATTCAGGATCTGTACAAAGAGTGGAAGGATCCTCAGAAAGGCTTAATGGCAGGAGGGATGATCAAGTAATCTTCTACTTGGAATTTGGCATACCTAATTAGTTTCATATTGAACGCTTTTTATTTTCTTGCATTATTATATTTGAAAATTTCTTGGTGTAACTGGAATGATATATGTACTAAATTTTAACGTCTGTCTCAAGCTGTCCCACCTGGTAGGGTGAACAGCATTGGATCTTTAGTTGTGGTTTGGATCTTCGGCTACTTTCTGCCGCTGATTGATTGTGCTCCTGTATTGTTTTATAGGGAGCTCCTGATCTCTTTTTGGCGCGCAACAGGTCAAAAGCCTCTTCGCATCATTTTTTACAGGTTTGCTCCAGATCTATTCACAATGTAGATTATTTGCATAAGTTTATGTGAAGTTCGTGTGTAATGATGGTGTTTCTGGTGTAATTCCTTAGGATGCTGCCAGTTAGGTCTGGTGGCTTAGTTAAAACTGAATGTATGCACTACCATGATTGTTAACAAATTCTGTTGGTTCCAGGGATGGAGTTAGTGAAGGGCAGTTTTACCAGGTGCTTCTGTTCGAGCTGGACGCAATCAGGAAAGCTTGCGCTTCCCTTGAACCGGACTACCAGCCTCCAGTCACGTTTGTGGTTGTGCAAAAAAGGCACCACACTCGATTATTTGCTAGCAATCACAATGATAATCGCTCTACGGATAGAAGTGGCAACATTTTACCAGGTGCAGTCATTAGTTTCGCAGAATATATTGCTTAATTTATCTGCATATATGGAAGACATTTTATTTGGCATTCTCTGCCTGTGAGAGTGTGCGGTATGGTGTTGTTGGATGCGTTGCTGTAACAAACGTGTTTACACTGACTGACTAACTTCGACATCCTTCGTATTTTAGGGACTGTTGTGGACTCGAAAATTTGTCACCCTACGGAGTTTGACTTCTATCTTTGCAGTCATGCTGGGATTCAGGTTCATATCCTTTTTAATCTTTTATTGATTTGTGAAATGTTTCATCTGTTAGAAATGTAGTAGCATTTGTATCTTTGTAAGGGATAGGATTTCTGATCGCTTGCAACGCTAAGCTTTGGGGAAAGCTTGTTATTTTGCTGTTTCTAGATTATGTGCATGTTAAGTATTTCTACTGCTCTTCTATTTACTTCATGGAGAATGTGCTTACGATTTTACAGGGGACTAGTCGACCAGCACATTATCATGTACTATGGGATGAAAATAAATTTTCTGCGGACAGTTTGCAGTCGTTGACAAACAATCTTTGCTACACGTATGCTCTCCTTCAAGCTGTAGTATTCGTATTCTATCTGTGGCTGATCTGTTCATTACTATGTTCTGTACGACAGCTCTTTTTCTGCTTACCAATTGCCGTTGTAGACAAAGAATCTCCTGCAAAATCTTTTTTCTTTTTTTAGATTTATTTTGTATACGTGAGATGCACTAGAAGAAATACATGATTGGAAGACTTCGCACTATGATGTTGAATGATCATGTGCCGACAATCGTGGCTTTTCGGATAGCAATATGCTAATTGTTTGGTTTGTTATTTGTGAATATAGGTATGCACGGTGCACACGTTCTGTGTCTATTGGTATGTCGCAGAATCCTACTAATCCACATCATATTTTTTTGTATCGGAAAACTATTTTGCCTAGTGTTGTATCCAACAACCTCTTCAATCCATGTTCCACTTTTTTGTAGCAGGGAGTGTTGAAAATTCTAGATGCTTTGATATTTTGAATTTAATTGTGTGTTAACATTACTTACTAAAATGCGACGTTCTCTAATGATGAATCGCAGTTCCTCCTGCTTATTATGCGCATTTGGCTGCTTTCCGAGCGCGCTTCTACATGGATCCAGAAGCTTCCGATACTGGATCTGTAACTAGTGGGATGGGAGGGGCTAATCGGAGCCAGTACACTGGATCAGCAACTTCTCGTACTAATCGTGTGGCGGGAGGAAATGCTGTGCGGCCACTTCCTCCTCTGAAGGAGAACGTGAAAAGAGTCATGTTCTACTGTTAATGTTACATTGGGAAACCTAAGATATGACGTTGTGATAACTTGCTCGAGTATTCCCTCATTTTGGATGTATGTATCATTATGTCCAATTATTATATCTTGACTTGAACAGTCAAGACCGACATCATGCTTCAAGAATTAGGAAGGTAGGGTGCACTGATTGGCAATACTGAGAATCGGTCTGTGCTATTGCATATGGTAACAACGGAATTAGGTTTATGTCTTGTATTTGGTTTGCAGTTGGGTATTACAAGCCGGAACATAATTTGAGAGTGACAATGCAGCGTTTGGAAGTCAATTTTTGTTTTCACTTTGTGTCTATCATTGTCAAAACCAATGATACGATCAATTTGTGAATCTTGAAGTTTTCTTGCCTAGTGTATAAATAGAATCGAAGCCTATATTAGTGGTTCTAAGTATTCGAGAACTTCGCAAAAGCTGCTCTAAAGCTTATACTTGATAATATTGTATTGTGTTGGTTTTGGAAATTAACCTCTTGTATGTTTGATCACACGTATGTGCTGTGATCATTGTTGCTATTGTTAGTTGGTTTATCGTGGGGTGTGATTTCAATACATTTTCTTTTGGTGCATAGATTATCTTATTTAGTATTGTAATGAAGTGTTGAAAAGTAGCTACATTCAGATTGATTGTTGAAAGATAACTTTGGATGGGTTCTAATCTCAATAAATGAAGCTTTATTTATCTATGACAGGTACAAGCTGAAATTTCTTACTCTCTTCACTCAGACAAGGAAATCTTCTTCTAAATTCCAAACTATCATAAAATCATATTATAATAGGTTATGTCTAAACTAAAGCCTAAGTAGTACATTTTTCAGGAGTTAAAACAAGATAACTAATGTGATTATATACATCAAAGATCCTTTAACTAGAAACTAAAGTCATTATAGATACATAATTAACATGTTGATCTAAAAATAATTAACAAATGATATTATTGAACTAATATTTAGTGATGGCAATTTTTAAGACTTAGTATTACAAACTAAATTTCAGTTTTTAAGACTTAGTATTACAAACTAAATCAACAAGTTTGAATGATTGTAGCTTAAGTTTTAATTAAACATTAAGAAAAAACATCAAGTAAGTTTAATTTTTAAATTTTTTTTAAAGAATCTTGTACTACTTTTTGCAAACCTTTAGAAATTTTAAAATTTTTATAGAACATTGTATAAATTTCTAGAGTCTTTCATTCTTATTTTAAAAAATATCAAGATCCATCAATAATCTTCTAGAAACTTCCATATGAGATTATTTAGATTTTTAGGATGTCCCATGTCTTAGTATCTCTCTTAGAAGCTTTTATAGAACCCAATTGCCATAGTACAAATAGAATAGCAAAACAAAGAGTACCTCACTCTTGCCAATATAAATTTTGTAGTAATTTCAGTATTGCATTGTTTCTAGTTTTGTATATTTAATAAATTTCAGTATTGCATTGTTTCTAGTCTTGATTTTAATTCAATATCTTGATCCTCTTGAACTTCTTTTTCTTTAGGTTTTATATCCTTTTGTCCTTTATATATATAATTATTTTTTAAGATTAAATGTTTTCAAAAACAATCTCCATAAATCTTTTAAGAAAACATAAGTAAATATTAAAATTTGTTTGGATCTAATTTCTAGTACTTTTTATTTATTTATTTATCTATTTTTATTTATTATTAGTTTTTTATATTTTTAGAAACTTTGTTTCAAAGAAATATAATTAAAATATTTTCAAATAATAAAAAATTAATAAAAAGTTAATAAACTATTCTATAATAATGGTGCTATTGACAATAAATTTAAAAATGTGTAAAAATTGATTGTAAGAGTTTGAAACAAATCAATACAATATAAATTATCTTAAGTTTATTATATATAATTTTTACTTTTAGTACTATACAAATTAATGAAAACAACAAAATACTTATATATATATATATATATAGAAGAATTATAGATGATAGTTTATCAATATATTTTTAAATTGGAAAAAATAGATTAATACTAGATTGTAAATTATACTATTAGACAATATATTGAAATCATTTTAGATTTAGGCATTGACATTAAAAACATGTGTTCTAGCCAACTTAAAAATGTAGATTTTTCTGACCTAACTATTGCAATATAAGTATTACAATCATTATACATAATCAATTTAGAAGAAAAATCAACAATAATGAAAAATTCTAAGTAATAGTTTTATTCTAATATTCATACAAGATGTTTATATGACCACAAAATAATGTTATATTTATATATTGTGGTACAAAAATTATTATAAGAAGAATTGTTGAACCAAAAAGGAGAATAAATCAAGGAAGTTGAAAAATAATTTTTTTGAGTAAGTGACTTATATAATAGAAAGAATTAATAATATATTGTTATATAAAAAATAAAGATTAACTTGTATTTGTAGTAGCATTCTTTTTTTTGCTATAGGTGACAAAGTATAGTTTATAAACTTAAGTGTTTTATATTATATGATAAGAATGCAAAGTTGATTTTTAAGTCATGAATACATAATATCTACTATAAAATTCATTTAAAAGATGATATTAGTTTTGTCTTTAAAATGAAAAACCCGCTTCATTTAGTTTTAAAATATAATTATTAAGATATTTGTTGCATTGTATAATTTAAGAGTTGATAAAGGATTTTCTATCTATTAGCAAAATGAGAGGTGGTGATTATGAATTTAATTTTAAGGAAAATACTTGTCTTTTAAAAAAATAAAATTCAATTTTAAAAATTGCAAGTTCTAGAAATTTGTATACACTATTAGTTTCTATTGAGTGGACAAAAAGACTTGTGTCAAAAGACAAATAAACAATCAATAAGGCTATTTTTTAGTATCAAAGATTTTATCTCCTTGATATTTTAGACTCAAAGAAACTATAAAAGAATCACATGATTACTTATCATAATTTGAGAAAAATTATAAACTTAGAAATTCTAAAAAAATATACTTGTCAAAATTAATATTTTGGCTATTTAGAGAAAAATGGTACTTTTGTAAGAAAAGTTTAGAAGTAATAAATTTGACTATAAATGTTTTAATTGAGATAATAGCTTCAACAAGCTAAAAAAAAAAATACTTTGTTGCTTTTTGATTATGGGTTTTTAAAAATATATATTTTATATAACTTAAGAATTTTTTTTTATAATTTTTGGATATATTTAAAATTATTATGGTCCTGTTTAAAAGAAAAGAGCCTTAGAAGTTTTAAAATTACAAAGTGATAATCCTAGTGAATTAAAAAATAGTGATAATGAATGGATTATTTTTTAATAATATGTGGATTATTTCTTTAAAAAATAATACTATATATATAATATAATATAAAAAAACTAAGAAGTACTTTACTTAATAAAGCTTGAAGAAAAATATAAAAATATTCAAAAATAATTTATGAAAAAACACATTATCATTAAATTGTGTGAAAATAATTAAAAGATTGTGCTCAATATCAAGAAATAACTTATGATAATAAAAAAATCATGTAGTAAAATAAATATTAAATGATGGATTTAAAAGAAATCTATTTTATTTTTGGCATAAATATTACAAGAATATAAGAGCATTCTAAGATTTTTTTAAGTAAGCAAAGCATGTAGAAAAATGATTTTTGATAAATTTTGGAATTAAACTATAAATCTTTAGCAATAATATCAAGTTTTGTTATCAAATTTTTGAGGACTTGTATTTAATAATTCTGAAGTTAAAGAAACCTAATATGTTTTTATTTATTAATTAATTTATTTATTATCAAATTGTAATAGAAAATTTAATCTTTGCAACAATAGGTGCTTATTCTAATATTGCTTATTTGATTAGAGTTATTAACTTATACATTGAAATTCTTAACTTGTAATATAAGATAGTTGTTAAGCTAATTGTTTGATTCTTTAAACAAATATGGGTTTTGTACATCAGTTTTAATAATTCTTTTAAAATTTGTAGATAAGTAGTTATTATCCATAAAAACTATATAAAAATATTGACATATTATTTTTTAATAACAGATGTATTACTTTTTTTATTGGTAGTGCACTTAAGTAGAAAACCAAAAATTGGTCTTTCAATCTTATGATAAGATATATAACAACTACTTAAATAAAAAAATAAAATTTATTAAAAAAAACTAAGATATTTAAATTTTAAAGACAATCCTTTAACTATTTCAAATGATAATTATATAGATAATTATATATAAATAATATATATATATATATATATATATATATATATATATATATATAAAATATATATAAAATATATAATAATATCTAAATAATTTATATAATAATTTATATATAATATACATAAATAATTTTTTATATTTTTATGTATATAAAATATATTAAAAATTTAATATTTTTTTCTACAAAGATTAAAAGCAAAAATATTAGCTTGGTATTTTATAAGATTTAAATTTAATTATAATTTTTAAAATTAAAAGTCAAATTTTTAAGAAATAATGTTATTTCAAAATATCATAATTATTTTTTAATTACATTAACTTTATTATATTATTTAGTGAAAGAATTAAAAGAATTTTGATACATACATATTTTCTATTATATTATTTTGATGTATTATAATAAATATCTAATATTATATTGTTGGTGACAATACTATATGGTTATTACAAACTACCAAGTATGTTAAGTAACTAGATAAAATAAGTAACTTAAGGTCAAGTAGATTCTTGGTAATTGGCTTGTTGAGAGAATATTTATAGTCATAAGTTCTTATCATAAGATTCTAGACTTGTGTTATAAGAGCCCAAGCTCAAGATTCATTACAAGGTAAAAATTTCTTCTTATGATAGATGGCAAATCTTTCCTATTTTCAAAAGATAATTCTATTATAGCCTTGTCTACTTTTGTATAATTTTACAACTATAAAATACATAGAAATTATTTACAATAGAATCTTATTATTGTAAATAATTATTCAAATTCTAATCATGTAAAATCAACATTAAATTATAAATAAATTTAGTTTAGTGATTTTAAATTAATAATTATTTGTAATCAAAATTAAATATATAATTTTTTATATCTTTTTCAATAAATAATTAGATTTAAATATTAATTATAAAATTTTAATCTAGGTCTAAGTTTAATTATCTATAAAATAAAAATAAAAATATTTAGTTTACATATCAGTTTATTATATTTTCTAAATTATTATTATTTTAATAAAATAGTAATATATTTAATTTTTATCAAAATAGCTATTTTAAAAATATAAAATATATGATATATTAGATTTATTTATAATTTATTAATCAAAAATTTAAAGTCACTTATATATATATATATATATATATATATATATATATATATATATATAGATATTATCATGTACCAATACATTATGTATATAACACATTGTGAGATTTAGAATCTATTAAAACTATGCTTATACTAACATACTCATGGTAATGAGTATGTACCTCTAAGATGCAAGTAGTAATGTTAAAAAATATGCCACAAAGCATAAATTAAAACCTGGATTGAGTTGTAGTTGAATACCTATCACAATCAAAAAGTAGATGGAACAATTACATATACATACTACCAAAATGAAAAATTAGAAGTAATTCCAAGTACATAAAAATATCCAACAAAGCTAAGGCCAATTAGGCTTTTTTTATTAGCCCCCTACGCCATATTGAAGTCTCTTTTATGATAGTGAATCCAACCAACATTAACTAAATACAAAAGATTGGTAGTATCAATTAAAATTGATTCCATCAATTTGTTAATTTTTCTTGGATTTTTTCTTATATTATAGACATATCTATCTTCAAGTAGGAATTTGATCCAAAGGTGGTGTCAAACACCTTATATGCCAACCCATTGAACAAACATTGCATACAATCATGGTTGCATCTTTTTGAGCTTTCCTATATAACATGCACTTTAAGATAGTTGAAATAACATTCAAATTGGGATCTAGTGCCATCTATATGTGATAAATGACAAGGAATATAATTTCTAGAATAATCTTTCCAGATTTGTCCATCATAGCCTTTTAATTTTAATACACCATTTAAAAGTATCTTCTTAATCCTTACAATGACTCTACTTGCGATTATATCTAATGTAATTGGAGGAGTTTCTTGTAAGTATATATAATCACATGGTACAAATCTTTGTAATTGCAGTCAATAGCCTCTTTCCTAAATAGTGGCATATCTTAAGGTATCACAATATTAGATAATATTAAGATTTTTAAATGCTATTGGGATAATATATTGAAATAATTTTGCCTTTGTATTATATACATCTATCCACAATTCAAGATCATCCATTTTGACTATTGCTTGTACATTATGTTTAATATAAGCTGGCAAGTCTAGTTGTTGTCTATACAAAAAAAAATAAGAGAAGAATGTTGCCAAAGAAGCTTGCTTGCTAAAGAAATATCTCATAACCAAAAAAAATAATTGCAAATCCCAATCCTTATGATGTTTTGTCTATAAACCATATTTCCTAAGAACTTTCTTGTTAATTTGCACTATACATTTTGCCAACCCATTTGCTTCATGATGGTCTCAAGATGTAATTATGTGATCATTAAATATCTATTCTAATAAAACTTAAAACTTATCTACGAACTTCCTATCTTAGTTAATTAATATTTCAATTAGAGCTCCAAAACAACTAAAAACTTGATTTAAAAAAATATAAGCTATTCTTTTATTTAACTTGCTAAGTAATGCTACCAACTCTATGTACTTAAAAAAGTGTTCAATTATTACCAATACACACTTGTTATGCATCTTAGTGATAGACATTGGCCTTACAAAATCTAAATCCCATTGATATTCTAAATCTATAATAGGTAAAAGTTACAAAATTGATTATAATGCATTCAATGAAGTATAAACTATGTCACATATTTGATACGTAAAAACAACCCATTGTGTATCTTCTTGCATACCAATCTACTAATATTGACTTTGTAAAAGATTATAAGTTCTCTTAACTTTAAAATTTTCTAGTTCTTCATAGATGTGAAGTACCAACTTTTCACGTTCTTGTAATCTTGGTACTACATATTTACTCCCATTCAGCATTCTTCTAAGTAAATAAGCTCCCTCCTACTCAAATCTATTGGCTTATTGGAGGACCATATCTCTTTCTTTAGAATTCACATTAAATAATAATTTCTTTTTTAGATAATCTAAAATTGATTCATCCTCAAAAATATCCTTTGTGTTTTCAAATTCTTATCTTCCTTCTATATCATTAGAAGTACTTTTTGATGAGTCTCTATTCATTGCCAATAAACTAAGGCATAATGATGTATGCCACTATAGAACTTCTTTCTTATCTTTTCTAACATGCTATCTAACTCTTGTAGAATCTTTTTAATTTCGATATGGATTTTTACTTAATCCATTAATATCTATATTTATCAATCATATCTTATATACTACTTTGAAGTCATATTTTTGTACCATCAAGGCCCACCTTAGAAGTTTGCTATTCAATTTATCAAATTCCATAAGCCATTTCAATAGTTGATGGTCCATTACTAAGAGAAATTTCCTACCATATAAATAATATTAAAAGTGTACAATTATCCAAATTACAACTAAGCATTCTCCTTCATATGAACTATATTGTGTTTTAGCATTTTTGTTTGATGTACTAGCATAATCTATTTGCCAAATTATATCAATTCTAAGAAATATAGAAAAAGCTCTTTATGGCTCTCCAATTATAATAACCACAATATAAGGTAGTTTATCATCCCATCTAATATCACAAAGTTTCTAAAGAGGATCCAAAATATCCTATGCAAATAAATAAAATTGCCATTTTGTATAGTTATAAGAAATTTATAAAATAATTTGAGGAATCAAATTTGCCCACTATTAGCAAGCTTAATAAACTTGTGATCTTATTTTGGCTATATCAATAAGTATTGGTGGATCCAAAAAAATGTGTATATACTTGATACTCCTTAAATTCCTTTCTTTAGATTCTAAAATAATAGGCATATTTTTTATGATATAACATGGCTTATAGAATTGTATAATTTAAAGCATTCTTCTTGTTTTAAAGTCCATTTTAGTTTCCTACTATAAAAAAGTCTCAACAAGGCCACTATGCAATAATTAAATTTGTTGAATCATCTACTTTAAGTTGAGCTTCATCAATCAAACAAATACCTTATATCAATGTAGTGAGAGAATTTTTAGTTGCCTTGTATGATAATAAATTAAAATAGTGTTTCTTAAATTTCATAATATGTTCAATAGCTACTTTTTTAGCCATTAGATTCTTATTAATATATAAATATTTATTAACCTTGATATTTGCTTATAAGATACCTGCTAATCTAGTGCCAATACCACCAAATAAATCCAATAAATAAATGCCTTATTTGTGAGGTTGTGAAGTAAATGGTGTTAACACTATTAAACAAGATTCAAAAATATTATAATAGCCCCCAACCTGATTGAGTGATAAGAATTCATCCTTCTATATATTTTTTTAGTGTATCCTTGGCTTGTTGAAGAAATTCTTATTAGATTTTGATACTAAAATTATCTTATGTATTTTAATTAAATATATATTTTTTTAATTAACTTTTATAGAGACAATAAGATATAATAGAAGTTCTTTTTAAATAGGCCACTTATCCAAAATACCACTTATTATTCTTATCATAGCATATTCAACATAATGTCTATATTCTTCATGTATAGATTGTGTAGATTGAGTAGATTCTTATCCATCACCAACTTGATATCTAAACCTATATAAAGTTGTTTTATTTTTAAAATCTAACATAAAATCTATATAATATAATACTATAGCATTCAACAATATATCTTAAGATACGGCCTGAATAACAATAACCTTAGTCTTAACTATTGTTACATCTATAATATTATTAGGTTTCAATTTAATCAATAATGGTTGGATTGTAATCCTAGTGGTTTTTTCTGATTCATCCATAGACGTGATAATAAAAAAAAAATAAGGTTCTAATATATCTTTGTGTAAATCTAAAATTTCAATAGCAACCTTATTTAACATCATTGGTTGGGCTTCAAAGTCCAACAAAATCCTTTTAGATGTAAAAACCTTACTTTCAAGTCCTACAATTTGCAATAAATCTTAAGTATTGTCTACTACAAAAACTTCTAGTGTGACAAAAGATCTATCACTGGTTGGTCTTTAAAGGCATGGTTTAAATTCATATTGCTATTATATAAAGACTAATTATTTTTAATGACTCATCCTCTGGATCACCTTCTTCACATGTTTTTGCCTTTATTGTTGCTATTGATTGGTCTTTCTTAGTCCTGCATATAACAACTATGGTTTCCACAATTTTAATTATATCAAATCCATATCATCGATATATAATGGAAGAAGGTCCTATTTAATCTTAGAAGGTCCTAGAATGATCTAAAAGATTTTAAAAGATTTTAGAAGATTTTTGATACTTTTGAAAAGGCCTTAGTAGCTCCTAATAGGTTCTAAGAAGGTTTTGAAAGGTCTTAGAAGGTTGTAGGAGATTTTAAATGGTCATAGAAGGATCTTAGACTTGCTTCACCTCCAAGCATCAATGAAACTCCTCAAAAAGCTTCCTTGTATCTTGTGTATACAAGAGTCAAGGTTGATGGGATCCTCAATCTCAACAATGTAGTTCTTATGGCTTTGCTTGGACCTTCTAGTCTTATTCTTATGCCTTGTTGTAGCTCTTTGCTTATGAACATTGTTTGTTTCAGTTTTTTGAACTTTTTGAGTCTTATTCTACTTGAGTGGTGTGTCTATTGTTATATTATAATATGGCTATAGGGCAAAAGAGAAAAAAAAAAAAACAAATATTATAGTATTTGAAGGACTTAATTGAAGTCTTACTAATAAAATTATTTTAAAAAATATAGGTAAAAAATAGAGAGATAATAAAAATATTTAATGCTAATGCTATTTTTTTTATTAAAAAGACTTCTATTTAATTTTTAGGACCATAAATTTTTTAAAAAAAGATAGATTAATAAAAATAATATTATAGACATCTTTAGATCAAATAAAAGAATAGTTTTCAATAAAAATTATTTAAGAACATCTTGGATTTATATCCAAAGAAGGCCGATTACAAACTAGGATCAAAATCAGATCTAAAGGCACAAAATCATGCGCATATGGCAGATAGAGGATTCTTTTTTTGATTGAAGAATAGAATTAGAAGGAAAATTTAATAAAATTTCTTTAAATATTAGTTTTAAGGTTTTTGAGTTTATAATGACTTTGTGAAAGCTATACAAAGTCAAGGTTCTATTTGGATGACTTTTCTTATTGAAAAATAAAGTGAATTCATATTTTAGAGAATTTTGTGAATTTTGCAATAGATCTATAAGTAAAAATTTATAAATATGTAAATATAGTTGTATTAAATGTATTTTTTAAATTATAGCTTAATTAAATGGTTAGATCAAAGATTATTAGAATTTAAGTAGGCTAAGATCTTAGAAATTGGATTTTGAAGGTCAATGAGAATTTTTGTGATTTTAAGCAATCTACTAATTAGATTATAAAGATTCTTTTTGGAGCTAGTAATTAAATTAGTTTTTAAATTTTTTGTAAAATTTTAGAATATATACATAGTACAAAAAAGAGCTATCGATGCTAGAAGATTAATAACAAGGTTGGAAAAGGAAGACAACCAATACCTAAACAAATTAGGTATTTTTTTTTTTTTTTTTTTTTTTTTTTTTAAATTTGTAAGTTAAAATCCCTTCAAATTTTGTATGCTTTTTTTTAACTAGTAAATTAAGAAGTATGCAAATTTTGAATCAAGATCAATAACTAATTTAATAATTAATTAAAATTTTAAATTTACTACAGTATTTGATTAAGATTTGATTAGGATTTGATTAGGATTTTTTTAAGATTTTATTAGAATTTGACTAGGATTTCATTAGGATTTTATTAGAATTTTATTAGGATTTGACTAAGATTTGATTTGGATTTGATTAAAATTTGATTAGGATTTATTTAAGATATCTTTAGGATTTCTTTAAAATTGGCTAGGATTTGGTTATGATATCTTTAAGATATCTTTATAAATTCTTTAAGATTTTCTTATAATTTCTTTATAATTTTTTAAAGATTTTTTTATGATTTCATTAGAATTTTATTAAAATTTCTTTATGATTTTTAAATTTTTTTTCCTTAAGATTATTTTAAAATTTGATTAAGATTATTAAATATTTAATTAAAATTTATTTAAGATTTTATTAGGATTTCTATGTTTTTAGTTAATTATAAAATACAAGTTTATCTTCCATAGCCAAATATCTGGCGCATTCTCAAACAAGACAATACATAATAGGACATTGTAACAATTTGTTGAGACTAATATAGAATAATATTGGAGCTTATTCTTTTTAGATAGAGAGTGGATTGCCTCTCTTCTTAGAAGTATTATAGTGCTCTAGAAGTTGCAAATTATTCTCTTCTAGACCACTATTATTTTTAATTTTTTCATATCTATTTTTTCTTGTTTCATTTTTATACTAAAAAGCAAAAGATTCAATATAGTAGATTTTTAGAAAGCCAAATTGGATTCAAATATAAATGCTCTTGAAGCCTTAAAAGTCAAGACTAAGATCTTATCTAAGCAAAATAAAAAAATTTATATGACCATATATAATGGTCAAAGAATAGAACCATCTCAACCACTATCATAAGTTATTTTAAGAATTCCATCAACAAGGTCTATTTCACTAGAAGATGTTTATATTTGAAATGGCAATTCAATATTAATAGCAAAAGAATCAAGAATTAGCCACCTAAAAAATTTTAATGGAATTTATTCAAAATTTTGTAGCTTTATAAATGAAATATGACTTATTACTTTAATCCAATATCAACAATATTTCATAGAAGCATCTCATATTGGTCTAGTTGGAACCTTACTTTTAAGTCAAACTTTGCCTTAATTTGCTCTATTATTTGAAAAAAAAATTCTATATTGTATAATTTTAAAATATTTTTGGTGGCATTTGAAGAAGTTTTTTAGAAATATGTTAAGATTTATTTTGCTACAAGTAAAATCTAAGCCTTTTGATAGAGAATCTATTTTGTATTTATTTATTCTTCAAAATTTTAGCAAATAGCATGTGATAGCATGGGATGAAGATGCATTAATAAATTAGTTTCATTTGAGATTACAAGATAATATAAAGAATTTATTATTACCTATGTTTAACCTTAAAATTCTTAATGAAGCCATCAATAAAGCAATGAAATGCAATAACCAACTATTTCAACATAGTTGTATTTATATTACAGAGAACCTAGCTACAAGGCTAATAATTGCTACAAAAAGCATCAACATACATATTGAATGAGAAGTGCAATCACATCACTAGATGTTTTGTAGGAATATGAGGGCATCTAATCACAATAGGGATTGTGCGAGTGTATTGTTTTACTTCACAAATCAAAAAAGATCCTATATTATCATTTAATTTTTTTTGTTTCTTTACCATATCAACATGTTTGGATGCCAAAAAATTCAAATCCCTTGAATAGATTCAAAAGCCCATACTTACTTTATTGACTTAAAATTTTTAAAATCCATAAAATTTCTATAGTCAAGAAATCCAAGGCTGTTTATATACAAATTATAGATGTTTGACTCTTATCTTTTAAAGATATTATTCATAAAATTGATCTATTAGAAGTAATATCAGAGAATTATAATAATTAGGTTATATTTAATATCATTAAATTTCCATCTAATCCCATCATTTTAGAACTTTGTTGGCTTAAAAGATATAATTCATGTATAGTTTGGATATCCTATAAAATAGAAGTTTCTAAAATATCACAACTTGTAATTATTAAACTTGATAGAAAATACCATACACTTGATAGATCTAAAACCACAAAGCTTCTATTTATTGGAGCTAGAATTTTTATAAGAGCAACCAAGAAGGATATTTCTTTTGTTCTTTATGCAATTCCAACATATGAAGTGGCAAATGCTCCAACAATCCTTCCAAAAGAATACAAAGATTTTTAAGATATATTTAAAAAGAACACAAATATCTTACCAGAACATCATCCATACAATTGTACTATTGATCTTCAACATGATGTACAACCACCTTCTCGTCCAATTTATAACTTATTTTCAAATGACCTTAAAGTATTAAAGAAGTATACTAATGAGAATTTAGCAAAAAAAAAAATTATTTGACATTCAAAGTCTCTTATTGATGCACCTATATTCTTTGTAAAAAAAAAAAATAGATCTCTGCAAATGTATATCAACTATCATGGCGTCAATAAAGTGACAATAAGAAATTATTATCCTTTGCTATTGATATTTGGATTCCTTGATCAATTAGGTCAAACTAAGATCTACACCAAAATAAATCTTTATGAAGCTTATAATCTAATATGCATCAAAAAAGGAGAGAAAATGGAATATTGCTTTTTGTATAAGATATAGATACTTTGAATACAATGTCATGTTTTTTTGCCTTACAAATATGCCAGTTATTTTTCAACTTTTAATGAATGATATTTTTTGTGAATTTCTTGATAATTTTAATATATATGTTATTTGGAAAATAACCTAATTTATTTTAAGATTCTAAAAAAGCATAAATAATATATCCACCTTATCTTATTTAAATAACAAGATATTAAATTATACACCAAATTGAAAAAATATATATTTTATGAATTATAAGTAGAATTTTTTAGCTATATCATGTCAAATAAAGGCTTAATAATGGATCCAAAGAAGATTAAGACCATTAATGATTTAACAACTCTAAAATCAATATGTGGCATCTAATATTTTTTTGGAATTATAAATTATTATACAATCTTTATCAATAATTATTTTCAAACAATCGCTTTATTTACATAATTTATATGCAAGGATAAGCTTAAATGGAGATCAAAAGCTAAAAAAGCTTTAAAATGTTTGAAGATAACATTGACTATAATTCTTGTTTCAATTCACTTAGACTTTCCTAAGCCATTTTTTAATGGAAATTGATGCCTCGGATTTTACATTGGAAGTAATCTTATTCCAATTTAAAGGAAAAGGTAGACTATATCCAGTTGCATTCTATTCTAAAAAAAATTTAATTATAAAGATAAATTATAAGATTCACAATTTTTAAAAAAAATCTTATTATTACAGATTCTTTCTAAGAATGGTACCATTTGCTTGAAGGCACTTCATATCTAATGATTTTGTATATAAATTATAAGAACCTTAAATATTTTATATTTTTTTTTATTTTAAATCATTGTCAAGTCTGTTGGAGCATGTCTCTATCTCATTTTGACTTCAACATCACATATCAATTCAAGAATCAATAAAGATTGTCAAATACTTTATCAAGACAATCATACTTTGTGACAAAAGAAGGAGAGGTAATATATGACCAACAATAGATAATATTCTTGAAATCCAAGAAATTATACATTTGAACAACTTTTATATCAATTCTAGAAGATTTTTTGTTTCTAAATCAAGTTTGTATAACTTTGACTATAGATTGTCTTATTTTTTGTGTTAAACATTTTTTTAACAATATCCACAATGAATTTAGTAAATTCAAGTTTGAAGATGGTCTCTTATACTTTGAAGAATGTTTGTATATTCCAAAAGAGCCATTATATCTTTGTGTTCTCCAAACACATCATGATTTTTCAGTTGCAAGACATTTTGGATTCAACAAGATATTGGAATTTATTTTTAGAGATTTCTAATGGCCTCAAATATGGAAAGTTGTCAAAGAATTTGTCTTCTTCTACAACACATATTTTAGATAAGAAAATCCTTGATATTATCTAAATAGACGTCTTCAATTGCTACCAATTCTAAAATAATTATGATTTCCTATCTTTATGGATTTCATTACAAATCTTCTACTGTCAAATTTTTTTTTATACCATATATGTAATTGTTGATCAATTTATCAAGATGGTATATTTTTTCCTTTTCAAGAAGACCATTATTGGTGAAAAAATAGCCATTCTCTTTATTAATAATATTTATTGATACTATGGATTGCCAAATAATATTATATTAGACCAAGGACAATAATTTGTGTATAAGTTTTGGAAGTCACTTTTTGAAATTTTTTGAGTAGACATCAAGCTTTCTTTGGCATTTTATTTATAAATTAATGGCCAAACAGAGTGAGTTAATCAAATCTTGGAATAGTACTTAAGCTATACCATCAATTACCAATAAGGTGATTAGACATCTTATTTTTTTCTAGCTCAGTTTGCTTATAACAATACAGTTCATGCATCTATTCAATTTTATTTCAATCAAAGTAGCTATCCAAAATTAAATATATTATCTATTGGCAAATCCAAAAATCTAATGATAAATGATTTTATAAGCCAAATTGTTAATATCCAATCTATCTTGAAACTTCAATTGGAAGAAGTTCAAGTACGCTCCACAAAGGCAATTGATACATAGAAAAGGAACAATTTTTATTTCAAGTTGGAAATAAAGTATGATTGCTTTGACACAATATAAAGATTATTCAAGCATTTGGCAAGTTAGATTATCAAAAATTGAGACTATTTTCTATTCAAAAATAAATTAACTTTGTTGCTTATCAATTGGAACTACCAACATCTGTGAAGATACATGTTATTTTTTACATTTTTTTTTTCTAATCTTAAAAAAAATCTAGCATATCACAAAGAATACAACTACCAACACCTTGTATTGAAGTAAATAGCCATTAAAAATTTGAAGTAAAAGAAGTATTTGATTTGAGACTAAGGCAAGGATTATTGGAATATTTTGTGAATTAGCACAGTTACAACATTAATGAGCACACATAGGAGTCAATTTCAAATTTAATCAATATATTGTAAAAGGTACAGAAATTTCATCAACAAGATCCTTCTATTTTTAAAATAATAATACATATTAGATTTTACACTCATTTGGCATTCTCTAATATAATATATTTTAAAATTTATAATTTTTTATAAAAAAGGTGAAAAGAGTTCCAAAAGTTTCAAAGCTCAACTCTCATATACATATAAACTAACAAGGCTAAAATTCATTCTATTACACCTTAAAATTACGATGTCTTTGATTTAGCTTGTATAATCAAATATAGATAATTAAAAAGATAATACCATGTCAATTAGGCCATCTCAACCAAGTATTTTATATTATCAATCTTCAGATGAAGAACCGCCTAAACCAAAAAGACTTTGTAGAATATCCAATAGCCGCTCTATGGCAATCATCATTGAAAAAGAACATGTCCATAAAAGATGTCTTGAAGCAATTTTTGAAAGATATTTTTGCAATGAAGACACAAAAGTTCAAGCTTGATCTATAATAGAAGGCATTAATTACTATTGTTAGTTGAAAGAACTAATGAATCTTCTGACTTGTAAAAGATAGCTTGAGTATGTTACAAGTACCATACAACACATCTTTAACTTCATTCGCCTTTCATCAAGTTTGATTCTATCCCTCTTCATGGAACTCGGAATTAAAGAAGGAGGTGATGTCACAAACATATAATAGAAGAAGGTTTTTAAAGATTTTATTTGGTTCTAAAAAATTCTAAGAGATTTTATTTGATTCAAAAAGATTTTAGAAGATTCTTAATGATTTTGAGAAGGCCTTATAGGTCCTAATAGGTTCTAAGAAGATTTTAGAAGATTGTAAAAGGTTCTAAGAGATTCTAAATGGTCATAGAAAGATGTTAGGCTTGCTTCACTTCCAAGCATCAAAGAAACTCTTCAAGGAGCTTTCTTGCACCTAATATACATAGGAGTTGAGATTGAGGGGATCCTTAGTTTTAACAATGTAATTCTTGTGGCTCAACTTAGAACTTGTAATCTTATTCTTGTGCCTTGTTGTAATTCTTTGCTTATAATATAAATTGAATCTCTTATAGTTTAATTCTTTAAACTTTTGAAGTCTTGTTTTACTTGAGTAATGTATTTATAACAATCCAAGTGTTCCAACCATTTGAGTTGAAAATAAAAATGTCTTACAAATAATAGTTGTTGGAGTTGAAATTTCAACTTCACTTGACAATTTGGTTCAATTCTTATAAAAAGTTGTGACTCTTACATCTTTTTGTAATACATATGGTGCTTAGAATTCAAATTTTATAAGATAAATGATTCAAGTAACTTAACATGTTGCCATACATCTCTAATTTGTAGATTCAATATACTAGTAACACCCCTTGGCATTTCTTGATATGCTTGTATTCTAATACTTATTAAATAAGTTGATTCATTTATTTCACATAAAGATTCATCCTATGCTCTATAAGATGATAGAGTTTTTTTTATTTTTTTTAATTATAGAAGTATCCTTAGTCTTAAGTAAAGCCACAATTGATACCAATTGAGCTTCAATTGTCTTCAAACAAGTATCATCCTTACTCTCATGCTTTTGACCTTCTATCTTTTTATTATAAAATTTATTCTTCCTCTTTGCAACCTTATCTTTTCATCCCTTATTATTCTTAGTATTATCGTAAGACTTCTTTACATTAGCTAATCTAAGTACTAGATAAAGAATCCAACACTTATAGAATTAGTAGAAGACCTATATCTTGAATAATATTGTTTCTAAGGTTGTTTAGACTTTACTTTTCATGTATCCTTTTGCTAATAATATGTTGATATAGTTTCTTTAACAAGAGACTTATTCTTTTTTGTAGGCTTAGAGGCCTTTTATATTATAGATATGATTGTTTTTTTTCTTACCAAATTTACGATAATAAAATCTTTGGCCAAAAATATGTATTCCAAAGTAGGTAGATTATAAGAGTATAAATTCAATACTCTAACTTTAACCAATTCTTTAAGTTTAGAATCTAAAATATTGTACCAA
This sequence comes from Physcomitrellopsis africana, assembly GCA_036785485.1. NCBI lineage: Eukaryota > Viridiplantae > Streptophyta > Bryopsida > Funariales > Funariaceae > Physcomitrellopsis > Physcomitrellopsis africana. Next base: position 723,144 of record JAWRVF010000007.1, read on the forward strand.
TGTTGGATTGCTTGAAAAATAGTAACTCCTTTAATGCTTTCCACCAACCTCCATAGCCAAGGATAAATATCACAATAAATCTCCTTCTCCTTCAATTAAAATTGTTGAAGTTCCAACATTTTGTCCAATTATTGGCCTTAGTAATTCAATTGAAGTACCTGAATGAAATTCATAATAAGAATAAATTCAAGCTTTTATTTCTCACCTTCAATCTTCACTCCAAAATCCATATTTTTTTCACTTATAAGACTACTACCACCAACTTTGCATCCTCCAATTTGCACTTGTCTTCCAAATAGATTCTTAAAGTCCGATATCTAATAATTTTTGAACTCTTCACTTTTTGCTTCATGTTTGGCTTTAAATTTTGAATAATTGTACATAGGATTGGGGCACCTAAAAGAGTGCCTACCAAATATACTATAGGGATTAAACCTTGGTCGTCTTTCAACTTGATCATTGCACTATGTATTAAACTCAAAGATAAAGTTTAATAGTATTTACTACTCCAAAAGATCTATTGGATGGTTTCATAAATGCAAACCACTATCATACACCAATGTAAATCCACCACCTTCTTCTAATAAGAAACAATCAAATTTTCCTACATTGGATGAATATAAATCTCCTAGCAGTTCTACCTCTTCTTCTTCTACCACAACCTACTCTTCTCTTCAATAGCAAACTTAGAATTAAATAGGATCTCTCATTCCTTGTCACACCATAGAGTGGCTCGAGCTTCAAGATTTAACCAATAAAAAGGATATGAATGCCTTCCAAATGACAATCACTGCCACAATGCTTCAAAAAGAAGAGGGGATACAGCTCCGCCGCTAGCAATCCTCTGATATCACTCCTAGTCGGCAAGTACCGCCTCATGTTCTCTGAAGCCACGGTCGCCGATCTAACACCACAAGCAGGAACACCTAGACCTCTCTACCCCTCCTCGCTCCCATCGAAACCTTTACTCCGGTCGGGTTACTGGAGTACAACTTTGAAATTAAGAATAAACTCGAGCAAGGCTGAGAGAGTCCGGCAACTTGTTGAAGACACCTTGGACCGTTTCAGAGGAAAGGCTAGCCAGCATCTAAATCCTTGAAACTGAGATAATGTCGCTCATCAGAACAGGAAGGTAATCACAGATCGCCTAGTCATAAACCTCCCTGTCGACCTCATTTCGAAACGTCCGTAAAATCTATGCGCTACGCACTACTTCTTACATTAGGCAAAGTTCACTAACAACCTGCAGACCCATCTCGTTTCCTTGTTAGACAACTAGCTTCATTTTGGAGAAAACATTAGCTCCATACAGTGGAGGGTTATAATCACGTGCTGAACGCACATTCAGATGAAAGAGGAGATACCAGGATACTTGGGTGAGATAACAAACTTTAATTGTATATTTCTTAAACACTTAGCACAGTTGCAGGAAAATGGTACACTAATTTATCTGGGGGAACTGTGATGTTGGCGCTCTACTCCACCAACTTTCCGCTCCTCAGCTCTCCAATAGCAGCCAGCGACCATGTAAAACCTTTAGACATAATCCTGAGCGCGAGGGGCAGGTCAATGATGATTTCCTTCTCAGTGGGCTTCTTGGAAGTCCTCACATCGATCAAGTAAGCCCTCCCGACCCATCAAATCCACCCTGCAATGTACAGGAACACAAGCCCTAGATACACAAATTCGCCCAAATGCGCCTGGTCTCCATCGACAATCAAATGCGGCAGACCATCGGTTCCACACAGCAGTCCCTTGTTACCAAAGAAGGCGAACCGCCTCTTCGTCTTCTCAACGGTAGCTTTCAGAGCCAACACAGGGACACTATCGGGCGCGTAGAGTTTCAACCTGCTTTCCAGATTCTTAATCTCCTACTTCTCCCGCTTCGCAAAGCCCTTGCTTTCCTTGCACGGGGTCAATCCAGCACATAGCAATACCGATGACAACAAAGGTTTTGAACACGTGTGGTTAGGTGAATACGTCTGGCTGCCACTCCGGAGCTTTCTTCGCACCACCGAAAACGATTAGGAGTCCGGTAGAAGAATCAGGTGAGTGGACTTCGTTAAAGTTGTCCTGCTCTGTTCCTCAACGTCCACGGAACAAGAATGCAGCCGTTGCTTGCTCGCTCGACTCAGTGAACCATCTGCCATAAAACTCCCACACACAGCTCTTCCGAAGCGCTTCGCAAAAACGGTCTGGAACAACAGCCGAAGTTCATCATCGTCTTCAACGCCTCGTGCTCGGGGTCGTCCACAGCCTTCTGGTACGCTCGCTGGAAATTCCAACATTGGCCGCCACGGCATTCAAGGTCACCAGCCTCGCCCAGCGCCGCAGCCTAGCCGACGGCCACCGAGCGCCGTGGAGTCGCCTGCCGCACCACCCCAGCGCCCTGCGCCGCAGCAATACCCCAGCCGCACGCTCTCCGAAGCCCTTGTCGCAGAGCGACTCCAGCGCCGCCTGTCGCAGTCACTGGTGCAGTAACCAGCAATCCGGCGCAGACAACAGTACTAACCCTTGTACCTTGTACAGCAACTCGTAAGTGTACTACTACCTCATTTACATTCATACATGGGGTAGGATCTTTTTCAAATAATATTTAGTGGAGAAAACCCCAAAACAAGTACAAAAATTCCACAACAAACACACAAATCATGCCAAGTATTAATACTACAAAAGTATACAATTTTATAATGAGAGAAGCCAAAATACACTAACTCCTCTTCCAAAGGCTCTATTTGAAAAAGATGAGTCTTCTCAGAGTTTTGGAGTACTTAACACAAAGAGACTTAAAAGGATCTCAGAGACCTCCTTTCAAGACCCCTTACTAGACTTAGAGTCCAAGTTTAACACTTGTGGTGGCACTATGCCCCACAACACACCATAGCATAGATGACTACATTCCTAACAATATATAAATATATATACATAGAAGTATGTATGTATATATTTATTCAAAATAAATTACTTTAAAAAATTCGTACTAACTAATCGTTTAGAATTTTTAAATATACAACTTCATGTTTGAATATAAAAAAATAAATATAAAAAAATATTTATAATGATTTTTTTAAAAAAATTATATAATAAATATAGCATAAATAAAATAATATTCTAAATTAAAGACTTTTTGTAAAATATTTAATCAAATTCAAAAAGACTATACTTTTAAAATTATTATTATTATTATTATTATTATCATCATTTTTTTAAATATTTATTAGATATATTATTTTAAAAAGTACTTCTATTTAAATACATTAATATATAAATATATATTTTTAATGGCCAAAATCTTAAATAAACTTATAAGAAATTTATCAAATGTTATAAGAAGATATAAATAGTTCAAGACTTTGAAGAGGTGTAGATAAATTTAAAAGATATAAAATAAAAATTTATTTATTAATTTAAAAATAATATTAATTATTTTACTTTTTAATTTATATTATATATTTTATCAATTTTATTTTTAATAATTTTTAATATATCAAAATTATATATAAAAAATATATTCACTCAAACTTGTTCTTGTTGATTCACAATTTATTTATTAAAATATAAAAAAATATTAAGTAGAAATTGGCTACATTACATAGTAAAAAAATACTTATATGAATAAATTATTTAAGATAATGGCAAAAAATAATTACTAAAAATATTAAAAATATTTTTTAATTAAAAAATAAAACATATAATAAATAACAAGTATATGACCAAAAAAAGTTTAAAACATCCATTCAACTAAACTTGGTAAACCAATTGAAAAATAAAAAATATTATTTTATTGTTCAAACAATAGTAGAATTGAATTGAATTAAGTTTAAATTTTAAAAAAGCACATCTTTGGATATGTCTCACTCTTAGAGATGTTACTTCAAGACTATTTCAAGACTACAAGCGACCATCTCACATTCGGTGAACTTAAAATTGATCACCCGTGGCCTCCGTCCAACGACGGGTCCAACCAACGAACGCGAAGACGCTGACGTGGTAGAGACGTGGACGAGGTGGTTTTGGCTCACCCCGGTGGGATGATGTTTTGCGCCAACTGCTAATCCAGCGAGTTAGCGACGACGACGACGACGACGATCGAGCCTCGATGCAGAGCAGCTTCAGCCACCGATTGCGAGCAATCCTCAATCAGGGAAGGGCAGGGATGGGACCGAACACGACAAGACGTAACCCAATTGGATGCGGAAGCAGCGATCGCGGATTCGGCAGGCCAATGCGTCGCAGAGATCCGCCGTCCCCGACAAGCGCTTCCAGGAATCGAAGGCGACGGGTGAATTTCTAGCTCCAGAGTTGTGTCGCAGAGATTTAGCTGCCGTTGAGGTGGTCATCTACAGCCCCCTGGCGATACGTTGCTCGGAAGCAACGAGGGGCAGTTTCGCTTGGGCCGATTGAGCTGCCTTTGAGTCCACCCTCATGGCTCTTCATAGTGAGTTCGTGATCGTGCGTCCCTTTGTTTTTACTCTTCATGGATGGTTGTCTATGTTTCCGATTATATCGGTTGGTTGCACACCAATCGCAGGATGGTGTACGTGTCAGTAATCGTCGTCATCGTTGCTGCTCACGGATCAATGGGGCCGGTTTTATCACGGACAAGATCGTTCGTGTGATATTTTTTAACAGAAATTTCTCCATCACGCGTGAACTGCTTGCTCAAATAATACCTTGTAATTCTGCTCTTCTCGAGTTTAATGTCTTCTATCAAATGTCAAATGCTGCCTTGTGCGCATGGAGATAGGGAAAATACTTAGAAATCCAGTCTCGAGTGTGAAACATTACATAACCCACGAGGATCCGAAGATTTTGGCAGCCAAGGCATGGTCAATTAAATCGAGTTACCTGTGGGAAGCTTTCGACTACCGCCCATGTACTGTCGTTCTTTAATAGGGACTTTCCTTACGGACAGCTCCTCACTGAAGCTCCTCAATGAACTATGGTTGCGAATTCTGACTCTTTTTTGATTGCAGCAGAGCGTACACTTCAGTTAAACTATTGGAAGGAGCACTCGGTAAACCCAAACGTGGAGGCTATGATGCTTGATTCACAAGGCTCCAAGCTCGATCTGGAAGAAAGAACTGAGGTATTTTCAAAATTAGTCTGCTGTAACTGAATATATTTGCATACACACATAGATACGCACAATTTCTTTCGCTTTATATTATTTAATTATTCCTTATTTTGTTTTTTCTTTCCACGTCAAGCATGAAACGCATCCCTCCATGGAATGACCGCAAATTTTCGGACGTTTCGAGGATAAGAGGATTCTCTAATAGAAGTTTCTGCATCAGGGAGCTTGCATAATCGAAATCTGCTAAGGGCATTTGGACTGCTTTCGTTTCGACGGTGTGGAGTCCTGATGTCATGACCCTTTTCCCAGATGTAAGTCTTCATCGGAGTGATTGGTATTCATGATTCTTGTAGATTCTTTCGCTGCTGCCACCATACCAGGGTAAGGATGTCATTGAGTTGGGAGCAGGCATTGGTCGGTTCACCGGAGAGCTTGGGTAGTCGGCAGACCATGTGCTGGCTGTAGATTTCATGGATAATCTCATTAAAAAGGTAGTGATGGAAGTCAGGAAACTCGACGCCACCATGTGAGAGTGGGTACGTCGATTGAATGCTTAAATTGCGTGGTAGAATACTCATTGATCTTTACAAACCATTTTTGATATAGAAAGGGACTGACGGATTTGATTATTTTGATTACAGAATAAGGACGCAAACGGGTATCACAAGAAAATCGACTTCAAATGTGCCGACGTGATTTCTCCAGATTTGGACATTGCTCCAGCTTCCGTGGACCTCGTGTTATCAAACTGGTTACTCATGTACCTATCTGACGAAGAAGTGGAGGGGTTGACGTCATGCATGATGAAATGGCTTAAACCTGGAGGGCACATCTTCTTCAGAGAATCGTGCTTTCACCAGTCTGGAGATCACAAGCGAATCAATAACCTTACCCATTATCGTCATCCCAGTGACTACAGCAAGGTAAATCACATGTGATCTTCTTCGTCATTGTGAGCTCCCGCTTCTTGTCCTCACCTTTTCAGAGAAACTTAACACTGGATTATTCCTCTTGTTCTGAATGCAAATCGTTAGCAGGTTTTCCAGCAAACTCACATCAAAGAATTGGATGGTTTCATGGACGAGTTAGAGTTGGTGGCATGCAAAAGTGTTGACGCTTATGTGCGTAAAAAGAGGAATCAGAACCAGGTAGGCATGGGGACAAGGGGCAAGTTTCAGTTTCAGTTTCATTTGTGTCTACAGAGGTTTTACCAGCATATCCTTATAGTATTCTAAAGTAACTATTGTGTTTCCACAGGTGTGCTGGTTGTGGAAGAAGGTGAAGTCGAGTGGAACTGACGGAAAAAGTTTTCACAAATTTTTCAATGCGCATCAATTCACCACCCCAGGTGGAATGTTGCGATATGAGCGTGTTTTCGGAGATGGTTTTGCAAGCACCGGTGGCAGGGGTAAGTACATTGGCATGTCAATAGATATTCAGCATTTTTCAGACTGATATCAGTAAATAAAAAGTCACAAGTATTAAACAAAAACCGTAACACGGGAAAAAAAAAAAAAAAAAAAAAAAAAGGAAGAATTCAATAAGGAATACAACACTACTCTCTGTGATTTTTTAATTACTATATTTTTCAAAAATAATGAATAGTTCATTACTTTTTCTAGGTACATAAAAATAGTATCTCATGTATAAAATAAAGATAGTATTTCACAAGAGTACATGATTGTGTAACACAATATTTTTAAAAAGTGTATCAGTTGTACAGGCGTTTTGGGCAATTAATGCTGGAAAAACATTCTAACCTCTGTTTCACTATTTGTGCTAAAAAACTTATGTAAATTTTTAGTAGTTTATGATATCCAGTGTTTGAAAATAAAACAAATGTGCATTTGTGTATACGCATATTAAAATACAATACACACTTAATGTACAAGATATCAATTATTTAAGAGTTGATACTTTGAACAAAGTAAAATATAACAAAATAAAATAAATACAAGTCTTCCGTTGTCAAAACCAAATAAGTTTCATTTTTCAATTTTAAAATTCAAGCACAGCAGAGTCAACAAAGGCATCGACAACCGTTCATCAATCATCTTTAAATTCTATCACCTAAAACACTGCTACTTCCGTTCACTGTGAATAAAACACGTCCCATGATTCAATAACAGTAGAATTTCTATTACCATTCACTCCCACACACAGCTGCACGGCAAGTTCTTTTCACCGTCATCGTTACATTTCATAAGTTACTAATCCATTCAGAAAAAAATAAAATGTATCATTATCCAAACCTGGCTTTTCCAAACACTAATCCTCTCCACACAGTGACACAGTGTCGAACAAATGCAGCAACAAATGTGATATTCACCGACTTAAGGTTCGTACCAAAAATCCTAAGTAGACAGCCGTGCTCAAAATCTCCGTCTCAATTCTCAGACCATCACCGACATGATCCTATATTGAAAAGCGAGGCAATCAGAATTGCACTATCAGCTGATTCAAGCAAAGCTGAAGAGACAGCGAAGTATTCAGGCCCGTCAGCGAAGCAAAGGCCATGCCGAGCTTCTGCTTTTAGTGTTGCACCAGTAGTTATGGACTGCACATACAGTGGTAATGAAGTATAGCTAAATTCCCAGCACGCAGACATAGACGACTGCAGCCACCACATATCTCAAGACGAGGAAGGAAGAAATTCGCCACTGGACTAAAATATATTTACTCAAAGACAGACACTTCCGAGTGAGTGACCGGAAAACCCACCCCCAGAAAATCTACACGGACTGCTCAGAGGAGTTGTGACCGCCACCTTCTTGCACAACACATCCTCATCAGTGCACAGCAAATAGGTCTTCACTGCTTTCATGTCATTACGTTTTTCTAACAAACTCCTGTTCTCTGAAATTAATAAGGCAAGCGACATCACCAGATGCTCGAGGTGTTCTACTCAGCAGTTTCATATTCGGGATTAATGGTACATTAGCACACATGGCAAAAATTTGTATTTACAGTCCCAAAGCGCCCAATGGTGTCAATCCCTGCCCCGCCTCGAAGTAGAAGATCAGCATCGCCACCATCGCCAGACGCGCGTGCTTGATCTCTGCCACTTGAAGCCTCTCCAGCTTCGAGAAGTCCGCTACATACTCTCCTCCCTGTACCGACCCTGCCAGCGCCAGCGGGTCGAAGAACTTCCCGCCCGGGTACCCCTGCAGCCCCGTCGCATTGTTGAAGTTCTCCGCCGTCCTCGACCACGGCGTCGCCCACTCCACCGACTGCGTCCCCGGGTTCAAGAAGTCGATCCATCTCTTCGTCTCCACCCACCCCATCAGCAGCAGCTGCGTTCCCAGCAGGCTTCCGAACGAGAACGGCGCCACCGCCGCGGGGTCGGCTCCGGCCTCGAACCAAGGCACGCCGCTCCATCCCTGTCCGATGAAGATGCCCACCACGGCCGCCATCGCCCACCTCCCGTGGATCAGCTCTGCCTCCCTGTACCACTTCAGCGCGGCGGGATCCTTGCCCAACCCCAGTGGGTCAAATCCGTAGTCCCCTGGGAGCCTACACCACAAATCACATCCTCAGACCACACATCGCAATCAACACCCGCACGTGTACAAAATCCTTTCCCACACGACACGTTGCTTAGCAACCCATTCCGACCATAGCACCTGGGTGCGCGGCAGTCATCTGCGCTGCATGGCTACACTTCCAGACGCCAATGCAGCTCACATTGTCGTCACACACTATACCAGAACTACCCATCAAGCAACATGCCTGTCACCAAGCTCAATTTCCACTCGCCCCATGGCGATCGGACCTCATTGAGCCCCGAAATCCCCCCCCCCCTGGCGTGGACAATTCCGTGGAGGGGGATGCAAGTGACACAAAGGCCAAGTCGGTACGTACGATCCATCCAACCACTCGGGGTCGGTCAAGTTGCCTCCACCCTTGACGGCCGGGATCCACGACTTCTTGCCGCCCGAGGTGGGGCGAGCGGACACCTTCTTGGTGGCCATGGCCACGAAGCGGGACACATTCTTCACACCGAAGGACACCACGGGGCTGGACGTCAAGCTCCGGGACGACCTCACGAACGAGGAGGTCGACACCGATGAGAGCTGGGACATGGTGGCATTGCTAGCGACTGCCATTGCGGTGCTCGCTGACCCACCACTGAGGAACGATTTCGAATTCGGCAATGCTACACAGTCAAGTGCTCAGATTAAGGGCGCTCTGATACAAGAAATAGTACTCTATTGCCCCTACGCGGCCGCGATTTGTCCAGGGCGTTCAGACAGGGCCCAACGAGTGGCGCACGATTCGTCTTATCGGTGTCATGGTGCTGGATTGGACCATGCCTGGCTTCTGTATCCGAGGTAGACCAATGCTGGACCTTCAACTAAATTCCCATGTTCTGGTGGCGGAATGGTCTTTTTTCGGGCGGCTGAAGATCCTCCAGGGCCGTGGCTCCCACGCGACGCCCAAGTCCGACCCTGGAATCCCAAGCTCTTCATTCGGAGGAGAGGAAAGGAGAGATTCTCGGGCGGCGTGCGCAATGGATGGCTTGGGTCCACGGGATCCCTCGGTGCGAGTCGTTGCGCTGCACTGCGGTGGTCTCGCACAGTCTGCGGCTGTACGGGGGCCTTGCGCACTGTGGGACCTTGATCTCGCAGCGCCGCGCCGCGGTGCTTGTGAGCCGAACGCTCTCCGCTGCGAGGAGGACCAGCGCTGCCCTTGCTTTCCTGGTCAGTTTCTGACCACACCAGTTCCACTCCCTACACTATTTTACATTAACGACCCGGATATTCAATCGATGAATGAAAATGCGCAATGTAGTAGTTGATCTGAAGATATTGGACTGAACAGAACTCAATGTCTGTTCATTTCTAGTTCGGTATGTCAATATGCTAAACCTATTGTGAGATGAATAATCAAAAAAAATAAAAAATTGGTTCAGTTTGCTTGTTTGGCTGTTGAGGGTTGCATCTAATTCTTTATAAGAAAGTGAGTAAAATATGTTACATTATTTTTTAAATGTTTATGTTTGATCATAATTTGGCAATTTAAATTTTGATTTATCAATGTCATATTCTTCGAAATGCTTCAAAAGAATTTATTTGATTTATATAAACTTTGTTTTCTAAATTAAAGTAAGAGTTGTTTCTATATATACAAGATAATTTCACGTTGCATAGAGGTGGGGTTTTTCATTACCAAAAAAACTTATATCCTTAAGGAAAAAGTTAAGATGATTTAGCAACAAATTAATAATTATTCACTAATATCAAATAATAACCAATGGATATCAAATGTCTTAATGAATAACCATTCCTCTAAATTGACACATGCTTGATACACAACACAAGTTTGAATTAAAACTAACACCTCAACTACACCTTAATGACTTATTATAATATGTTACTTCCAAAGCAAAACTAAGAATTTTCTATACTAGTTTAAAGATTATGAATGTGCATTTGTTTGTGTATATACATGGGGTATTGCTAATGCCACCACAGTTTTTGCTATTACCACTAGAATTTGCCATCCACCACATGCCACTACAATTTGCCATCCTTTCAATATATTTCTTTAGTATTTTTTATTCCAATAAAAAATTCTTAATATTTCTAATATGTTTTCTTTTTTTAATATCGTATTAAAAATTATATTATATTATATTAAAAAATAATTAAAATTTTAATAAAAATAAGTTGTGGTAGAAGTAGTAAAAATTGTGGTAGTATTAGCAACACCATGTGTATATATATATATATATATATTAGTGAATATGATTAAAAAAACTCAACATGTTTTAAAAAAATATTTAATAATTGAAAAAATATCAACAACCTGATTTCTAAAGTACAATAAAATCATATAAAACTTAAATTGTTTTTTTAAGAAGAAGTTAGTTTCTAACCAAATTAGTGTATTAACTATTATAAATTTGTAGAGTTATTTCAATCAACACCAATAAAGTAGTTTGTTCTTGCAACAAGCCATAATTTTATCTCGTATATTTTTTTGTGCATTTATTAATTAATTATCAACTCAGTACTTTGGAATTTTTGTATGTGTACTGAAAATGCTTAATTTTGTGCTAAATTGAATCCAACTTTTGTTTGATGAAAAATTAGTAAAAATGTGATTAATTTATTGGTTTTAATAAGTTGCCACATCTGTTTGTTTGTTTGTTTGTTTGTTTTTTTTTTTTTTTTTTTTTTTTCCATCCATTGGTGCTGAACACATTAAAATATGTGTTAATAATCATAAACAATACCACCACATACAAGATTAAACAATACCACCACATACAAGATTAAACAATACCACCACATACAAGATTAAACAATACTTTTTTATTGTATTTTGCTAAATAAATGTAAATAAAATAGAACTTCAATTAGTATGTTTTTGAACCTCAATCATCACTTGATTGTATTTTAATAGACATTTCAATTGTTCACCAAATTTAAATCATGTTATTAAGATTTAGCTTGAACTCTTTTTAATTGTTGGGATGTATTTTCAAATAATAACATTTTCTTTTGTGCAAATGTAGTTAAATTCTAAATGTACTTCCCATTCATTTAAAATTTTCTTACATATTATTTAAACATACATCATTTACCAAAATGTTTTGATATAAATAATCATGATTCAAACCCAATCAAAACATGACATTGATGTAGTTGAAAAACAAATACAAACTCATTGGTGTTTCAGATTAACCAACACTTCAATTTCTTTATGATTTTTAAGTTTCACGTTAATTTTATTATCTTTAAAAAATATTAAAAAATATTTTTTGGATTGATTGAACTAATTTAACTGATAATCATGTTTTCTATATCATTTCAATAATACATTCTCAATAAGATTTGACAATTTTTATGTAAATTTTCTGGGTTTACTCTATCAATTCTTTATTTTGTACAATGCATTTAGAACAGTACACTTCGTGATAACCATAATTATTTGTAATATTTTGTAATTGCAAAACCATTCTTAACATAGTTACTATTTACATCCTGAAACTCTAATTTCACGAATATGAAAACACATGTATATTAAATTTTATTGCACAATATGATTTGTGGTACTTATTTTTTCTTTTAAGAATAAAGCGATTTTTAGTATTTTCTGTGCAAAAGATTAAGAAACCTGGATCACGGTTCACTGAAACTTACATCGCCACTTGTTGCGAAAGGATCCGACAACTACATCGTTCCACTGCGCTAACATGCGAACCAGGTGGCGCTCAGTCTTCAACTCCAACACCAGCATGGAGAAATCCGAGTTGGCGCTCGCGCATTAACCAGGAAGGGATGGAGGAACAGGGATGAAGACCAATCCGGAGCCGCGCAGTTGATAAGGTCGACGAATCATGTGCCGCTCGTTGGCTCCCGTGGCGGCGAGCAGGACAAGGAGCCGCGCTCACCCTCACGCCTTAATGACCCGCTCCCGCCACCTCCGCAGCATCCCCAACCACGACGAGATTACTTCCAAGCTCGCTGCGTCGATTGCACCGTCAAGCGTTGTCACAGCCGGCGGTGGTAGAAACTAGCGCGATTGGAAGAGCAGCAGTGTAGCACCATGGCGGTTGCTAGCAATGCCACCATGTCCCAGCTCTCATCGGTGTCGACCTCCTCGTTCGTGAGGTCGTCCCGGAGCTTGACGTCCAGCCCCGTGGTGTCCTTCGGTGTGAAGAATGTGTCCCGCTTCGTGGCCATGGCCACCAAGAAGGTGTCCGCTCGCCCCACCTCGGGCGGCAAGAAGTCGTGGATCCCGGCCGTCAAGGGTGGAGGCAACTTGACCGACCCCGAGTGGTTGGATGGATCGTACGTACCGACTTGGCCTTTGTGTCACTTGCATCCCCCTCCACGGAATTGTCCACGCCAGGGGGGGGGGGATTTCGGGGCTCAATGAGGTCCGATCGCCATGGGGCGAGTGGAAATTGAGCTTGGTGACAGGCATGTTGCTTGATGGGTAGTTCTGGTATAGTGTGTGACGACAATGTGAGCTGCATTGGCGTCTGGAAGTGTAGCCATGCAGCGCAGATGACTGCCGCGCACCCAGGTGCTATGGTCGGAATGGGTTGCTAAGCAACGTGTCGTGTGGGAAAGGATTTTGTACACGTGCGGGTGTTGATTGCGATGTGTGGTCTGAGGATGTGATTTGTGGTGTAGGCTCCCAGGGGACTACGGATTTGACCCACTGGGGTTGGGCAAGGATCCCGCCGCGCTGAAGTGGTACAGGGAGGCAGAGCTGATCCACGGGAGGTGGGCGATGGCGGCCGTGGTGGGCATCTTCATCGGACAGGGATGGAGCGGCGTGCCTTGGTTCGAGGCCGGAGCCGACCCCGCGGCGGTGGCGCCGTTCTCGTTCGGAAGCCTGCTGGGAACGCAGCTGCTGCTGATGGGGTGGGTGGAGACGAAGAGATGGATCGACTTCTTGAACCCGGGGACGCAGTCGGTGGAGTGGGCGACGCCGTGGTCGAGGACGGCGGAGAACTTCAACAATGCGACGGGGCTGCAGGGGTACCCGGGCGGGAAGTTCTTCGACCCGCTGGCGCTGGCAGGGTCGGTACAGGGAGGAGAGTATGTAGCGGACTTCTCGAAGCTGGAGAGGCTTCAAGTGGCAGAGATCAAGCACGCGCGTCTGGCGATGGTGGCGATGCTGATCTTCTACTTCGAGGCGGGGCAGGGATTGACACCATTGGGCGCTTTGGGACTGTAAATACAAATTTTTGCCATGTGTGCTAATGTACCATTTTTTCTCGTAAGAATATTCCTGTTCTTCTCTGACGTTCTGAGATCAACGGTGCATTGACTCATGCATTAGATACTCGTATGTATTTTTGAATGAGTTTAAGATGGGTGTGATGATTCATATCTAGATTGCATCGTATGTCATTTTTGTGTGGGTGGTTTCCGGAGTGTTGGAACCTGAATGGCTTGACCGTTGAAAGTGAGAGAGTGTTAATGTCGTTATTGAAGCCAAGGTTTAGGGTCCAGATAATAGATGCCAGGCAGACGTTCGAACGATGAGATAAGTTTTTGAGGCAGAAGTTAGGGGGTGTAGAGGCGACAGGTGAACCTTGAATTCCTGCGATTGACGAGCTTAATGCTGCTTCCAGACAGTGTTGTGCTCTCATGGGTTCATCTCCCCATTCATCTCATGTCTTGTCTTCTTCTGCGTCTCAGTGTTCAACGTCATTAACAGTTACCTGTTGTGGCCCCCCTAGTGACATGACCTCAGGCACTAGTCGGTACTCATCCATCGATTTGGAACGTCTGTGACCCTGGTTGTTTAACGAAACAAACTATTATTTGCTCTGGTACCTCCAATCTCGATGTGTAAGTCAATCCAGATTCTAATCAATGCTACTACAGCAACTTACATTACACATGATAATTAGCAAAATATTCTTGCAGCTGGTGGTCAAGCTAGTAACTGGAAAATATGCAGATGAGGACGTGTGCTTGTAGATGTGCAATATGTCCACCCATCGCCGATAAAGGAGGACACTTATAAAATGTTTCACTACTGTATCAGCCTCTAAACTCATCATAGCGAAAATCCATCTACTCCGTAGTGCATACTCAGCACCCCTCCACAATGCAACTCCTCCCCAACACATTCGTCTTCGGTGCCCTCTCTAAAGTGATTACAGTTGAATCAGAGATGGAAAGTCAATTCGGTACAGCGGCATTGTCGCCTACATAACTCCAACAAAGCGAGATAAATATCTTCACGGATGAGATGACTGATGAGAACAACGTCTTGCCATCGCGGCCTTGAGTAAGCAGAACTGGTGGCGTTACATACCGTCAAACATCACCGACACTGGTGGGATGCAGACTCTGCGGGGTTGGAGATTCACCGTCACTTTGAGCCAATACACGAACGAATGGAATGGCGCTTTTGGCGAGTGATGGAGTAACATTAAAATGGATATAAATGGAACAAGAGTAGGCGGATTTTCACAACTCAGCCAGCTTCAGTTATTGAAGTTTCTCATATGTTGCTCGGGATTCGACCAATCTAAGCCAAAGAAGGAGATCTGGGAGAGTAATTCGCTCGAAAAGCTCGATCAAAACAAGCAGACGTGGAATAGCAGCATGAAGCCTAGAGTTTTGAATTTCATTTAGTGACTCTAAGTGATGTCTCTCATCACTGACTTTTTTTTTTGGTATATATGTGTATGTATTTATGTGTATTGTATTTATTGATAAAATTTTAGTACCAAAAATATTTATGATAATTGCAGCACCTACAGTAGTCTCTACTAAATTTGTGGAATCTATTCAATTTGGTTAAAATACTACAATGATTTCAAAGGTTAACACAAAACTGCAATCAAATGTTTCAGTTGTTCAGCTATTTATGAATAAATTGTCTTGTTAAATACCAATTTAGTTTCTAAAAGATTAAAGTATTATTATCATAAAGATATTCTCAATATGAAGATTTTAATCAAACAAAAAAATAATAATGTATAATGTTTTTATAATTTAATAGATTCAATTTTATAATTTTATAGGTTGTAGTAATTATTTAAATATATATCCGATGCTTCAATTAACAAATCAATCTATTTTAATTAAGGTTGTATACCAACTTAAAGTTTTAAAAGTATTTGTGATAAAGTCTTCAAAGAAGTATATTAAGGTTGGTGAAATCTATCAAATAATAATAGTGCATAATTCTAAAAATTATTTTAAAATCAAATCATTATATAAAGAGAATACTTTAGGAGTAAAAAAAATTTGGTTTTTATATTTAATATATTAATTTGGCAAAATATACTTTAAATTAAGATTTACTTTTTAAAATATAATATTGCATAAATTCCAATCATTTAGATAAACACTTGATGAGAGTTGTTTCCTTTTAATTTATCCACTTCAAGCTATTATGTTGTAGATAGTTTAATTAAATGAATTCCATGTTTGAAATAGTACTCAACTTTTCTAATTTTGCTTCATTTCTTTTACTCAATGCCATACAATTGTTTGATGAGTCTTTAACCTATACAATATAACAGATGTATATATTACTTTGGTTTATAGAAGTAAGTAGAAGTAGGAAGAAATATCTTAAATAGATATTATTTTCTTTAAGAAGCTTCAAAGAAATTTTTTAGATATAGATTGGATATTTAGATTTTTTAAAATATGTGATGTAGCTTATAAAACTTGTATTATTATTTATATGAAGTTGTGTTGGAAGCAACTTACAACTTCATGTTGAACCCACAAGCTTTGTGGTCCATAGAGAGCTTCCACAAGACTTTCTTGGTAGCTAGTATATATGGAAGCAAAATTGAGACAATCTTTAGTCTTATCAATATCTTTCTTGTATTCTAATCTTGATTTAAGACTATTTAGTTTCTTTGTATTTGACAATAGCTATTTTGGTTCCTTTTTTATTTTAAATTTATCTCTTCTTTATTTATCTTCTTTCTTTTAATGTCATTAGAGCATATTATTTTTTAAAAATTTTGTCCAAATTCATGTCTTTGACAATTTGATATGACCACTACTTTGTTATAGTTCTTTTATTTAAGAAGTGAGTGGATTATTCTAATTTTTATGAAATATTGTTGTATTTTGAAGTTTATAGACTATCCACCTTTAAACTAACATTTTGCTTGGAGAAAGTAAACTAGTCCTCTTTATAGAAATTTTTACATGCAAAATATAATGTTAGGGAGTAGATTTCAAGAGCCTTTTAGAAATATAAGATTGACAAGATTGTAATATAGAAAAGTCTTTTAATAAGATAGTAAAAGAAAAGGTTTTTTCTATAATATAGTTTCAAAGGCAATAAAGATTAGTTAAATTTTTTTAAAGGATTTGAGAGTCTAAGCTTAATCTATAATTAATTTTTTTTATTTTATTTAGAATTTGGTTAGAATTCTTTAGAATTTTTATAGGATTTAGGATTGAAAAGATATAGATTTTAGAATTCATAAAAAAAAATTTAAAATCTAAAGAATATAAGATTTAGAATTGATAGGGTCTAAAAAATGAGATTTAGAATTACATGGATTTAGAGTTGATAAGGTCTAAGAAATAAGATTTAGAATTGCATAGAATTAGAATTTCTAAAAATATTAAGATTGTTAAGAAGGGTATTTCTAAACATCTCATTCTTTTTTATTATAAGACAATTGTAGGCTATAGCTGATTTTCTTCCACAAATAGATGCCTAATGCATACTCAAACAATACTTTATACAACACAACACTGATCTTTAATCTTATAATTTAGCCAAGACTTTTTTTACTAGTTCAATTATAAGTTTTAATAGACTTGATATTTAGTAGACTAATTCTATTTTATTTTACTAGTATAAGCACCAACCTATTAATTTTGCTAATACATTATCTATATTCTTTTATATATATTGAATAAAAAATATTGATATTAAATATAAAAAATATATTAAAAAAAAGAAAATTTTAATTTATTAATATTTTAATATATATCTATAAATAGAGCTACTAATTAAAATAAAAATATATGAGATTTGAATGATGATATTAATAATAAGTATTTTTAGAAATCTTTGTTTATAAAAAAATAATGATTACAACTACAAAATTATAAAATCAAAATAAAAAATTTAATGAATTATTTAAATAAAAATAAATTAAAAAATAGTTTTATAAAAAGATCTTTTTAATATGAAAAATGTCATCATTGAATTGTGTTACAATCTACCTGATATTACAAAGCCTCAATAATAATAAGATCTTTTTAATTTTGATATTAATAAGATAATTTTGATAATCTTATTATTATCAAGATTTTTAATTTTATCAAGACATTGTATTGTGTTACAATCCACCTGATATTACAAAGCCTCAATAATAAGAGAAATATAAGTACATTATATATAGTAGAAATATTCAAAATATCTTGATAATATTAAAAATCTTGTAAAACTTTGTAGTCAACAATGATGACGATTTACAAATAGATTGCCTTTAAAGAAGTAATACATGGCTAGTTATAAAAAGTACTACAATCTTTATATAAAGTATCTAAGTACAACAAGAATCATACAAGTCTTTAACCTTTTTTTTACATTAAGAATGTAATATCTATATAGTTGTATAATTATCAAGAAAGATGATCATTAGATATTTACAAAATATTATATAATAATATAAATTGATTTTTACATCTCTTCTTAGGTTTCAATTTTAGTCAACATTAATGCTGTATAAAAATCAAACAAGTGCTTACATAATATGCATAAATTTCAAAAAATATATATTACAACAAAAATATAATAAAAAATTATAGGAATAGCTAAAAAGTTGCAATATACTTAGTGTTTATGTATCTCACTTTCTTACATTAGACTAATTCTATTTGATTATATAAAGTTCTTAAATTATTATAAGAATTGATTCAATTTTATGATTTCTTTTATAGCTTATTTGCATCATTGTTAATACAATTGTAAAGACAATTCATGGCAAATTAGTCATAAAAGTTTACACATAGTCATGCTTGAATGGACTTATTAATCTTATCAAATAAATTTAGGGAACCGCTAGGTAGATACTCCTTTTTTTATTATATAGACATCTCTTTTTTATTGAGTAGACACTCGCTCGTTGTCGTATTGTCATTTGGCTACTATATGAAAAAATTGTACATGTATATTTAATGTATAATTTACTATATAGCTAAATGAGAGCCATATCAGTGGACTTTTATTGGTTACAAGATATGGTTAGGTTGTTAGTTTAGAAGGGAACTATTAAAAAGATTATTATTGAGGTTTATACAACCTTATTTCTTCTTTTGATAGTAATTTTGAGGTTGATTTTATATTGATAGTAACTTTTGTATATCTTAAGTCCTTTGTTAGATATTGGTAATCCTTAAAATCTTAGTTTACTTCTTTTATTTGGTGCTTAAAGCACAAAGTATGTAAATCTTACAAGAAGGATTTTTAGTGTAAAAAGGGTAGTTTGGCCATCCATGTGGATGGATAGAGGTGGATGATAGAAATCTCTATTCTAATTGGCCAAAAATCATGCTTCAAGGAGGCTGCCCGAGGATTTATTAGGAGTTAGGGTTTTTTTTTTGAAGGGAGTCAAACATCGGAGGCTAGGGTCATAAGGTTTAGGTTTTTAGATCTGGTTTAGGTGCAAATTTTGTATAATTTGCACTTTTTATGAAGAAGTTATAGGCACTCAAAGTTAAGGTGTTGATTTTGGACCTACTGTCACTCTTTTGGGTATAACTCGCGCACACAGAGAGCAATCAAGGATCGGCGACTAGGGTTGGACAGGGCACTTTCTTGGCTACACTTTTTATGTGTAGCTTGATAAAGTCAAAGCTAGGGTGAAGGAGATATTGGGAGTTGAAGTCAGTGCTTATAAGCTAAGCGCAATAAGTAACCCCACTTAACTAATGGTTACATTTTGAGCTATATCTTAGGCAAATGGATAGATTTTTGGCTCAAAATTTTCAAAAGTGTATATGTTTATGTTACAAGACTATGTACAAAAATATTGAGGCATTAGAATTTTGGGTTTGTGAGATATAAGGAAAATAGTGCTCGGATATCTTTGAGGTAGGGTTTTAAGCACCTAATGGGGTTTCTAAGATATCAAGCGATCAGAAGCAAATTTGTAGTTATTTTTTTAGTGGTTAAGCTTAAGGGTGAAATCTACTATGCCCATAAGTTTAAAGAAGATTGAACAGTTGGATCAGAATATATGAATTTCTAAATTTGAAGAAGAAAAACATCTTTTGCGGGAAAAAATACTTTGAAGGGATTTTGTTGCAAATTTGGACTTTTGTTTATACTAAAAGGGTTTTGGAAGCCAAGACTTCATGGAGGTGTAAAAGATGGGTATATAAAGCCATGATAAAATTTTGATCTATAGATGAGTCTTTAAAAGGTTCCTAAGGATTTTCTACATGTCATAGAAAAATCCTATGTACAAACCTACTTATAAATAAGAGGTTTTATCTATACAATACATATTTCTATATTGTTGTGTGTATTTGTTCTCCTTATTAAGGACAAATAATTTATTAGAGCTTGGCCAATAAGTTACAGATAGATTCTCTATAATCAAGTACCCAGTGTATTCCTAGATAGAAGTTCATACCATACGACACCGTGTTACACCAATAATACACCATTATTATAAGTTTTTTAATAAGATAGACACTAATGAGGTTGAAAGGTATAAAACCAACAATAAAAAGTAACAACAATCTACCATATAAGAATATTAGCAATACAAAAGCTAATTGAAGCAAATAAAACAAACAATAAAAAGAGGTGTCTATCTAATAGAATTGCTACATGGACACCTCATTTTATTTATTTGCTTTATTTAGCTTTTGTATTATTGATGTTCCTATGTTGTGGATTGTTGTTGTTTTTAGTTGTTGTTTTTATACCTTTCAATCTCATTAATGTTGAACTTATTGAAAAACTTATAGCAATGGTATATTGTTGATGTGGCAAGAGAGGTGGCATAGTATAGATGGTTGTCTCAATTTTTAGATTTTTTGTGAAACAAAAGAGCAAACAATAAGAGGAAGTGTAAAGAGATTTGTTGTGAGACAAGGGTGAGAGTTGTATCAAGGACTACAAAAAACATAACATGGAGGATACAAAGATCAATTTCTAAATCTATATAATAAATTATCAAAAAGAAGAATTAGACTATTTAGCTACACTTTGCCTACTAAGATTGCTTACAAAATCTTAGACGTATTAAAACTAGCCCCTATGCCTCAACTACTAAGACTAATCCATAAAACTCACCAAGATCCAAGATGCCTATAGTTTATGGATCTATTTAGGATTTTCACAAGCCTTTAGTGGCAAAGATGGAAAAAATAATACTTTGGTATTAGAAAATCTTTTATTGTTTATTCTACAATTACTTTTTGTATAGCAAAGAGTTTGTCTTTAGATTAATAACAATTAAAAATAGCCACAAATAGCCTATCCTTTGTAATCTATTAGTAATTGCAAGTCAAAAGATATTTACTTTGACTCAATTTGGTCTAATAAACATCATTGAATTGTTTTCAAGCATTGGATTTTGCCTTGTACTACCTTGGGCAATTCTCATCATCTTTTAGCTATAGGCTACCAAATTAAATTCTCATCATCTTTTAGCTATAGGCTACCAAATTAAATTCTCATCATCTTTTAGCTATAGGCTACCAAATTAAATTCTCATCATCTTTTAGCTATAGGCTACCAAATTAAGCAAGGAGACTAAAAAAAACTTGAACCTACTCAAGCTTTTCATTCTGATGAACATTAATTTCACATTTCACATCCTTTCAAGTGACTAATATGGAGGTTGATTCTTGATGGCCTCAACTAATTCAACTAAAGAATTCAAATAGAAAATGGATATGCATGTACATGAGGATAAAAGTTGGTGAAAGGCATTGGCTCCAAGTTGACAGTGATCTTGGTATGCACGGATCTGTTATCATGATCACTGACTCATTGTCATTGTCAACTTCACATGTGAGTTCAAATTGTAGAGACTGGGTAGATCTGACATCGTCAATTCAATTCATGAACTGAAACATGTGGTTCGAAACCGGAAGTCGTAGAGTTTGATAAAGGCAAATACCCGTCCGCACCAATCCTGTTGTGTGTGCTTCGGTAAGTGTTCCACAAATAAACAATTGTGCTGGTTGGTCACATCTGCTACTGAACTTTTTGCCTACTCCCATGACTTTGATTGTAAGTTGATGGGAGAGACTAGCTTACTGTTGGCCCCGAACTCTCATCTGTTAGCGAATTCTCACAAAAGTTTCACTAATTGTTCAACCACTAGATAAATGAGGGTTAACTTGGGTTGATTATTAATCTACATTGTACAAAATTCTCATCTCTAATGCACCGTGTTTGCTACGAGTGCTCGAGAGGTATGTTGGTAATTGCACTATACAACTGTTGAATACTAAGTATCCAAGTGTAACTCTACATTGTGTAAAGTTTAGAAAGTTGAGGTGCACATTGGCCTAGTTTACCTCAGCAACGAACTTGCCTGTACTTGTTTGATTGCAAATACTCGTTCTATCCCAACCTCCTTTATCTCCAATAAGATCCTAATCTCTTCACCAATACACGTGAAAAATTTCAGTCACTCAACGCGGGATAGTAATAGCCGTAATTGCTGGGATTACGCCGCTGAAGCTACAAGGTTTTGCTTTGGAGTCCCCCTTTTTGTGGTTTCCTTCATGGCAGCTGCTTGTACTGCAGTAAGAGCGATGGTGGTGACAATATCTGGTACAGTGCAACCTCGACTCAAGTCGTTCACTGGTTTTCTCAGCCCTTGCAGTAATGGCCCCATTGCTACTGCCCCAGTTGTCTGCACAAAACCACTGTCTCATCAAGTTTGATGCTAAGGTAATCTATTCACTGTAGGTCAAGTTCGAACAATGAAACAATCACATGCTGATAAAACAACCAAAAAATTCGACAGAAACGTTATGCTGTGAGTTCGGAACTCAAGAACCTTCTTAAGTATCCAATCTGAAAGCAACTTCCTCCACTCCCAAGTTCAACTCTACAAAACCCGGCTTTCCACATCATGACAATAAAGAAGAATCAAGTCGTAGGGCAAGGCAAAGCGCTTGAAAATACCTGCTGAACAGCTTTGTAGGTGTTGTTTCCAGTGTTAAGGTCTGGAAAGATGAGCACCGACGCCTACATGTAGACAATACATTTTCAGTCAATTGTCCTTGTAACTCGAATGTCAAGATGAAAAGAACCACCCAAATTACAATCATCTACAAAAGCCTTTCACGCAAAAATTGGTTACCATTTCACTTATCCATCAACCACAAGACAGATATTCCATTAAATAAAAACAGGCTTTCTACATGTGGAATGTATCGGATGTGTTGTTTCAAGAGATGGTAGTGCAGCTTTAACAGGTGAAGAGGCAATAACTACCTTTCCAGCAACCTCAGATTCAGCCCCTTTCATCTTCGTCTTCGCTATGACAGGATCAACAGCTGCATCATACTGCAAAAAAAATTTAAGCTTTAAATCAGATAATAAATGATACTGAACGAATTTTACAGTCTTACAACTCGCAGGAACTCAAAATTGACTACGACGGAATAAATGTATCAATATTGAGAGCTATCTTGTAAATAATATAACCTACTATCTAAGCCGCTATTATCTCAAAACATTAATGCAACATTAAACCTAAGAGTTAAGCTATTAATGATAAGAACAAGGAACAAATATTATTACCTGCAAAGGTCCTTCAATCAGCAAGTCTGGGCGTAGTTTTCTTGCCATTGCGGTTGCATTTATTACCTTTTGTATAAGAGGACCTAGTATCCAAAAGAATGGTGAATGTTAATTGCCAGACACCAATGTAATAAGATCCACATCATGATTTTCAGACTGACATTTTGCAATCATAGATATATTTCGATTGTACTGCTGTGTGTTGAGAACAGACATTTAAACCACTCTAAATTCTCTCCAAAATACAAAAATTGCGCTATATGTTCAAAATCTATTCCATTCTGTAAATTTCCAAGTTAACTTCGAAATGAAAAATCACGAAGGTTCATCCATTATGGACTTGTATAAATTATCAAAAGATGGTCAACCTTTATTAGAGTCCCCTGTTGCATACGACAGCATTGCCACCCGTGGTTTGATTCCAAATGCAGCAGCAGTATCTGCAGAAGCTACAGCTATTGCTGCCAATTCTTCACTTGTTGGATCTGAGTTGATGGCACAGTCACCATAGACCAGTACTTTTCCAGGTAGGCACATGAAGAAGACACTGGAAACAACAGGAATGCCTGGAAGTGTCTGATCCACCCAAAAATGTACATCAATCGCATAGTTAATCACCGAGCCATGTGAGCTTTGGCAGATATCAGCGTACATAAAGAACAGAGAAAAATAAACCCAAAGCCGAAATATGAGATTAGAGCTGATTTAACTGTCCACTACCTTAATTAGTTGAAGTGCAGGACGAACTGTGTTGGCAGTAGTATGAACAGCTCCAGAGACCATACCATCAGCAGCCCCCTCAGCTACCATACAAGTGCCGAAGTAATTCACATCCTCTACCAAAATATTGTGAGCTTGCTCAAGTGTTACTCCCTGTAATGATCGACATATTCTCTTAGAATTGACGAATGCATAAGATCTCCCATAAGTATGTGAACACTATTTTCCTAGGATTGCTGCCTTGTAAGTTGACAGATCAACGCGGGAGAACAAGATTAACAAGATGTAGTCACCATGTGTTTTGATGGTTAATGGTACTTGTTCCCGAAAGACCTTGGAAGCGAGGAAGTGAACGCACAATTTGTACAGGTGCCAAAAAACTTCCATCAGTTATCTATAATTTGTTCAAACCTAGCAAGTTGACTATGTCGTTCACTTAGTACCTACACAATACCTAACGACCTAAAAACATATTGGATTAATATAGCAGATGATCTTTTCACTTTTACACTGAAAATGAACCAGATGACACAGCAGTAAATGTGCAGGACATCAGAAACCAATACTTCGTGTAACACAAGCAAGTTTACCAAAAACAATTACCTTGTGCTTACGAGATTCATAAAAATATCTAGCATACTTTTCAGTCTCAGGGCAATCTCTTGGATCAACAATGCGAGCTTGACTAATGTCCACTCGAAATTGTTTTGCCAAAGTTTCAATCTTCTCCCGATCTCCCAGCAAAATTAGGTTGCAAAGTCCCCTTCGCAAAACAGTTCCTGCTGCTTGTAAAGTTCTAGGTTCTTCACCCTGCTAGTACGTGAGACTTATTTGTTAACAAAGTTAACGTGATGCAAAGCTACTTGTCAACATGTTAAGTGGTGACATGACAGTTAAGTGGTTAAATACAATGTACAAGTTCAACAAGTACTACTGCAATAACTACCAAGTAATGAGTTTTCATTGAATAAAACCTCGAACGCCAGGAATTCTACTGGCACGGTTGACAGAAAAGACAGCCACGAGCACAGGAAATGACCTCAGGTAACACAATTGTCTGAATGCACTGTTTAGCTCGCGTGAAGAGGTTATGTTGGAATAGCTTGGAGTTCATTCGCACCGGACGTTCCTGCCATTCAGCATGCAGTCAACATTCAGTTGATAACGATATGGATGTTCTTGACAAAGAGCTTCGTTGTAAAAAGAGAATTCAATTCAAACTTAAATTTCAATGCAATAGGTACTGGAACAACATTAAGACCAGGCAGGTTCAATTCTATGACAAATAGTTTACCTGGAACATTGCATCCTTAATAAGCTTCATGTCGATGTTATCGTCAAATAACGTCTGCAAGAAAAAACGATGAAGTAATGTTAACACTGAAACGTTTTTACGAATGATAACACATGAACTTGCACGTAATGAACTGGGAATGCGATGAAAGTACCTGAGCCCGCTCGACCTTCAAAGGAGTTTTGGACGAGATATAGCCCTCCACATTTGCAAGTGCAGCTGCAGTTTCAAATGTCATTTGAGGACTTAGGATAATAGGCAGTGTGCCTGAATTCCGGGCCTGACATGCAACAAAAAGAGCGATTAATCTTACAAATTTCTGTACTGAATACTTGATACAAGCAAAAGGTGACATCGAGATCAGATACTACAACATGTATACATGCAAATATCATGGCCAGGTTGTTGATAACGACTAGTGAAATTAGAGCTGCACCTTCAACAACTCATGGACCTCCCTCGGTGGAGGCTTGCCCCCACTAAGGACCACGGCTGCTATGTTTGCATTCGACTTGGACTCGTGAAGATGTATCAGCCCCAGTAGAATGTCAACTCGATTTGCGGAAGTAATGACAATGGAGCCCTTCGTCGGATCAACATATCGAGGCAAGTGGCGAAGCAAATCAGATAGTTGTAAAGTAGCCACAAGATATTGAGTGACCTCCGTTGACATGGCAACCTCCTCATCCTCAACTGGATATAGCAGTCCTGCTTCGAGCTTTTTGGCAACATCTTGCACCTACAAAACATAAGCAAGCCACTAGAGCACATGAGAATTTGAGGTTCTTAAGCACATAAATTAACTTCTTAACATCACACTAAACTATTTAACGATCCAATACTTCCGAAAACGCACCGCAAACCATTTAACTATACGATTCTTCCTAGAACTCAGTACATTCTAACCAGCCAATTTGTACTGGAGAAAACCAAATTCTACTTCTTTATCCAATATAGGCTTAACAGGTTAACGAGATTGTCATTTTACACAGTAGGATACTATAATACACTACAGTAGAAATTGCTATCCTAATGTCGCTATTAGAAACATATAGAATAATGACCATCATCCCAAAGGACTAGTTTATACCTAGATTCTGATTGACTATCAGTGAACATTGAAGATGGCCAAATTTACCTGCACAGACTGCAAGACCGAGTCCTCAGGCAAGGCTCCTACAAATGGTATTTTCATTTCCTCAAACACCTTCCGGAGCAGTTTATCTTTCCTTTCAGTTTGGGGTGTACGATGAACGATAGCTCCCACCACATCCACGTGTTCGCGTCTGAAAACCAAGTCACTCAGCTTGGCATTGTTAACAACCCGTTTCTCCCAGTCAAAATCATCCCAATTCTTCACTTTATCCATCTTGCCACAAGCAATTCCTGCAAATCCAAATGTCAGCGAAACCAGGGTTTAACGTATAATACTGTTTGGGATAACTTTGTCACCGTTAAGAGTACTTGGAGAAAGTCATTCACACTAAGTGTATACTCGCACATGCATGCATACGCAAATGATCATGGGCCGCAAGGCGCTATTGCTGATGAAGCAGCAACACGCTTCTTGAAATACTTGAAAGGCGGAGTTTCCTACACCTGATAATTACATAATGGATCTTAATGGCAGGCTGGTTTGACACCTTTTAAACTTGATGACCAACGAAATACCTGCATCTGTGACAAGTAATGCCGATGATCCCAGAGTTTGAGCGATTTTGGCATTGAGGGTGACTGTGTCGTCACCGACGCCTCTCAAACTTGACCCCTCAATAACTACAAAGTCGTGTTTGACCCTGCAGGCTTCATAGGCTGCATCAATTTAAACAAATGAATCAAGGAAACTAAAAGAAAATAGTATTTATCTTCTCCGCAAGTATCAGACCAAAAGTGAGCTCAAAGTCGTACACAATAGGAACATGAAGTGGAAGCTAAAACATTACGTAATACCAACCTTTGAGAACTTCTTCCAACAAGTCATCAATCTTGTCATTCGTGACAAGCTCATAAGCATGGTCCTGCGTTACTCCCTGCATGATTGCTGGATCGTCTTTCATTTTGAAAACGCTCTTGATCAATTTGGACCTGAAAACAAGCCACATTGCGATACATCATCAACCAATAAGGCTTTTTCATAATATACCAATCTCAATGCACCACCAATTACACAGTGTAGGCTCATGTACTTCTCAAACAAATCATGATCTGCCAATCCAAACTCTTAGTATTAACAAATTATGTTCAGATAGTTAGAATGACACAACAAACCATTTCGGGATTTCTTCAAATAAAGTACCTATACTTGGCTTCCACACTACCGGATTTTTTTCATTGATGCGTGACAATCCATGAGAAAATCAGGAGACACAAAAGTTTTAAACAAAATTTCGATCTTAGAGTAAAAGCAATAATCATGTAAAATTCACAAAACCCCTGCTAATGAACAATAGCGAAACAAATGGTGCACCCGAACTCACCTATAGCCACCAATTGTGGTTTGGTCGATGGGCCTGAAGTAGCCGATTCCGGGTTGCAATCTCTCAAGGGCGTGCAACAAACCAACGGTCACTGCAACCGAGTCACGACCAACGCCACCAATCGTGTGATGAATGTAAAGGCTGTTGGTGTGGACTTCTCGCGAGGATATTCCCCATCCATGCTTCCGCACGCCCGTTCCCGACGCGTCATGAATCCTTCCTAAACCTCGACCCTGCAACCCAGCGAGAAGTTCTTCACGAAGAACGTGTCTCACCTTCTTTCCCACAGCTCGCAACATACTGCCAACTAAAATCGGAATGCGTAATTCACCCGGCTATGGCTCAACGCATCAACTATATCCGACAAAAAAAATCCACGCTACTTGTTCATGGACTTCAACTCGCATTCAACGATGCCCTCCAAAAATCCTCCTCGTAAACACGACAACCGCATGATGCTCGACAACCACAATCAACTCCTCTTACTTCTTACTCAATAAGCCAATACCAAGAACGTGACCTCCATCCCCTCGGCAGCAATCACACGCCCTGCATGACGCCGCTCTTCCACACCAATCACCAAATCATTCTCAGAAACCATCAAGAAAGTCAACTAAGTTGCACTGAACCGGAAACTCTTCCAAAATCCAGCAATCAATCGCTCCAACACACACACACACACACACACACACACAACGCTTTGAAGCGCTGAAATGAGTGACAAGACTCAGCTGCAAATTACAGTGCGACTATTTGACTTTTATGCGACTATTATGGAGTTGGCTTTTCCATTGGTGTTGCAAAGAGAAGACGCTGGTGGCGTCGCAAGCTGGATTGGTCCATGGAAGAGGTGGCTATGGCGATCCATGAGCGAGGGCGAGGCGGCACGCGTGGTGACCCCGTTGGTTTTCCATCCCCGTCCCCGCCCTCCTTCCCTCTTGCCATCATCGCCCTCCTTCCCTCTTGCCATCATCACCCTCCTTCCCTCCCTCGCTGGGATGTGGACGCTCCAGCCACTCAAAAAGGCGACGGCGCCACGCTCCCGCCCCCGCCCCCGCGCTCCCCTTCCCCCTTCCGTGTGAACGGGGATATTTTTCAAAAAGCCGCTCTTGCTCTCAAAACGTGAAAGTAAAAGTAAAAGCTGCTTCGGGCCTCACATGTTGTGTGTGATGCTTTGAGTTGACAACGACTGGTTTCCATATTCTTCGATTGAATTCTTTGCGTACGATTTGTGTGTTTTTTCCAATTCTTTACTCAAGAGTGTTAAATATTATACACTATATATATATATATATATATATATTTTTTTTTTTTTCAAATAATACATAATTGAAATCGTACTGAACTTTTTGTATTTTGTGTGAACTATTGCATGTATTTTATTAAGAGAAGAAATTAAGATGTGAAAAATATTTAACATTTTAATCATTCTTCTAAAAAATTCAATATTACATAAAATAGTTTATATTTTTTAAATAATAAATATTTTAAAAATCTATTTAAAAATTAAAATAAGAATAAAAAATATATTTAAATATTAATAGTTAAAAATAAGAGACATGGTAGTGGAACATCACCTCTTAGCATTGACAACCTTTATATATAAAAGTACATAAAGATTTTTTTTTCTATTAAATATAACTTTTATTTACTAAATTTTTTATATGTATTTATATTACTCTCATTTTCAATTGTCATCACAAATATTATTTGTCCACTAGATTTTACATATCAATATGATCCGTTGGATTTTGCACACTTGCTAGAAAAACTCTATAAACAAGGCATGTGTAGATATTGTGGATAGCAACCTAGTTACAATCTCCACTTTTTTTTTGCATTAGATTGTTGTCCTTGTCTACCAATTTAAATCCAAAAGGATCTCTATATGTTGAACATTTAAAGAGTTGTCCACTAATATGGATCTATATTGGCTCAATGATATTGCTCACAATGTCAAAATTCAATGAAGTAATTCCTTGCTTTAGATTAACTTGCTAGTAAGAAAAAATTCTAATATATTTCTATAATTTTGGTGAAAAAATTCTTATAGATTTATAAATTGTCTTTGTTTAATGAGATTGGAGACACCAAAAATGGATTTGCATAAGCACCAATGTTGAAAAAAGTTTGTCACTCTAAGATGCCTATCAATATGCTTGAAGGCATGTATGCAAGATATGTCAAGCATTTTTTATAACACATTTGTATAATAATCAATATTATCAAGGGATTAGGATTTATGGTATTGCTTGAGTGCTTGTTATAGCATTTTAGTAGTTAAAATCTTGTAATCTAATTAGAAATGCATAACAAAGAAGGAATTGTGACAATACCTAATTTAATGTAAAATGAGATATTTCCAGCAGCACCTCATTTTTAAGAAGATTCATTTTCTACTTGATCAAAAGATATGATTTATATCTTAAAACTTCTTCAGTGATGGCATGTTTTTGCTGAGAGTTTGTAAGTTTTAGTTTTCTATATATGTGAAGAAGATCTCATGTTGAGACCTTCATCTATACTTTAATTCTTGCAAACCTTTCCTTGATGACAAATATTATGATATGGTCCAAGTGAAGAATGTTCTTAATCCAAGCCTCTACAAATTTCTCCTTATGAGTTAATCACATATTTTCTAAGTATTCCCACATAGTTGGTACCACCAATGCTTTAATATTAGCCCAAATAGCTTTGTATTTGTCTTCCAAATGAAAAATGTCATATTTTATCTCTTTCTCAATAGAAATATCTTACAAAATTTTGATTGGTTGCCTATCCACAAGACTTTTGAACTTTAATTTGTTCTTTTGGCTATAAATGTCTCAATACACCATTGGGTAATTAATGATGTGGAAGGTTTTTACAATAATTTTAGGGGCACCACAAGCTTTCAATAATATAGTTGTTATATGCTTTATGTCAGTATACATTTTCCTTGGCATAATATAGGCCACAATATTCTCAACCAAATTATGGAAGTAGAAAGCATTCATAATGTTAATATCCCAACCATGATTTGTTTTCTAATTTTTCTAAATGAACACTTAAAAGAGACAGTCAATTCTTACAATGGTTGTACTCCTCAATTGTTGTTTTTTTATTGTAAGCTTCTTGTTGTGCATGCAAACAAAGTCCACTTTTTTCAATTATATATCTAGACAATTGCTATTCTTCATAGACCATCTTTTTCAAATCATGTATCCTTCTACTTTTGCAAAGTCTTCCATTGTCTTCTAAGCTTCTTTGAAGGTGGTATAAGAAGCAAGAGGTGGAGCTTCTAATAACATCATGTTGCAAGAATGTAGGGTCTCTATCTAACATCCTAAAATACCTTCAAACAAATTAATAGTGAGATTGGAAGAACATTCTTGTTGTATCTAATTCCATCAAATGGGGACAAAAAATGATGAATACAAAATTATAAGAGCTTTTTATTAGAATTGAAGAAAGGCATAGAAGTTGATTCATCACCAACAAGTTAATCTACAGCAAGCAATTATTAGATTTCAACGTCATAGATAAAATCCTTGATCCAATATAGATTTTTGCTTGTGAACAATCTTGTAGATATTGAAACCCTTTTAGATTCAAATTGGTAGACAAAGACAACAATCCAAAGTGCAAAAAATATGGAAGTTGTAATTAATTAATGATATTGGTGTGTAAAATCCAGCAAACAAATAATATTGGCAATCACAATTGAAAATGAAAGTAGCATAAATAGGAGTGACAAATTTAATAGATGAGAGTTGTATTTGACAAGCAAAAAAACTCTTTATGTGCTTTTATATATAAAGGTTGTGAATACTAAGAGATAATGTTTTGTTAATAAAAAGGTGATGTCCTGCTACTACATTCCTAAAGTAAATATTTCATAAATGTGAATAATATTTTATATAATATTACATAAAAGGTCATTAATTTATATATTTTATTTATTATTTAAAGAATTAAGATACTTTATTTTTATAACTTTTCATAAAATAAGTAATAATGATAATTAATTCTTATATTTTTAAAATATACTTGATATATAAAAAAAATTATTAAAAAAAATTATATATATATATGTGTATTATCAATCATTTTTTTAAAATAAAATTTAAGATCAATATTATTACAACATACATACACATTCTCAATTAGACAAAATGTGTATCTTTATTATTGTAAGATATTCAAAAATTACAAAAAATATAAAATTTGACTAATAAAATTATGATTTATATTTAATATATATGGTAACAAGTATTGATATTTCATAACTCTAATTGATTATTAGATAATTGAATGTATTTAAAAGTATGTATTTTATATCTCATAACTTAAAATCTAAAATGTTATAAATTAAAATGTTAAAACCTTAAAATCACTACAAATACTTAATATGCAAGCCAATATTATTCCAATTTATGTTATCCATTTTTTTTTTAAGTTTATAAAAGTGCATAAATGTTTTATCAAACCAAGCTAGAAAAGGTATTAAAGTAGATCCTTGAATAATAGCTAAACATATAATTGATGTGGGAGGCATAGATAATTCAAATTGATTCTAGTTTGTTGTTTGTTAATTTTTAATTTTACTAACATGATTTTGTGAACAATATGTAGAAGCTTTGAAATATATTCAAATATTACTTTGGTTTTTTGGAATTATTTTTTATTTCTATATTTGTTCAAAGAAGACAGATGTAGATGTTAAGATTTATTTAGAATCAATTTCTACCATTTTTCTTTTTTACCATTTAAAATTTTTAAACATTTATAAAAAAATCAGAACATGACATAAAAAAATAAAAAATAAATGACATAAAAAAATAAGTAAATAAATGACGTAAATAAATAAGTAAATAAATGACATAAATAAATGACATAAATAAATGATAATAAACATTTATCTTCAAGAACAAGGATTTGTAGAAGGTAGTTTGCTGAAAGTGCAGAAAGACCCATTAACATGCTTGTAAATCTAGTTAAGTTAGGAAAATAAGAACACACAAAATCGAAATTCTTATTTGCAGTATGTTTATACATCAATACAAACAAAATCATAACAAAAAAATAAAATAAAACAAAAAATGGGAGAATTAGCAACATGTTTCATGAATCCTATTATACTTAATTCACAGGTTTTAGATTGTGTAAATGAACAGAATTGAAAACATTATCACACATATATACAAATAATGAGAGATGGCTTATCATCTTTATTCAATTAGAAATAAAATAAAATAAAAATAAAAAAATAAAAAATTAGACAATAAATTTATAAAGGTTCTAATAAGATTTTTTTAAAGACATGTTATATCCTATTAATAAGATTGTACATATGAAATGCTACTAACTTTACATTGTAACAATGCATAAGTTAGTTATTTCAACATATGTCTTATAATAAAAATATATAATCAATGATATAAGCAACAATAAAAATAACATAAAAATCCAAGCTACATATCATTGCCATACTATTAAAAGATACTTAAGAAGAATGATAATTGTAAATATTGTGGCATAGAAGGTTATTATAAGAAAAAAATTTAGAAAAAAGAGTAAAATAATAAAATGAATGTAATAAATTAAAAATAAACATGTGTTTAGGGTAGCATTATCTACCACTTCTTGTAAAAAAAAGAGGAATATTGATGTATATGCATGACAACATACAATTAGAAATTGAAGTTGAAACATTGTATTTATAAAGATAAATTCTTAAGTATACATTTGTCTCATAAAGCAAATCAACATTTTCATTAAAGGTATAAGATATGAAAATTTGTATAAGTTATCAGGATTTTTTGAAGATCCAAAGAAAATTTTATTCTCTTTAAAAAACAACAAAATTATTTACAAAATTTACTTTTGAAATCAAACATTTAGTTACCTCAGTGTTTTAAACTTAAAGAAATTATAAGCAAGTATTATGGTTACTTGTCATCAATTAAACAAGCTTGTAGAGTTAGAATTTCTTAAAAGATGTATTCAAAGAAAATAATACCTTGATTTTTTATTTTTTATTTGATAAATGTGGTTCTTCTGCAAATTGTTTCTTGGAGTTGATACATTTTAATGTCAATCCTCTAATAAAGAAAATATTACATCCAAAAGTACAATTCCCAAAAAATAAAAATAAAAATAAAAATCTATTTTTAATTTTTAATTTTTATAATTCATGTTATTTTAAATAATTCGAAGTTACTAACACTTTTTTTTCAAACTTAAATAAATTTAAACCTCAAAATATATAAGCTACAAGACAATGAAATAGATAGACAAAAATTTTAAGAACATGTGCAGAAAAATACCACTGAACAATAATTCACTATGTTTTATATAATATAATGCATTGAAATTATAAAATACAAGAATTGTGTTTTAATTAAGAATTCAAAGTGTGTGTGACAAAGATAGAAATTTTAAAAATATTTTGGATAAAATCCATTGAAAAAAAAAAAAAAAAAAAAAAAAAAAAATTCAATAAACCACATAATTTTATTGTAAAAGTAAAAACACTCAAATATATATATTTTTTCAAAATAAAACTTTTTTTGTCAAATATATTTATAGTTTTGTTAAAATATGTGCACATATTTTAAATTAAGATATATAGATATGATCCTAAAAGTATTTTTTGGATTTGTAGAGGATGTTAATAATTATTATCTTTATGATGTTGAAAACAATATAATTAATAAAAATTAAGATATGAGGAATTTCTACTATTCTCTCTTTATATACATTTGTAATATGGAGAAATTTTAAAAACAGAAAAATAATAATTAAAGTTTCAGTTAAAAGCCTTAAAATTTTCTTATTAGGATTAAGTTTCTTAGTTTTGTATTTGGTTTTAAGAAAAAATATTAAAGATGTAATATAAGTTTTTTATGATAATAAAATAAAAATAATTTTTTGATTTATTATGTAAGATTTATTAAATTTAAGAAAAAATTTAAGATCAAATATAATAGAGATGATTTAAGAGTTTGTTATAAAGTAATATCAATTGTCTAAAATCAAGAACAAGCAAAATTATTTTGTAAAAATAAGACTTTTGTTCTAATAGAAAAAAATTAATATAATTTATAAATCCTTTCTTGTTGTTATTGAAGATCTTAAAGTTCATCAAATAAAATAATGAGTAATATTTTTAAATAATTATCTTAAGAAAAAAATGTATAAATTGATACAGAAAATGTTTTAAAAGATATTTTTTTTATGTGTAAATAGTTTAAAATTATATGTAGAATGTAACAATCTCCAAGATTAAAGTAAAAACATAATTGGTAAAGACTTTTTTTTGCAAGGTATTAAAAATGTATAAAAAAATTTGTAATTTTTATTTATTGAAGTATACAAAAGGTACATTATTATTTTATTGTATGTAGATAATTTTTATGATTAAAAAAAAATTTAAGTTTTAAGATAAATATTTTTAATAAAATTTATAACATCTTAGGCATGCATAACATAATACATAGAAAATTTTAGTAGCACTTTAAATCATGTATTTTAACATCACATAATCTCTTTAAAAAATTGGCACTTATTCATGTAAATTTTTTTTTAATTCAAAACCTGTTTAAGGATATTAATTATTAATATACAGACATATTTATAATATGTGGTTATAATAAATTATAATTATGATTATTACTTTATTTTTACTTAAGAAATCTTATGTTTCATACTTATATCAAAAATATTAAATTTTAATAACATCTTTTTTTTAAGAAGTTTTAAAATAATAACATCAATTAGGATTTTTTGCAAGATTGAGAACATAGTTGCAAATATTTTTATTAAAGATTTCAAATTAAAAAGTAGACATTATAATTTATAAAAATTATATATATATATATATATATATATATATATTAGTCTGGCCCATCTAAAAAAGATGGTTTTTAGAAAAGTGTAAGAAGTCATGTCAAAAATCAATAAAGAGGTGCTTAAAAAAATATGAATGTTATAAATAACCATTCTCTTTTATTATTATTGAAAATATGTGTTATTTTTTTAAAAGCTGTATTTGTACTTATTATTCAGACCTTCTATAAAAGAAGGTGTGCTGCTTATCAAAAGCACATCTATTTTGTTTGTTTTGTTGCATAGTTTTCTCCCTTCAAAAGCTAGTTTTCCTCATGATTTGTTTTCTTTGTTTATTTTTTTTTAAAGTGATTTCAGTATGGATGGCTATTTAAAAGATTGATAAATATTTCAATCTCAATTGTAGAGCCAAAATTCTCTTTAGGTAAGTGAATTTAAGCATGCTTCTTCATCCATGTCAATATAAAGGTTAAAATTATATATTCTAGGAAATACAAGAGATTTTAATCTTTTAATGGTGAGGTCTATTTTTGGTGATGCAAGTTTGCAAGAAAGTAGAGAGAGATTATAATTTAATAAATATGTTTCTAAAAATAGTTTTATGCAGATGAATGAAAATGATTCAATTTCTGCAGCAATAAAATCACTTATTGGAAAGAAAGATGGTGCAATAAAAGAAGTTGTAGAGGCCATTCTTATAAAAAGAAAAGATGACATCTATCTACAAAGAATAAGAAACAATTAAAACCAAACAAAACAAAGGTTGTAAGAAAAAAAAAAAAAAAAAGTAATTATCAATTTGAATGATACAGATTCAAATTTTGAAGAAGAAGGAGAAGAAGAAAATAGTTCTATAAAAAAATAAAAAGATTTAAAGATAGAGCATTTAATTGCCATCTAAGATGAAATAGATAAAGAATATTTAAAAACAACAAAAAAACAAGAATTTTTTTTTATCTGTCCTATAATCTAAAAAATCTTAGATTTTTTGACTATGACAAATTTTTGTCCAAAATTTTGGTTGTTTTTTTGTTGCCTTTGTCTTAGATAGAGATCAAATAGGACTAAAAGAGTCCCAAGAGGCCCTTTTTTTATTTTTATTTTTATAATTTGCTCTTAAAGGTGGAAATATTATTTTCTTGAGATGTTTTAAAGACTTTGCAATAGTTGTTTTACCAATTTGGCCTTCTTTTTTTTATTCACATTATAATGAATAATTTTTTGCAGAAGAAAATACTTTGTTAAAATTACAAGTATGAATGGTAGCAACACTATCTAGATTTAAAAGGTCTTTAGAGTTATGCAAGAAGAAATACACGAAATTATATATATTCTATAAAAATAATGAGATAGCCAATGAGATTTTAGAATCAAATTGACATTAAAATTACTTACTTTTTGATAAAAATTTAATTAAAAAAACCAGATTTTATTATGTATAATTAAAAAAATCAAAGATGGTAATAATGTATAAAGTACTAGTATTTGAATAAGTTATAAATCAAGTAAATTCAAACGAATATCTACCAAAATAAGAATTAAATTAAAAAAA
The DNA here is from genome assembly GCA_036785485.1 of Physcomitrellopsis africana. Taxonomy (NCBI): domain Eukaryota; kingdom Viridiplantae; phylum Streptophyta; class Bryopsida; order Funariales; family Funariaceae; genus Physcomitrellopsis; species Physcomitrellopsis africana. The sequence goes on from JAWRVF010000007.1 coordinate 760,340, forward strand.
ACTTCAAGATAAATTAAAAGATTTTTTTTAAAAATAGTAATAAATTCTTCAAATTTACTAATAATTATTAATTTCAAATATCATATTGATTAGATAGTCAATTGATTAGCAAAACTATCTAAATTAATAACATACATCACTACAAAAAGAGAACAAAGACTTATTGTTTAGCACATTTATGGTCCAAACTCTAGTACTTTGGATATAAGTAAGTTTAAAATCTAGTAGGTTGAAAAGATTTCTCGAAATTTAGCTTTAATTTGGAGAAAACATATTGATTACCTTAAATCATCATTGAATTGTTGTATATCTTGTCAGATATCAATTTGCAATTACTAACCCTAAACAAAATTTCTTTTGTATTAAAATTGATAGATTATAGTCAAAATTCACATTAAGAGGAATTTTGGACCAACTACTAATTGAGCTAGATTGTATACTATTCAACTTCAATAGAAATACTACAAAGATTTAAATTAGATTAAACCATAGAAGAAATAGAATAGTAATTTGAAAAAAAGATTATATTTAAAATTAATTTAAATAAAATTCTAAACTAAATAATAACAACAAATTTAATTGTCTTAGTACTACCAACCATCAATTTTGGTGGTTACTAATACTACTTTAATTATTGACAATTAGCCATCTTTCCATTAGCTACTATTTACTCTCTTAATCTAATCTATTCTAACTCAAACTTAAAGACATTCAATTATTACATGGATTGAGTATTTCTAACCTACCTTCTATAATTCAGGCCCCATTGGTCTGGTTCTTATATGGATTGGATATATTCAACCTACCTTTTATTATCTAGACTCTATTTGTGTAGGTCTTTTGGTTAGATTAGTTTTTCCAAAGTGCCTTTAGTTAATAAGGTTGGTTAACAATAACTTTCTATGAAAGTAATGTTCTATTGAAAAATATGAATTGCTATATAGCAACAAAATAGAACAATTATAGTTATTCTTCTATATCTTTTGGATCATTAGAATCTAAAAAATATAATTTTAGATTATAATTAAATTTATAAAAATAATATTTCTAATCTATTATTTTATTTTGAATTTCTACAAGTAGACTTAAATATGTATTTGCAAGAATAAGTAAGTTATGACGTATTATTTTCTTATTAATTATAAATAGAAGTAAATAAATAAATCAAAATTTGATAAAATTTACTCAATCAATGTGTATATATATAATAATAGTAATAATAAATTAAATATTAAATATATTTCTTAAAGTTTTATATCTTATATATATATATATATATATATATGCATATAAGTATATATATGTATATTGTATGTATATAAAAATATAAATATACATAATAAAAAAGATAAAATAAATCAACAAACTTAATTTTTATATCATAATTTAAATAAAAATATTTAAATTAATAATTTAATAAATTTATTTTATTCTTTTTCTCTTTTATTTTTTAAATTTTCTTTAAAAACTTTTAAAAAAATATATTTTATATTTAAAATTTATGTAATAATAGGTAATTCTAATTTTAAATCTAAATCTTAAGCACATTGATTCTAATAATTTAAAAAATGATGTTAATTTTTTATACTAAAGTTTTATTTTTATAATATATATATTTAAAAAATAATTATATATTTATTTTTTTATTTATTTACATATAGTTATTTATTATACTAAGGTGTAGATTTTCTAATTACACCTTCACTATTTGTCTTTTCTTCTATTTATTTGATTTTAATTATACTAACATTTCAATTAATATCATCTTTAAAGACATTTATGTCTTTTGTTATTAAATATCATGTTATGAATTAGTCTTTAAGTTTTATACTATAAATAGTTTTTAATTTTTTATTATTATATTTATAGAATCACTGATAATTTTAAAAAAAATAGTAATTTTTCATTTATTCAAATTATCTTGTATAGTACATTTGTAATATTAGCAAGCATAAGCTTTACAAAAGATTTTTTTGTATATATTAATAGAATAATTATTTAGAAGTTTGCAACTTTACTATTTAACAATTGATTCTTAAAGTTGACTTCAAAATATCTTCTTTTGACATGTAATGCATTTTTTTAATACTTTTTTAGAAAATTTCATTTACTCTCTTTGTCGAAAAAAAAGCCAGTTTGATTTTAGTTTTTTTATTAAAAACTTGTGACCATGAAATTGTCACTAATCCAGTTTTTTTTTTTTTTTTTTTTTTTTTTGTATAGTTATCTTTTTAATATCTGTTTTGCAAACTCATCTAATAACTTTTGTAGCACAAGATACTAAGGCTTAATACTCAAAGAAAGATAAAGAATATATATTTATTTTTAATTAAAAAATAAAAACTTAACATAATATAATTCTTAAAATGATAAAATAGATTATAAAATATGAAAGTTAAATTACTACATAATAATTTATAAAAAAAATTAACTTTCAAAGAAAAAAATTAAGTCTTTATATTGTTTAAAAGATTAGATATGCTTTAATTGAGATTTTTATGAAATTATATTTAAAATTTTATATACCTTATACAAGATTTATATATATAAAAAAGAAGTTTTTATAGAAATATTAAAAATGATATATATATATATATATATATATATAAAAATTCACATATATATTTAATTTAAAGTTTTTATAATTTTATTGGCATCTCTCATATAGAAGTGGATTTTAAATAATTAAAAATTCTAAAAAAATATTAAATAATTCTATTTTATTATTTTATTATTTTCTTTATTTTTATTTTTAGATTTTTTTGCTAACATGGCAAAAAAAAATTACAACATAGAATTTTCTACCAAAACCTTTGTTCTATTCAAGAAAATATTTGATAATTCCATTATGTAGTATAATATTATAAATATATATAGCTACATCAATCCACTTACTAAAATTTTATAATAGACAATGGAGATCATGTCAAAGACACACTATAATGTTGGTGACTATAGACACCATAATCATCATGAAGAATGCTAACAAGAACCTACAAGGATGGAATTTTGCCAACAATTATTTTTATGCATTTCATTTGTATAGCCTTAGAGCAATTATAAGACAATATTTTAAAATACTAGAAAGGTTAAGCATCTTTTACATGCACTACTCTATTTATTTGCCAACAAGAGTATTGTAGTGTTTAATGAGAATATCTACTAGCTTTACACTTTTATAAGTACGTTTCCTACAAAGCTTAAGATTAAGATATTATTGTCATTTAGTCTAAGTGGCAACATCGTTAAGGTATCCATGAATAGATGACTTAGGTATAAGAGTGCCTTTACAACTAATATAGCATAAACAAAGAAAACTAAGTAATAACAACTTTGAATTTACTTCATATATTAGATCTTTTATAAAGTAATTTCTATGCTACAAAATATTTTAATTTTTAATTTTTAATATTGAGATAATTATTAATAATTTTTCTTTTTAATAATAAAAATAGAATTATGACACTTTTATTAAGTATTATATAATAATAAAATATGTTGTCATATTATAATACAATTACTTGATGAAAAGATTAGTAAAGACCTAAGATATGTAAAAAGAGCTCAAACATAAATATATTTAAAAACTTTAATAGCTAAAAAAACCAAATTTAGTTATAAAATTTTATATTTTATATTACTTTTTATATTAAATAGGCGTTATTGCTTTAATAGGGCCATAAATGGATCAAAATAAACTAAATTAGAATAAAATAAATAAAAACAAAAACAATGTAATTACCTCTAAGACAAAGTTAAGATTGAATTTTTATAAAATTTATTATAAAAATAATAAGATTGATTCTTAGAAAATAATTATTCATAAGACATGGTTAAAATTTGTTTTTTAATCTCAAACACAAGGTCATATTATAAACAAGGGTTTTTTTAAATTTTTAAATTTTAAAAGATTGGAACATAAGATTAGAAAATTAATTTTTAAAAATATTCTAAAAGTATAAAATTTGCATAGATATGACTTTAAAAAAAAATCTTTGATGAAACAATAAAAGTAAATACTTTGTGAAAAATAAAATTTTAAAAGAATTAAATATTAGTCTAAATTTTAGATTTATTTCTTATATTTTATATTTGATTTATATTTAAATTTTTGCAATTGTGCTAATGTGCTAGCAAGACATGATCTTTAAGTTTTGTGTTATTATAACAATTCAATTGGGAGATATTTGATCACATACACAAAGATGTGTTAGAGTTAGGCAATTTAAGGTCAATAACAATTTCTTAAATATTTGCAGATCTACATTTTAGATTACATTTTAGATGAAGCAAAAAATTAATTCTCTAATAGACAAGTTGTCTATGTTAAAACCAAGCTTTATACTAAGTTTGAGCAAAGATTATCCATTGAAATATGAGAATTTATTAGTACAAATCTTTATCAAACTTAGAGTAGAAAGTCAAACAATTATCAATAATTTTGTGAGTGTCTACATGACTTAAGAAAACACTTTACAAAATTTGAAACTAATTCAACAGTCAATTAGAGGTTGTGTCTTGTTATAGTATATTGGTTAGAATTTAGGATTTTCTTAGGGTCTTTAGGATTTAGGATCAAGAATTTAATCGGATCCAAGATTTGAAATTTGAAAAGGCTTAAGTTTTTGAGTTGATAGGGTATAAGTTTTAGGATTGATATGGTATAGGGTTTAAAGTTGATTAGGTTTTGATGAGCACACCATGCCGAGGCTTTCACAGCTGCCTCATGACCTCCGAGCCTAAGCAGAGGCGGTGCCTGCTCAGCGGACGATTTAGTGGAAACAGCTGCGTCCCAGATGTGGAGAAGGTTGTCATTGCATCCGCTTGCTGGCTGTTGGCCAAGCAAAAACCACCTAAGACCACAAACCTCCTGAGTGTGTCCTGTGCAGGTTGCGGTCGAACGTCTCACACGCGCTGCCAATGCATCAAAAAGAATCACTAGCATCAACGCACTATTGAATTCTTCAATGCCTGGTGTCACAAATAAGACGAACCCATCCTCCGATGTCACTTACGAAGAAATACGAGGTGCTTTGAATTTAAGAGGTAGCACCATCATGATTGATAATCTCACTGTCTCGGCCCCCTGATGACAAGGTTGTGCCATTCCATGCTAAGCCGCTCACACGGGCTGCGTGCCCTCCTAGCTTGTGCAGCTGCATGGGAGGCCAATTGTTTTAGTACTTTCAACGACTTCATCGCTGCTCTCATGCATGATGAGCTTTGAGAGAAGTTTTACCACTTTCGAGGTGTACGACAGTCCGTTTCTATGAAGCCGTACGGAAAATCGAGACGTAGGAATATACCGGGTCATGCCTTGTATATTGCAAACTTAATTACATTCATACAGATCCTCAAGAGTATGCCAATGACGGCACGAAACTAACATTGAAGCGGACAGACCTTGCAGGCTCGTCATGCGTCCCACAGCTGTACTTCGTGATTGTTGAATCGTACTGCAATAGTCCTTCCATCTTCTGCCCAAGATATGCATGGGATGTGGGCATCTTCAATGGTCGTTCGCCATAGCTGCTCAATCGCTCCAGTCTCTGCGTTGCCACAAGTATACCGTGGTGCCAAACGTCACCGCAACCACATTCCTGGAGCTACAATCCAGCAGGTTTAGGCAGTAGCTGTCCACATTTTCGGGTGAAATTGTGATGGCAGTGGCATCACTGAGAATCTAGAGGACTTCAGTAGGAAGGGATTCAACTAGTCTAGTGCCCACACGTCTTGCAGTGCAAAAGCACGAGGATTGAGGCTGCGAAAGCGAATGGTTGCACTGTCGCCCGCTTGACATCACAGCCTTCCCCTTGTTCACGCACCGTCATTCCATTTCATTCCATGGCTTCTCGTACTGGTTTCTGTCTGTAATGGTTTAGTAGACCTACAAACCACTACAACACACAATGCTTGGAGGTGCATTGTAAGCAAAGGATTTGGACTTTCTTTGTTTGTGTTCACATGTTTTCTTGACTAATTGAAGGTTTCCGACAAATAAGATGTCTTTAAAAAAATAGAAGATAAAAATCAATGCATTCTAATAAAAATCAGATGGTCAAACGAAATTGTGGCAGACAATGGACATTCAAGTTGATAGGTGCAAATTGCTCATATATTGCCCTCTGAAAATTTCTAGTTTGGTGCGCACGGTGACGGGGTTTTCAGGTATTGATCACTGGCTGTAGGAATTCCAGTTTGGTCACATGACATTCTAGAGTAATTGTTGGTGATGTATCTTACCAAGTTCCTCGCTATAGGATTCACCAGAGGGCCGCACTGGAAGCTGCCATGGCAGTTGATGCCCAGCGCATTCGTGGTGCTCGCGCTCATCACCAGGGCCGCCGCCATGAAGATCATGAGGGCAGCGTTGAAGCCACTCATCTTCGCAGATCGATCCAAGACCGAATTTGGGATTTCCTTACGAGAGGGAGCCCCAGACCTGCTTCAGCTTGCAATCACTTCCCACCAAGAAGCTAAAGTCTGACTGCCTGGAACTTAAAATCATTATAGTTGCCAAAGAGCACTCTGAAGATCTCACTGGCAGAGAACTGGAATGGGAGATCCGCAATGAAAATGAGCCAAGTTTGCCCTCAACTTGGACGCTTAAATAGCTGGTTGGTCGAGTACAGTAAACATAACCCTGGTCAAAATGCAACTACAATACTGAAGTTGTAGTCATGCCAATGCAATCAGTAGACGACTGCAGCTAACCCTGCCACATGGAAATCGATGGTCAAATCTACATCTATCACGTCCCTATATGAAAGGCTACCCGCCGCAATCCAGCGCATCTTCATGGATTCGCATCATGCCTCACAATCTTGAGGTTAATCCTGAAACAAGTTTCGAACGTACGGCAGCTTCCTCACAAGTAACAGAAGTTCGAGTCCAACCACGCTGGACGACGCCCGACGTTGTGTGGAAACAACAAAATGATCCAGAACTTGCCCGTTGAGAGCATTTCTGAAAACAAAGTCTCCACTGACCACAATTCCTCCCTTCATTTCAAATTGCAAAGCCTGCAAGAACAGGAAGAAATTGCAACTATCAGCAGCTCTGAAGAAATGCACATCCATCACCGAATTCTCCTCCTATAGCTTCATCCGACACGTACTTCCTAAAGAATGTCGCAGCGTGATGGAGAGCTTGATCATCAACGTCGTCGTCCTTCCTTGCCAGACGATCAGGTAAGCGATGTACCAACATTGCTAACAGATTCAAAAACTCAAGTGTAGTTGATTAATTGCCACAGGCGGTTTGGTATGCCGTCCAATTCTGAGACATAAGTGAAGTCCCATGCACGAGCCATGAACAAGACATGTCTGAGACATGGATTAAGTTCCATGAACGGAACGTGTCTGAGACTTGAATAAATTTCCATGAACGAGCCATGAACGAGATTCTGAGGCATGTGAGACATGAAATCAGTTACACGAACGAGCTGATGCAAATTAACCTGGTCACTGAGGTCTTCGGTTCACCTCCTCCAGCATGTGCACCGTTCGTATATCTGAGCTACGGAGTAAGTTTGAATGTCCTAGGGCTGCAAATATCTGGTTTCAAATGGCTTATTTCCATGGATAATGATGACAGAAACTGAGTTTAATGAATTTCATGAAAGTCAGATCGTTGGGACGCCAACATTGACCGCTGGTTTGATGAAACTGTGAATACTTCGCAACGACTACTGGAGGACCCGGTTGAAGAATGTTGGGAAGAGCAATCGAGGAATCCTAGTAGTATGCACAATTTCTGTTCTCACATTATTACATAATTAACCGGAGGACTCAAGTGTGTTCTGAATGATCACTGCTGCGGCTAGTGTTACTGTACCAATACTTAGTGTAACTTACACAACCTAGATCAACACGCTTCCAATTCAGCCACCTCGCACCCTTTGGACCTGGTGTGCACTGGGGGAAAATACATTTTGAAAAAGAACAGTGGCACCCTGAATCCTAGGAGCCAGGTAATAATTTTGAGCCAATGCAATGTCATATGTTGCTTGGTCACCGCGCCACAGAAGTGGGATTAGAGTGAGCCAATTTCGGGCTATGTGTTCAATGTTTTAGTTTGAAATTGAGGACAGTTTGAGTTCAAACATACATTCATACTTTATAGCTTGAGTATGCAATCTGGGCTGCATTATTATTTGGCAAGAAAGAACGTTGAGATTAAAGGTCAGGTTTGTATGACAAGAAAGAACGCCGGAAATAGAGGACGTTATTAAACTGTAATTACCTGAAGAGCATTTGTTGACATCCGTGGATGCAAAGATGTTGCTTGAGTCCCCCATCAAGTTTTGAAAGATCTCATTGCCATCCACTTCCGCTCCGACCTATCCATTAGTGAATTCTAGCACTCCTATTTGAGAGACCGCCAGACCTACTTAAAGGTGTTGGCTGCGGATGTTGTGGTGCTCCAAACACCTTCCAAAAGCGAAGTGTTTCATCGCCCGCAGCAGTGACCACTCTCGTCCCGTCTGGACTCTGAATGGATCTAGTCTATGGCTAGCTTCTAAGTCCACAACAAACGGAAAAAAACATATGTAGTCAGACACGTCTTCTTTTTCAGTTTCATTTGCAATCTTCAATAGCTCACGCTTTCTCCTTGTTGGACAATATTTGTCTTTGTTTTTGTGTGTCTGTTAGATATAGAACGTGTCTTGAAGACGTGCCAACAACTACAGCTAATGGAGTGGATTGTGGATATGTTTTTTGTAATGACTGTTGAAGATAATACTTCATTATCAAAATAAAGGATGGTCAAAGTTGACAAGTGGCATGTATGGAATATAATTGTGGTGTAATGTGCAATAAAGACAAAGTATGAGAGTTTATAAGATATGGAGTCAGTTCAATGCTACGAGAGGTTCCTTTTGGAGTATTATATAGAAGATAATGCTAAAGTGAAGTGATGCACTATTACTTCTCATTGTGGCAATGCCATTCAATTTGAAGAAGAATCACTATGTGAAATTAGATATAAATATAGGTAGCAATTTTGTTGTAATTGCATTACTCTACTTTGTGCATCCGATTGCATTCTATTGCATTTGCCAATATAACAATTGTTGCTTCTAGTCTTGTAGTCATGTCCAATGTTGCTAAAATCAGAGTTGGTAGCTCCTTTTTCTTTTCCATAAGAGTGTAATGTAGGCCGGTGGCTATGGAATTTAAGCGGAATATCAAAAGGATGGTAGTACAATGTTATATTACGTGGCGTCTTGTTTGAAAATACATTGGATACTTGGCTGTAGAAGGTAAATTTATAGATTACAATTAACCAAGAATCTAACAATCCTAATATAATCTTAAATAGATTCTAATTGAATTTTAATCAAATCTTAAGTAAATCTTAATAAAATTTTAATCAAATCCTAATCAAATCTTAATTAAATCCTAATAAATTTTAATCAATCCTAATCAAATCCTAATCAAATCTTAATTAAATCTTAATAAATTTTAATCAATCCTAATCAAATCCTAATCAAATCCTAATATAACCATAAATCAAATTCTAAGTCAAATCCTAATCAAATCTTAAATCAAATCCTTATCAAATTCTAATTCAAATCCTAATTCAAATCTTAAATTAAATCCTAAGTCAAATTTTAGTCAAACTTTAAATTAAATCTTAAATAAAATCTTAGTTAAATCCAAGTCAAATACTAAATGAAGTTTTAAGTCAAACTTTAATAAAAACCTAATGAAATCCTAATAAAATCTTAATATTCTAATGAAATCCTAATAAAATCTTAATATTCTAATGAAATCCTAATAAAATCCTAATAAAGCCTTAATTAAATCCAACAACAGATTTAAAATCTCAATAATTATCAAATTAACTATTGATATTTATTAAAAATTTATATACTTCTTAATATATTAGTTAAAAAAAAAACGTATAAAATTTGAAAAGAATCAAACTTTCCAATTGGAAAAAAAAACTTCTAATCCTCTCAAGTGTTGGCCGCCCTCCTTCTCTAATCCTAATGTTGATCTTTTAGTAGCAATATCTTTTTTTTGCACCATTCATGTATTCTAAAATTATACAAATATATTGAAAGTTAAGTTAGCTACTAGCTCAAAAAAGAATCATTCCAATCTAATTAGCAAATTTCTTAAAATTACAAAAATCCTCACTAATCCTCAAAATCTAGTTTTCAAGATTCTAGCTCATTTAAACTCCAACAACCTTTGATCTAACAATTGGATTAAGCTTAAATTCACAATAGACATTCAATACAATTATATTCATAAATCTATAAACTTTTACTTATAGATTTGCTACAAAACTCTCAATATGCTTAAAAATACAAATCTATTTTATTTCATAATATCTAGAGTCACCCAAATAGAACCTTGACTTTGCATAGCTTTCACACAGTCATTACAAATTCAAAAATCTTAAAACTAGTGCTTAAAAAAATCTTATTAAATCTACTCTCAAATCCTATTCCTTGATCAACAAAAGAACTTTCTATCTATTGTAGATGCATGGTTTTGTGCCTGAGGATCTGATTTCAATCCTAATTTACAACTGGCTCTCTTTGAATATTAATCCAAAGTTTACTTAGGTAATTTTTACCAAAACCTATCCTTTATTTTAATCTTAAGATGCCTATAATAGAATTTTTACTCATCTACCTTGTTTTGTCTAATTAATGGTCTTACAAAGTAAACAAAATCTTTTTTTATAAAAAGACAATATTAATATTAATTATTTTTATTATCTTTCTATTTTTATTTTATTTTATATTTATATTTTTAAAAATAATTTTATAATTTAGTCTTCAATTAAATTTCTCTAGAATATATATATATATATATATATATATATATTACTCTTTCATCTTATAGCCATATTATAATATAACAGCGAGTTGAAGATGTTGAAAAGATGGTAGTGCAAGTTGAAAATGCCAAGAAGATGGTGGTGCAAGTTAAAGATGCTAAGAAAATGGTGGTACGAGCTGAAGATGCCACCATTGTATCCATTCCAATTGCTTCTATCAAAAAAAATATAGAGCTCATTATATGGGCAATATTGTTAAGATCTTGAGGTACAAATTATATTAGTTCAATTACATCAGCAAGGTTATAGCTGTCAATCAAGTACCAAGAGTTATGTACCCTATGATAGTGAAATTTGATAACATTAATGCAGATCATTAGAATGATTTATTAGTTATTTTAGGGCAAAAGAATACATTTAGAATACCAAAATTATAATTTTTAGGTGAAGATGTGTTTAGAAGATGCTAAATGAAGGAGAATAGTATTTATGGAGAAGAAATAGAGTCTTAATAAGCCTTAGAGACAATTATCTTAGTTGGTTTAGTATTTTTACTTACTATTAAATATTAATGGTTAGTTATTGAAATTAATATCTATATTGGCCTCTTATCTATATGTATTACTTAAAAAAATCTTATCAATAATTAATTAGTAGTTAAAAAAATAACTCTATATCATTTTAATTAATTATATAAAAAATATGATTTTTAGTGGATTTAAATTTATCTTAATATTATAAAAAATTACCAAGGTAGGAAAATATAGCTTTAAAAAAGATATAAATAGTATAAAAATATTATAGGATTTTTTAGAATTTATATAGAATTTTTTAGGAATTTTTAGAAAATATTTTAAGACTTTGGTAAAATTAAATTTTACCACCTTGGGAGCCATTATGAAGAAATGGAGTAAGATTTGAAAGCCATATGAGGTTCCTAGACTAATTAGGTATTTTTGAACAATATATTAAAATCAAAAATATAAAAAGATTAATTCTACTAATAGAAAATAGAAAGACCAATAGCTAATCTAGTCCTTATAGGAAGGAAGGTGCACAGTCCCATATGGGTTGTGGCACCTTGGATGTAGGTAGGAATATAAGACTAAGGCCTCAAGGCCTCTCTAGGACATCCTTATATATTACTTATGAGCCTTGGTGAGATTTGAACTCTTGATCTTTTAAGCAAGTTATTGTTGAGGTAAAAATTATTCATTTAATTTTTTTATTGTTTACCTTCTATCTTTAAATTATCATAACTTATTTATAATAACTTGGATTTTTATATTTTTTTATCATTAAAAAGATTAAAAAAATTTATCTATTTAAAAATATAAATTTTATTTATTTATTTTTATTTTTTATTAGATAAAAATCTGATAAATAAACTATGATTAATTTTATAATGTATAATTACTTAATTACACATATTTCACTTGTTTTGTATTTGTTTTTCTTTTGTTCTTGTTATTTGCTTCTTTCACTTTACACTACCAATTATAAATAACTCTTAATTGAGGCCATCTTGCAATTTGGATTAAAGAATAAAATTTATCTTTATAATTAATTATATAGAAGTATCAACCAACAACTACTCCCTTGATGAGTTTGAAGCAGTTAAGTTGGCATGTGGCATTGATTTATAACAAATTACTTTGATAATAAACTATGATTTTCCAACTTAGCCAAAGATTTATCTTTTCAATTGTAATGGATACAATTATAATTTGGATACAAGAAAGAGGCAATGCCAAATAAAAAAAATACCACATGGCTAAAAAAAGAAAAAATGAGGGATCATAAAGGGATAGAAGTTAGCAAAGAATGTGGAAAAAAAGATTCTTGAAGTGCAATATAAAAGGGGAGTTTGGGAGTTTGAATTTAGTTTTTTTAAAAAATATATATATATATATATATATATATATATATATTTAAGAAAAAAAAATAGAGATAATTGAAATAAAGAAAGATCAAGCAATGTTGTTTATTTTTTATATGTAAAATTATTTTAAGAAATTTTTTATATTATGTTATGTATATATATATATATATATATATATATATATTATTTGTGGTCATGATGAAAAGAGGCAATGAAAGTTACAAAAAGAGTGTGTTGTGTGTGAGAATATTTATCTAGGCCTGTGTTATTTTTATATTTTTTAAATATATATATATATTCAAATAATAAAGATTTTTTATTTTTTTTATTTTATTTTTATATAGACTTATGATGTTGTGATAAAAATTTGAAATATTATAAATACAATTGGCTATTTTTTTTGAAGTAGATATTATTGATTATAAATACAATTGGCTATTTTTTTTGAAGTAGATATTATTGATTTTAAATTATAGAAGAAGATCCAAGAAGCTCAATTGGCAAAATTTAATTATATTCTTATCGTTGGCAAAAGAAAAAAAAAAAAAAAAAAGAAAAAAAAAAAAAGTGAGCATTTATATGCAAGATAATGTTGTGTATGATATCAAGTCTATCCTTAATTTGTTAGTAAATTTTTAGAAAAGAAACAACTGAGTATTGCAAAAAATATTGATTTTTTTCTTATAGCCACTTATGTAGATCTAGATTGCAAGCAAGTTTACTTCCTCTAATAAAAAATTTCATCTTGGTATAGAACCATAGTAGATTTATTGCAAAAGATTATATTATTAAAATAAGATTTAGACAAGCTTACTTATATAGATTATTGTGTACTGATTTGAATGATTGCAAATTTTGATAAAGTTTATAGTTTTTTTATTTTTTACCAATTGGCTATTTTTAGATAAAATTTTAAAAGATACAAAAAAATTTTGGATTGATTTAGCATGGATTTATATTATTAAATAATTAATTTAAGAGATTCTATTTTTTAGTTTGGAAATTTTGGTTTTAATGTGATTTAGAATAAAAGATTGAAAGCAAGTCTATAATTCATGATGATAAAGTTTATTTTTATATGTACTTGCCCTCCTAGACTTAAGACATGTATTGAATTTGAATGACTTCTGATCAAATTTAAAATCTATTTGATTGTTTTTAAATATTCTTTCAAACCAAATTGACAAAAGTTACTACGTTTTCTTTCAAACCAGTTCTTCTCAATTGTCCACTTGATAGCAAATACTTGTAGAAGAGAAACTTTATCTTTAATTTGAATTTCTACTAAGGTTGTAAAATAAAGAATGCAAATTAGACAATTTGTATCTCCACAATCAATTGTGTATTAGATAGGAATAAAGGAAGAGATTTGAGAATATATATTGGCTTAGGTCTATTTTTGTTATAACATCTATTACTTAATACATTTTAATTTTGTATCTATGATCAACTAAAAATTAGTTATGTAATATAGGTGTCAAGAAAGCTTAATGATATTGAAATTGCTTTTATAGGTGGAATAGTACAAGTTAGAATTTAGGAGGTTGTTACATATTAAATTGAAGAAATTATAAATAAATTCTCGTGAAATTAATTTTTATATAATTTTCTCAAGTTGATTGTAAAGAAGGGTTTTGTATCTACCTGAAGCAAATCCTTGCTACAATAATGTCATATAGAAGCTTTTTACAAACCACAATACTTATAGCCTAAGTATCAAATTATAAGTTGCTTCTAATGCAACTTCTTAAAAGGAAGAAATTTATAAAATTAGTTTTACTAACACAATGGCATATCTATAAAAGTCTAAATATAATTCATAAGTATATTATTTAAAGAAATAGAAATAAAATAGAAGTAAATAGAAATAAGTAGAAGTATATTAGCTACATGTTAGCTTAATAAGTTGATCACATATTAGCTAGTTGTCTTAGTAAATTGATTATATGTTAGTTTAGCAAGTTGGTCATTTATCTTAGCAACTATGTAGCCTTCTAAGTATGTAGTATATATAGAGATAAGGATGAGACTATCCTCACTCTTGTCAACATCTTTTTTGTGTTTTGGACTTGATTTAAGATTCTAATAATAGCTATTTTAGTTTCTTTCTATCTTAAATCTATCTTTGATTTGCTTACTTTATCTTTTTTAATAATATAAGAGTGTACGGTTTTTTTAGATTTCTATTATAATTCATATCCTTAACAATTTGACAAGAGTATTAACTTGCTATACTTGTTTTATTTAAAAAGTGATTAAATTATTCTACTTCTTGAGATATATAGTTGTATTTTTAAGGATTATAAATTATATACTTTTAAATTAGTATTTTTATTTTTTAACATTAATTTTTTTTTTAAAAAAAGTGGATTATTCTTCTTTATAAAAAAATTTATTTGATTTTAGAGGTTGTGAATTATCTTCCTCTAATTTGACTTGTAGATTTGTTAATGTTGTCTATTATAGAGATGGAAGGAAAACAAACTATAGATACTATATTTGATAGAAGAGAGAATAGATTTGTAATTATTATAGATCTTCACAAGTTTTTTTTATATTCTTCAAGTAAAAATTTTATGCATTAGTAATCTCAACCATAGAAGTATTATTCCTATGCCTATAGGAAAAGCCAATAATGAGGTCTAATATTTATACCAAGAAGTTGTACAATTAAAAGAACCAAATACCAATAAATCTATCTCATAAGTGAATTTTAAAAGTCTTGTAACTAAAAGTATAAAAAAATCAAAGCTTAATATGTTGGAGAAGTTTAATAGAATAAGATCAAAATTTTAAGAATTTTTAAAATAAGTTAAGTTCTTTGTAAGGTTACATCCTTCTTGATATCCTAACAAAGTTACTGAAATAAGATTTATATATAAACTCCTATTTGGAAGTGTTTTTTTTTATTTTTTATTTGCACCTTTGATAAAAAATGATATATAATTTTTATACAATCTAAATTTATTTGTAGAAGTATTTATGACCATATTTGAAAAAAGCAATTGAAAAGGGTAGCAATAATACAACTTTGATTTTTGCAATAAGAATCATATTTAGCTACCATCTATGCTATCAAATTCTAATAATTTTCTTACAATGTAGATTGGAACAATAAGGCCCTTATCAAGTAGTTTTGATATAGTTTAAAAGATAATGTCAAAGATTTATTATTAACAATACCAAAAGCAAATTCATTAGAACAATTTATTACTTAAGGAATTGCATATGATAATCAATTCTTTGAAAGACACTAAGAACAAAGATTTGGTTGGAGAAGAACAAATCAAGTTGCAACAACAACTTCTAAGATCTCCAAAATCTATTCATTGAGACTAGAACATATTCAAATTGATTCAAATCAATTCAATTAATTAATGAAAAAAAATATATATATATATATACACTATTATAAAAATTTATATTTATATAGTAAAAAAATAAATTATAAGATATAAGACTATTATATGAAATCAACAAGATTCAAGCCAAAGAACACAAGCTCACATATAAAAAAGTAAAAAAATAAAGATATCTAATTGCAATAAGGACCTTGTAATTGGATAATTTTAGACAACAATCATCAAATATATGTATTATACTACCACCACATCCTCCACCTTGTTTTAAATTTCTTATACTTATTACATTTTTAATTCATAAATTTTTAGCTCAAGCACTTTTAAACATTAGAATCTCAATATATTTTATAGATAAAAAATTTAAATTATAACACAAATTAATACTCTCAAAGAAGATTCAACGTGCTTTAATAGAAGTTGTTAATGGACAATCCCTTGTATTTGGAGATGTTATAGAAAAAACCAAGCTTTTGAAAGTAATATTAGAAGATTAAGTATCTAATATTTTTTTTAATATTATTTAATATCCTTTAAATCTAGTGGTACTTGGCCTTCCTTGCTTTGAATTACATAATCCTCATATTGATTGAAAATTACAAAAGACTATTTCAAGATCTAGTCCAAATACTAACAAATTATTTTAATCTTTATTTATTGGAGCTAAAACATACATGCAAACTATAAACAAAGAAGATCTATTTGTCATCCATGCAGCATCAAGTCTTTATTTAAATAGAAATTATAGTAGAATTTTGAAGCAATATAAGAAATACTAAGATATCTTTGAGAAAAAGAATGCTAATATATTATCAAAAATACTGACCTTATAATTGTGCAATTGATCTTTAAGAAAGCGCACAACCACCATTTAGACTTATCACAAAATAAATTGGTTGCTTTAAAAGAATATATTAATAAAAAATCTTATAAATCATTTTATCCAACATTAAAAATCTCTTGTATGTGTACCAATCCTTTTTGTGAAGAAAAAAGATGGATCCTTGTGAATCTGTGTAGATTATTGTAGACTCAATAAATTTACCATCAAGAATTAATATCCTTTGTCTTTGATATCAAGAATCCTTGATCAGTTGAATGAAACTAAGATCTATACTAAGATAAATCTATAAAGAGCCTATAATTTGGTACATATTAAAAAAAAAGATAAATAGAAGATTATATTTTAGATTAGATATGGCCATTTTAAATATAATGTCATATTTTTTAGACTTATCAATGTTCCGATTGTTTTCTAACATTTGATGAGTGATGTGTTTTGTAAATATGTAGATAATTTTGTTGTATGTTATTCACTTATTTTTTATGTTAAAATAATCTTTATAATAATTCTAAAAAATTTGAATTCAAAGACAACTTCTTTTATTATAAAAGATATTTATATATTCTCAAAGATCAAACACAATTATATGCACTACAAGCACAATATGACTTTTTAGTAATACAACACTTTGGATATAATAAAACTTTTGGAGCTTATTTCTAGAGATTTTTTATAGCATCAAATATGAAAAAAAATCAAAAAATTTGTTCAATATTGTGACACTTGTTCTTAAGTAAAGACTACACATCATTGATTTTATTGACTTCTTCAATCTTTACTTATTCCAAAGCAACCTTTGTCATCTATTTTGATGAGCTTCATCATAGATCTTTCAATTTCAAATTTCTAAGATTTTATTTTTATAATAGTAGATCATCTTGCTGAAATAGCTTATTTTAATACTATATACAAAATTATTATAGGTGAAGAAACAACTAAATTTTTTTTGGATAATATCTATCAATACTATAGACTTCTAAGTGGTATTATATTTGATTGTGAGCTTCAAGTTATATCAAGTTTTTGGAGGACACTCTTCAATATATTAAAGATTAATATTAAGTTATCTTTAGTTTTTTATCTTCAAATTGATAGATAAATAAAATATGTGAATCAAGTATTAGAGCAATATTTTTATTACATTATCAACTATTGCCAAGATAATTAAATAATTCTTTTATCATAAGAAAAAAAAAAATTAATAATAAAAAATATTTTTCTATTTAATAATTATTTTAAAATTATAATTATTATCTATAATTTGATATTTTTAATTTTTTAAAAGTTAAAAATCTAGTAATAGAAAATTTGATAAGTAAATAAAAGAATTTTTTATAAAAATAAAGATACAATTAAAAGAAGCTTAATATAATAAGGTTACCTTATTGTAATATCAAAACTAATTGATACTAAGACAAGTTGGATTTTCAAAAGCTTGGTCTATTTATTATTCAAATTTAGATTAATTCAGTTATATATTAATTATAATTACTATAGTCAATAAAGATTCACTTTGTATTCTACGTATCTTTTATTGAATCTTATATTACAATCAATATACCAAGAAGAAAGCAATTACTACCACTTTTTATTGAAATAGATAATGATCAAGAGTTTGAAGTGCCAAAATAAATTAGAATATCTTATACATTGGCAAAAAAATGATTTTAGTAAATGTACATCAGAGCCATGTGAAAATCTAACAAATACATCAAAATTTATCTCTAGTTTTTATTGACAACATCCATCAAAACCAAGATAAGTAGCCAACTTCACCCTTGTCAATACTTTTCTTTTATTTTGGTCTTGATTCAAGACTCTCTAATCTTTTTGTATTTAATAGCAGTCATTGTAATTTCTTTCTATCTTTGATTCATCTTTAATTTGTCTATTTTATTTATTTTTTTAATAATATAAGAATATTGTATCTACTTTTAATAATACTTTAAGCATGAAGAATCTCTTTTAAGATTGTGGTATCAAACATAATGCATCTTATTATCTATTTTTTAAAAAATATGTTTCTTTTGAGGATCTTCATTATGATTTCAATGTCATTCAAGTTGAGATAACTTAAGTACTTCATCTTGCAATTACTCTTCATTTTGCAAGAGGTATAAATAAATTTGCCAATTATTGATTCTCCATATTGCAAAAAAGTTTTACAAGTTGATTCTTGAACTTATTTCTTTTTTTTTTATACCATTGTATTGTCAATGGTTGGTCCTTGATTTTTATAGATGTTATTAATGAAAAGCAACAACAAGCTCTACTATGTTTGTAAGATTCTTGGATGGCTCTCATGTAAATTTACTAATATCACCAATGTTTTAATTTATTTTGCTATAGCCTTAAATCCAAGACTTTTTTTACTTTACACTCTTAATTAT
The DNA here is from genome assembly GCA_036785485.1 of Physcomitrellopsis africana. Classification (NCBI taxonomy): domain Eukaryota; kingdom Viridiplantae; phylum Streptophyta; class Bryopsida; order Funariales; family Funariaceae; genus Physcomitrellopsis; species Physcomitrellopsis africana. The sequence goes on from JAWRVF010000007.1 coordinate 779,615, forward strand.
TATATATTTTAGCAAAAGGTGGTAGTAACTATCATCTTTTGCTAATATGTTAATAGCAGTATAAGGCTTAATAAGAGGCTCATGGAATACATGATGTATTTTTATTGACTGTGGTAATTGCAATTAATATGCAGCTATATAAATTTATTTTTGAATAATAAATGGACTAAATCTTTGATAATCCAACTTGTCATAAGGTTAATTGGTCTTGATGTTATAATAAAGTAATCATACTTTATGACTAACTTTGAATGAAGGTTTATCTTTTTTAAATACATCAATATATATTTTTATTATTATTTTTGAATCTTTTATAGCTATATCTTTAATTTTATTTGAAGCTTTATTATTTTCTATGTAAATTTTTTACTACTAAAGTTTTAATTTTTAAAAAATTTAAAATATTAAATTAAAGATAATAATTATAATTAGTAAAAAATAGAATTTATTAAATAGAAAAATATACCAAATTATTTTATGAAAATTTTGCTAGTGGCAAGAGAATTATCAAATTGTCTTAGTAATAATTAATAATACATTACAAATATTGTTCTAATACTTAGTTTATATTTTTTTTTATTGATTAATTTGAAGATGAAAAGTTGAAAATAATTTGATACCTATTATTGATATATTGAAGAGTGTCTTCCAAAATCTTAATATATATATTGATGATCTTGATAACGTATAATATCACTTAGAAGTCCATGATATTGAAAGATATTATTAAAAAAAAAAAAAATAGTTATTTCTTCACCCATAATAGTTTTTGTATAAGGTATAAAATATGCCATTTTGATAAGACAATTCACCATTACAAAAATACAATCATAAGAATTTGAAATTAGAAGATTTGTGATAAAATCCATTAAAATATATAACTAAGATTGTTCTAGAATAGGTAGAAGTTGAGAAAGTTTATAGAATAAAAAAAACATTGAATTTTTGCTCTAGAACCAATGTTACATAATTGAACAAATACTTTGACTTCTTTCTACATTTGAAGCCACAAAAAATCTCTTGAAATTAGCTCCAAATTTTTGTTATATCTAAATTGTCCTACTGCTAAAAAGACATGTCTTGCTTAATCTTTTAGAATATATTAATATTTTTTATAATAAAAAAAGTTATCTTTGAAGGTTATTTTTAATATTAAAAATAAAATAATTTTTTAATATAATTAAATAAACTTCATCAAAAAAAGTAGTATCAATTTAAATTAATGATTTAATGGCTTAAAGATGTAATAATTGTAATTTCAAAAGAATATTTTTTTATTGATTATATACAACATTTCCTTCTTATGGTGCAAGATAAAAATATTTTGACAAGGTATTTAACAAGCCTTATTATTTTTAAAATAATTTATAATATTAAATATAAATTATAATAATAACATGATCTAATAATCTTGATAATAATTTAAGGCACATATTGATATGAAATATTTAAAATACTTAAGATTTGTACAAAGTATTATTAGATAAGAAACAACTTCTAAGTAGTGATGCCGTTTTTAGAATAAATCCACAATAGCAAAAAATTATTTGTTGTAAATCTTATAATTAATCTTAGTTGCTAAGAATTTTTTTGAATGAAAGGTAGTAGGATGAAGTCTATAATCTATATCCATTTGTAATAGAATTGTATTTAATGCAAAAGTTGATACATCTATTTCTAGAAAAATTGACTTTGAAATATTTGAATGGTATCATATTATGTAAAAATCAACTTGAGAATGCATTAAGCATTTGGTTGTGGAAGGATTTCACCTTACCTTGAAGTTGGATTTACAATCCAAAAACAATGCATAAGGTTTTTTAAAACACTTTTTTGGCAATTTTAAACAACTTAAGTAAGCTTCTAATTATATTAAGTACATCCTATTAATCTTAGAAAATCTTAGATATCTCTTATCACATTCTAATCGACTCCAAATAAATATTAACCAATCCTTATCAATCCTAATTAAATCCTAAAAAAATCGTAATCAACCAAAAAAAATCCTTAAAAAATCTTAATCAATCTTGAAAAATCCTTCAAAAATCCTACAAAAATTATAAAAAATTCTAAAGATTTTTTTTTAAAAAAATCTTAAAAAAATCTTAAAGAAATCATTTAAAAAACTTAATAAAATCCTAACCAAATCCTAACCAATCTTAAAAAAATCTTAAATAAATTCTAATTGAATCATAGTCAAATCTTAAATAAATTCTAAAAAATCCTAATGAAATCCTAAAAATATTTTCATCAAATCCTAATGAAATCTTAAAAATATTTTAATCAAATCTTAATGAAATCCTAATCAATTCTAATTAATTTTAATTAAATCCTAAGTAAATCCTGATAAATTCTAATAAAATCTTAAAGATACTTTATATAAATTCTAATAAAATTTTAATCAAATCTTAATAAATTTTAATCAATCTTAATCAAATGCTAATAAAATCCTAAAAAAGTCTTAAATAAATTTGATTCAAATTCCAATCAAACCACAATCAAATCTTATAGCAAATTTAAAATCTCAATAATTACTAAACTAACTATTGTTTTTGATTCAAAATATGTAAGCTTTTGAATCTATCAATTTACAACAAGCACATAGAATTTAAAGAGAATTAAAATTACTAATTGGAAGAAAAAATACTTAATCTACTTGAATACTATTCATCCTCCTTTTTTAACCTTAATGTCAATCTTTTAGCATCAATAGCTCTTTTTTATACCATTCACTTGCTGTCAAAAATTTTAAAAATATTAGAAATAAAGTCAAATATTATATCATAATAAATCACCTTAATCCAATAAGCAAATTACTCAAAATCATATAAATCCTCATTGACCCTCAAAATCCAATTTTTGAGACTCTAATCCACATAAATTTTAATAACCTTTAATCTAGCCATCTAATTCATATAAATCCTCATTGACCCTCAAAATCTAATTTTCAAGACTCTAATCTACATAAATTTTAATAACCTTTAATTTAGCCATCTAATTTAATTTAAATTCTTAACATGTATTCAACACAATTATATTCTCAAATCCATAGATTTTTATTTATAGATCTACTACAAAATTCATAAAATTTTCTAAAATATAAATCTTTTTTTATTTCACACAAAAAAAAATCACCTAAAATAACCATGACTTTGCAAAGCTCTTATAAAGTCAATATCCACTCATATCATTCAAAATAAATGTTCAAAAAATCTTATCAAGTTTTCTCTCTAAATCCATCCTCTAATCAATAATAGAATCTCATATTTTCCATGGGTGCACGATTTTGTGCCTTGAAGTCAAGTTTCAACCAAGTTTCACAACTAGTCTTCTTATCCAATACAACAACAACATAAAATAGGAATTGATATAAAATCTATTTTAAAATTTTAAAATATTATTATTAAAATTTAATAATATTTTAATTTGTTTTTAGAAATTAACTATACAAATAGAATAATAATTTTTAAAATAATTCTTAATACATATATCATATAATAATTTATAAATTTATAAAAAGAATTAGATACCATATTTTATTTTTGGATTTGTCCAATCCATAATAGTTTGAACATTCTTATAATCTATTTGTAAACTATCATTTGAAATAATGTATCCCAAAAATTCCACTTAAATTATGTAAAATATATATTTTTTCATCTTGGTGTATAATCCTATATCTCTAAGATTTTGTTATACAAGACAAATATGTTATTGATATTTCTCTATATTCTTGGAATAGATAAGAATATCATCCTAATAATATATAACAAAATCATTTAAAAATTCATAACATACATCATTTATCAAATACTAGAAAGTAATTGGAGCATTTATAAATCCAAAAGACATGATATTATATTCAAAATAATCATATCTAGTTTGAAATAAAGTCTTCCATTTATCTCTTTTTTTAATATATATCAAATTATAGGTTCATTATAAATCTATCTTAGTATAGATCTTACCTTCACTTAGTTAATTAAATAATCTTAATATTAAAGGTAAAGAAGAATAATTTTTAATGATCAATTTATTGAGTCAACAATAATCTATACTCATTTGTAAGAATCCATAGTTTTTCTTCACAAAGAAGATTAACACATGTGTGAGAGATTTTTAAAATTGAAAAAAGTTCTTTGCAAAATTTTCATCAATATATATTTTTTTCAGCAGCAAGTTTATTTTGCAACAAGTTATAAAATGATCCAAATGGTAGTTGAACTCTTTCTTGAAGATTGATTGTATAATCATAAGATTGATATTTTGATAATATATCATCATTCTTTTTTTTAAAGATATCTTAGTATTCCTTGTATTATTTTAAGATTCTATTACAATCTTTATTTAAATAAAGACTTGATACTACATAAATAACAAATGGATCTTATTCTTTTGTAGTTGGTATAAATATCTTAGTTCTAAGATGGTTTATTAGCATTTAGATTAGATCTTGAAATAACCTTTATAATTTTTAATCATTATTAGGATTATATAATTTAAATCAAGAAAGGCCAATTACCATTAGATTTGTAGAACATTGAATAATGTTGAAGACAATGTTCAATACTTGATTTCCAAATGCCAATTTTAATAGCTTAATCTCTTCTATATCATCTCCAAATACAAGTAGTTGTCTATCAATTACTTCCACTAGAACCGATTGGATGTTCTTTGAGAATATCAATTTTTGTTGCAATACAAAGTCTTTATACATAAAGCATATAGAGGCTTTAGTATCTAAAAGTACTTAAGTTGAAAATTGGCAACTAGAAGTTTTAACAAATATAAGAAGTTTAAAACAAGTTGTTGGATTTAGTGGTAGAATGATACTTATATTTAATGGTTGTAATATAGATTTGTATAATTGCAAGATCCTTATTGCAATTAAACATCTTTGTTTTTTTGACTATATTATATTTAAATTTGTATTTCTTGCCTTAAGTCTTATTAATTTGATACAACAGTCTTATATCTTATGACTTTTTTTTTTACAATGTAAATATAAGTTTTTAAAACAATGTTTGTTTTTTTTCTCTTGTATTAACTGCTTGAATTAAGTTGTATCAATTAACATAGATTTTAGCCTTCATAAGTAGACTTTTGAAGACTTGGAAGTTATTGTCACTATTTGATTTGTTCTTCTTTAAACCAATCTTTATTCTTAGAACCTTTCAAAGAATAGATTGTTGCATGCAATTGCTTAAGTGATAAATTGTTCTAATAAATTTATTTTTGGTATTATTAATAATAGATCTTTGACTTTATTTTTAAAGCCATATCAAAACTAACTAATGAGAGTCTTATTGTTCCAATCTATATTGCAAGCAAGTTGTTAGAATTTAGAAGCATAGGTAGTGGTAAAATATGACCTTTATTGCAAAGATTGAAGTTTTGCTTTTGCTACTATTTTTTTTTATTTTTATTGATCTTCAAATGTGATTATACATACTTCAAAGAATAAGTTTAGATCATACAAAAAATATGAATCTTTTTCCAATAGGATTACTAAGAGAATTAAAATTGTTAAAAAATATATTTTAAATACTTTATTTTGTTGGTTATAAGATAATTTTAGGCTATAATAGTTTTTCTTCTACAACCAAATGCATTATCATATAAATTGTACTTTGAATGTATAAAAAATAATATAATATTTTTGAATTGACTATGTGGATCACAAAACACATTATATTATGTTGAATGTTTTATTGAAGGATTTGATATAAATTGCTTTTATTTTTAAAAACTACTAAGAATATTATGTAATAATTACTCAAATTTTTACCTTATAGTGAATATGAGATTTTTCTATTTATGGTTTATCACAACATAGAAAATAATTGAAGCTATTTAAAAGAATATAAATTTTGCAATAGTAGCAAAGAATTAGAAAATTGGCATTAAGTTTCATATGAATGGCAATTATGTTTTATACACAAGTAATCTTGTAGCATCTATATTTTAAATCAAATCAAATATACACTAAAATTTATAATATGAGTTATAAATAATTATCAATTATATAAAAATAAAATAATTAAAGATTTTTTAAAGAAAAAATCTATATGTATATTATTTTTTTAAAAATAAATAAAATATTTATAAAAATATAAAGTTAAAAATAATAAAAAAAATATATAATAGAAATATACATAATAAGAAATAATAAATATATATTCTAAGAAATAACTCAATTTATTTTTTATATTTTAAAAATATATAAATAGATTTAAAAATAAAATTTAAATATATTTTAAAAATTACCAATTAAACTATATGCTAAATATAATATAATATAAAATTATTTATAAAATAATTATTGATTAAAAATTGATGCCAAAAATAATCACTTAAATCATATTTTTTAAAAAATTAAAAATTAAAAATAAATAATATCATATTACAATGTATCAAAGTATATATATATATATATATATATATATATATAAAGAAAATAGAGTAAGAATTCTAAATTCATTCTTAATAATCCATAAATATTTTATGTTTCAAATACAAATATGTGTATTTTTTTAATAAAGCAATGAAAAAATAAATAAAATGCATGTTGATTTGTTAAGAAATTTCTTACATATTTTGAGTAATAATTCAGGATGTTGCTAATGGCACCACAATTTTTACTAATGCCACCAGCTGCCCTAAACCTAAAAAATCTTCTTGTTAAAAAATTTATCCCCGACCCCAGACCTTGCTCCTGCGCCAAGAAATGCTCCAAGGGCCGACGCACCCTCATCAATGGTGCATTGGAGTTCTACGGCCCAGAAATGGCTCCCTCGAGTGTTTAAGTCGTCCGCCGAGAATTCTCCGAAGGATTCCCTCCGTGTATTCGGAAGTCGATTGAACTCACCCACCGGTGAAGCATCCCCTGTTCACGATTTTCCGTCCCCAAGTAGAGAGTCCCCTGCCGTGGCGCGTCCTGCGAAAGAGATAAGTACACCCGAGAGCAAATGCGAGATTTCACGACGTCATTGTGGAGCCTCATAGAATCGCAACGCGCGAGAGGCCGCAAAGCAAATTGTATACGGCTGAGGGGCAAGACGATCAAGTAAAGCTGATCAAATTAGCAGCGTTTACAACAGAGCGTCATAAGAAACCAAAAAAGTTGACCAAGACATGAATGATAACGAAAAGGCCACACTGTAGCTACACTACGAGACAGGCAACGACATGCGCCAATTGGGTTTCTAGAGCTAAGAACACACAGGAAAAAAAACAGTGCCCCAGTCGACGATGCAGCTCCCGATCTAGTCATCACCGGCTTGCGAGTGTAGCTCATCCCCCACTCCACAAAAGCACCACAACCCAGCTTCACTCGCGAGTAAACGTCCCACGTGGTTGCCACAATGATCCTATGTGGCGTATACGTGGCTGAGATGCACTCTTGATTGAGAAGGTCAAGGGTTTATGAATTTGCTTTACACTAAGAACTCAACTCAAGTTCAAGTCTCAATTCCATTTTGCTGGTTGGTGGAGTAGTTGGGTCCAAATTAGGGTTCATGACTGTATGTGTCTATAGTTGAGCCTTTAGTTAGCAAAGACCAGTTATTGTGGATCCTCGACGCTATGTTCAAACGACCTCTTCCAAGCACAAAGTTTATCGACACCTACAACTGACGAAGCCCAGGTTGGTGAATTTCAGCGTCGTCCAGCCCATGCTGTAGCTTCATTGTTGCAGCTGCACCCACACGACGATGATATGAGGTGGATAGCAAGTTGTGGTGGCAGCAGCAACACCCATAATTTAATTTCTAAAATTACACCCATAATTTCTGTATTTGTATTCACAACTTTACAACCAAAATCTGTAGTAATTGCAATAATGTTTTTTTACATTTTTTAAAGGACATTAACTTCTTAAATTATTATTTTTTAAAATATTTTCTTTTAAATATGCAACAATTTTTAATAAAACATTTTAAAATTATATCTCATTTCTACAAACTTTTTATATACTCATGCATTTTTTTAAAAAATAAAAAAAGTTCACTCCTATATTCTAAACTTTAGAAAAATTATTTACGTTTTCTTATGAAAAAATGTGAAAATCTCTACAAATTTTGCAAATGCAAAAAGATTTAATCAAAATGAAAGAAACATGTTACATATTTCTAACATCAAAGCTGTTGCAAGCTGAACCACAAGTTTTAGCATTACGTCCAAGCCCTTTCAATTATATAGCAGATTTAGGTGCTTTAGCCAAAACTATTCCTATTTTAGCTACAAAATCATAACCAAGACCACAACAACAACAACAACAAAACCAGGAGCAGCAAAGCAACGGAGGAGGGGAAATTTTAAACCCATGCAAGGAATTGGCCCGCTGCCCGACGTCACAATGGATGAATGCAACAACACAAGTACATCCATCCATGGAAAATCCATCCGGAGGCAGGGAAGTCGGGACGGGGCTGTGTCAGAGCCGCGTCGTTCATCCTCGCAATGAGTCCCGGAGCGAGGCCAGCCATCGCCGGTTGACCTCGTTGTCTAGATTCCAATACCCGAATATCTGGCCGACACTTTAGCTGACACGACGGGCTCGAAAGTCAATTCCTCGGCATCTAGGTTGTCCTTTCAAGAGCACCCCTGCATCGCAGCCGTACAATCGCGCCTGCATCTGTTCCATCTGCGGCTGATCTCGGCTGTCTGTGTTGCTTACCTGTACACCCCTCATCCTCCTTACCGACTAACTCTATACTTCTACTCTGAAGTACGGTGGCTATCTGGAGCGAATCGCGTATTTTTGCCTTTGTGGGTGTCGATGTTTTTATATTTGTGTTTTTTTCTGGTATGTTGACGTCGATAGTTCAGCAGCCGGGATGCTTATCGGTCGATTTAGATCAGCTCTTGTAGAGTACGGACAGCTTGCACCTTGAACTGTTGTTTGTGGCAGCTATTCTCTTGTTGAGTTAGGACTGTTACGAACGATTGTTGTCGCTTCAAGCTGAGCGCAGTAGATTTGGTTGCGAAGGCACGGGTGTCTCGTCCATTCTGAAACTACATCTCCTATCGGACAAGGTTTCATTTGAAGTAACTTGACTTAGGTGATGCTTAGGAGCTTATCCACTAGTTTGAAGGACCATTGGGCTTGTGGGAGCCTTGTGAGAAATCTTCTCAGTGTATCGGGTTAGTAAATTAGGGCGTGAGAGCTGCCGATCGCCTTCACTGCTTCATTCAAAGTAGTTGCGAATAGCCTGAGTATGTTATGTGGGCGTAGACCTCTTGTTATGAGAGCGGAAACTCAGGAGTACTGACAGGAACCTCGTGGATTGCGTAGAGGTATGCCGACAATAGCCATCACCAGCAGTAGTTGATTTGCATGGGCTAGTTTGAATTCTTCAATTGAAATACCCTCAGTACTAGTCGATTTTAATTTCATTTCATGTGAATGTAGTGCTGTTCATGGTTAAAGAGACTTCTTCTGTTGCCAAGGAGATGCAATCTAAACTAGGTTTCCAGTATTCAATTATGTTCTGTTGAAGGTTGTGCTGATGAAAAAAGTGAGATATGGATGTGTCTTTGATACGTCTACAGTATAGTTTTGGGATGTTATGTTCTGTTGAGTAACTCGTAGTTTCTCTCTTAGGTCACTGTAACCATGTTGATGTATCTACGCTCTCTTCTCGTAGTTTACTAAAAACGTAATAATGAAGACGAGTAGGATTGCAGTAGATCCTCAATGTTCCACGTCAGTAGATAAGGCAGGTTTTGACTTTACAATTGTAGTCTAGTGTAGCATCCCACTGATGTATCCTGTGTTTTTCCTATTGTTGTTACTCTCAATTTAAAATTTGAGATTGAACATGCAAAACATGCACTTCAAAAATAGTAATATCAAAAAGAAAACAATGCAGGAGTAGTCGGGCTTTCAGCACTGGCCTGAATGTGTGGATTCCAGAAAGTACCTGGCTGTGTGATATCCGCTAGACCACACCAACTGGCTGTGTGATGGCAAAAGTCTACAATTTTTATGAGGGTGACCGACTGACTCACATGCCGCACGGCAGGTTAATTGTAACGATCAAGTATGCTGATGGCATTAGAGACCTATCCTTGGATGGTGGGCATTCCCCCTGTGTCACTCTCCTGCGAAACTTTAGGATTAATAGTACTGCAGGGATAATGTGTAAATGCATCTACGAAGATTCTGTTAGAAATTTTCAATTTAGTAAGTGGTTAATAAGTAGCTTGTTCGAAAATTGTATACCTGAACTTTGCTTACACAACGGAATGCATTTCATTTAACTGGTGATAAATGACATGCATCCATAGCATGTGTACTCACCGTGCTTATTGCTCATTGATGTAGGAAAGGGGGACTCATATGTTACTCTTCAGTGTGGGAGTCCAGTTTCTAGTACCGATGTTGCTAAAGGTTTTCGTCCAACCCATATAGTTATTGAACCAATAACTTCACGGCTTTTACTCGAGGCAAAGCTATGATCCTGTTCAGAACTGAAAGTTTTTGTTTCTCAAATGATGGCACACAGTAATGTGGCTCTTTCTACACAGGAGCTGGTGCCAAACCCTCATTCAACACAACATTTGAGTTCGAAACTGACAAATCCACGAATGACCTCATCATTCACGTTTTCAGCCTCCATCCAGCGAAGGGTTACAAACTGGTCGGCCAAACTACGTAAATCTTGCCCCCTTTCGCAGCAAACTACTGAATTGCCAATTTGCCACTCTCCAGCATGGCTTTGTTTGAATTCATCTTTTAACACTTCATCCTGATGACGGCCTTTCCAGGTGCTCTTTTTGTCAAGTGTTCCATTAAAAATTAAGGTATCTTCTGTGATTGACAAACGCCTTTAAGTTGATGTGACTTGCAGACTGGATTTAAGAATAGTGTTTTCTAGTGGAGCTACTGTGGACTCCAGAGCGTTTCTCCTTTCACGGCGCACTGCTGGAAAATCTGGGGGCTACATTTTCCTCTCTCACATTAGAGGCGGTAAAAACCTACTCCTCTATTCATGAGCTTCGCTGCTTGTTGTAAAGTGGTTTTCAGAAGATATTGAATTGTTTGATTTATTTATTTTTCTTTTCGTGTCGATTGTTGCTAAATTAGGTGAACTCAATCTGGTACAGATGCAATCTTCCTATTCTCGGCAGCAAACATTTCCACTGCGCTCAGATCTCCAACATTCCTCTAATCGCGACGACGAATATAGAAGCCGTAGCCTTGGTAGCTCTAAGTCCAGCGTAGAACCCTGGAACCCAGTCGCAGTCACCTTACGAGGACTTTGGACTTGATTCAGATTTTTTTGATGGGTTTGGAGCTATTCCCGGCGCTGAAAACAACAAACTGCCTCCACCAAGAAGCACCAATAATAAGAATCATCTCGGCAGTCCAGGTGGCCGTAACCGACGGGCTCCACAATCGCAGCCATCAGGCATGTATCCTGGCCGGCCTGGGGAACCACGCCCGGTTCTCTCCAGAGACTCCCCGACTGCTGCTTCTGCGAGCCCTCATCGTACCCGTCGCGCCCCTCCGTCTGACTCTTATATACCAGTTGTAACATGCGGATCGAAAGAAATAAAGCCGCAGCCCCAGAATTCACAACCACAACCGGGGATTCAACGTCGGCACCAGCCCCCGAGCACACGATCAAAACCGTGGATTCAACATCAACACCAGCCCCTGAGCACAGGACCAAAACCGGGGATTCGACATCATCACCAGCCCTCGAGGTCACAGCCAGACGAGCAATTTCAACGACAGCAGCCACCCCCATCACGCTACGACCCGCAACCTCAACACCACGTGCCGCCACAACCATACTACGGGCCGCCATCATCACACTACAGGCCGCCGCCGCTACCACCACCGCTGCCACCAAAGTCAGCGCCGAGTCCTGGCATAAACTGGGCCTAAATTTTAGTTCCGCTCGCTGCAAAAACCGTCGTTTCGACTGTGTTGGGAGGAGGATTTGGGATGGATTTCTGATCGACCACCAGTTGCAACCCTCGATCAGGTTCAGGTACACGAGCCGATCCTTCACAAACTTGTCGCCTCTGTTGCGAGAATGGTCCGTTCGGTGACTGCAGTGGTTCCTTAGCAGCAGATTCAACTGCACTTAAAATTTCTTTCACAGTCCACCCTTGGGACCAACATCGACGTCCGAGCTGGGTTCTTAGGGAATCGTCAAAGACTGCAACTGGGGTCTAGTTTCGGACGCCGTGCTTGAAGTCTGGCAGCTGATGCATCCACGCTGCCACCTTGTGCCGTTATGGATCTGTCGGTATGCAACGCTCAAAAGGTGCCGACTGGTGTTTGTTTTCCCATGGATCCAGCTCCGAGATCATCTTCTGTCTCTCATCGACTGCATTCTAGACTGAGACTTTGAACCCTTTGTGTTCTTTGCTTGCTTGTACAACACAACCGTATAAACGTTCAACATTCAACCAATCAATCGATTTATTTGTCTACATATATTCATATATTTCAACTCTCTACATGATTTTATAACCCATCTTGTAGGTATTGTTGAAGTGATCTCCTTGCGCTGAAGTCTCTGACGCTTGAGTATTGCTTAAATTCGTTTTTTTGTTTTAAGTAAGAATTCTTAGATACTGCTTGCGGTTCTCTCGAAACACAGTATGGTGTGAGATTTTTTTGCTTTTGTTTATTTATGTACGTTCTTCTTTTTATAATTTTAAATCTGAAGTTTAATTTTGGTGATTTGGTACACCAAGGTTTTGTGACTGGAGTGGTCCTTCCGCTACTGAAAACAATATTGTTGGTAAGGACGATGACTTTTATAATTCATTTCTATATTTTTCTGATTTCTAATTACGTTGCTAAAAAGTGTTTTTTGTACTAAAACTTCAACACTCTTATTATCAACGTCAATTCTAAAATACTATACTTTGAATTTTATCTTACAATACACGAGGCTTTCACATATGTATATATACAAATATTTATATATATATATATATATATATATATATACTTTAATATAAAAGGTGAAACAAAATAACATAAGCACGTGCAAATACGAGTTGAAAGCATTCTATTGACACGGCATTCAGCTCAATCAAACCTACCAAATAACAATCACTTTCATCAAATTACATCTAAAAGTCAATCCATGGATGAAACCCAAATAACAATCTATTAAATGTTTAATTCCAAAAACACATCAACACACATTACTCATCACAACATCATCATGCAAAAAAATATTAAAAACAATATACCATCCATAAGAAATTGTGCCATCTTTTTTCCTAATAACTATAAAAATAAAAATTATATTACGTATACATATGTATCTATGAATACGAATATATATATATATATATATATATGTAATGTGGCTATGTGATCCACAAACATAACACATGGCATTGGAAAAGAATGTTTAAATTGAGTTGTTTGTTTGTTTGTTCGTTAGTTTGTTGGTTTGTTTTTAGGGTTTAGCTTTCCCTCGAGGGGAGTGTCGCAATTCTAAGGCAGCCATGGCAGGCCCCGGCCTTCCATTCCAGTAAATTGCATTGCACTCCACTCCGCCTCGCCCCGCTGCCTCGCGCTCCGCTGTGTCCCTCCGATCGCCATGCCACGGCGAGATTTCCCTCCTCATCTACTTCCGTGCCCTTTTAGCTCCCGATTGATCCATTCCTGGCGCAGTTTGCGGCCGATTTGGAGCTGTCAGCAGTGATTCGGAGCTTGCGGGGTTCCGCGGCCCATCGGAAGGGGCTTGATGCGAATTTGCGGAGTGGAATAGGAAGAGGTTGTGGAGAAAGACGGATGTGCGCTTACCAATGGCAGTGTACACAGTTTTATATGTCTTAAAGCTTCATCTCTGTTTCCCCCTTTTTCTTTTTTAATTTTTAATTTTTTTATATAAATATAATTTTATTTAGGCTTTTCGATCTCGTGGAAGTTGGTAGTTACGGTGCGCGCCTGGAATTCGTTGCTTGTGCTGAGCTTGGTAAATGCTCTGGTAGTAGTTTTCGTGTTTAGTGTTTGGTTGTAGTCATTGGCGTGGTTGGCATTGACGAAGCAGGCGAAGTCAGGGACTGTAGCTTTGGGGTGCACGTAGGGTTTCGTTGGAAGAATGGATTGGTGCAGTGGGTAATTCAGGGGAGGAGAGAGGGGAGGAGAGGACTGAAGGAGAAGCGGTGACAGGAACTTGTGTAATATTTGGAGGTTGATTACGAGGTGACGATGATTGACGGGCATTGACGACGATGCAGCTGAGCTAGGATTCCTAGCAAAGTTGGAACTTGGAGGTTGTGCAATTTTGGTGATCTCTTGGGATAGTGAATGCTGAAGTGAAATGCAACATAGTTGCGAAGATCTGGTGAAAAGGACAATCTGTAGGAAGGAATTGTTACTATTTGTTGTGAGAAACAGGTGCTTCTAAGTTTATAATTCGTATGGAAATGGCAGAACTCGGGTCTGCATGATGCACGGCAAATGTGATGGGAGTCGTGTCTCTAGAGTAGCTTGGGCCTAGAAAATTAGTGCTGCCGATTCTCCTTCTACCATGTATACCCTGGAGCATGTGTCAGGGAGAGAAAGCTCATTAAAAAGGCGGAGTCGTTCTAGGGAGGAATAAGACTGATGCGACGGCAATTGGGGCGGAGACGATGGAGGAGATTGACTTAGAAATGGGACCAGGGTACGATGATGGGACGCACTTCGACCCTGGGGCAGCCCAAAACCTGGCACTCATCGGCGTGAATGATCATGGATTGAAACCAACGCCTCGGAAGAAAAAGAAAGTGGTGAAGAGGTGGCGCGACGAGTGGGCGGAGACGTACAAATGGGCCTACGTTGCTGTTCACGAGGGCTCCCATCGCATATTTTGCTCTGTGTGCAAGGAATATGGAAGGAAGCATCGACGCAATCCTTACGGCAATGAAGGCAGCCGTAACATGCAGATGAGTGCACTCGAGGAGCACAATAACAGTCTGTTGCACAAGGAAGCTCTCCGCCTTCAGATGGCTTCCCGCGACAAAGGAATGGGAATCGTTGAGCGGCCTCTCTATGTGAAGGGTATGCTTCTGAAACGCGACGTGTTTATGAAGTCTAAAACGACAGATATGTTCTATGTAATCTACATACCTTGGTATTTGACTTCGAAAATATTGATTGTAATGGCAAAGGCAGCTCCTGTCACGGTTTATGGAATCGTGTTCTTTTTCCAGTCCTTAATGGTGCACAGAACGTGACTTTACGCTTGCCGAAGGTTGAACATGTAGTAGTAATCATGGTGACGGAGACTTTTATCACCTCCGCAGCGTATTGTTGGGAATCGAAGACTTACAACTTGCTATCGGTGAACTTCATGTCTGAGGACGGTTGTTATGCCGTGCAGTTGAGGGCCAGCTTTAGACATCTGGTATCAAAGGAATGGTTTAGCTTTGATAGTTCGTTTCGCATGGACGTGAGAAGAGGATTTGTAAAGTGACCTATTTGCTGCCTTATGCCTGTCAGATGTGTCGAGGCAATGGACAAACGAAGGCTGCTTTCAACATACTGTATCTTCGTGTAAGTTTATCGTCTCTTTCATTGGTGGTTCAGGAGATCATCCTCCATGTTCCAGATGTCATCATAACGTCTTTGTTTATCATTGCGGCAGTTTTGTACCCAAGACTTAGAACCTGGGTGTTTGAGGGTGCGGTCGGACAAAGCTTCAACAATTTTAGCTATATTCGCGTTTGGTTGCTGTAGCTAGAATGGAACTCCAAGTTTAGAGGTTGAACAAAGTCTAGTTTCTTTGTCGTGCACACCATGGAGAAGAGTTGTTTTTATTTTATTTTATTTTCATTTTCATTATTGGTTAATAATTTTCCTCCTCTAAAAGTGCAATATCTATTTTAGCAGCTATCTTGCGGCGGGATCCGCATGAAGTGGAATTCATACAATCAATTCAAGAAGTTGTGCATTCATTGGAACCTGTTCTTGCTAAAGTTCCGCAGTAAGCCAAGCTCGCACCATGTCTTGTGGCATACTTTTACTTATCTTTTGGACGAGAAAGGTTCACTAATGCTTGTTAGGTTGTGGTTTGAGTTGGAGTCTTTGTATCATATGTTTTAGAATAATGTTAATAGGATTTCCAATATGAAAATTCAGGACACTTCTCAGTTCATTGATTACGAATCAGTTGTTATGATTTAATCTGGGAGACGACAGATTATGTTAGTGGGAGAGACTAGAATAGGTCCTGATACGATTAGCTGTGGCAGGTATGTACATGTGTTCGAGCGACTTGTGGAGCCTGAGAGAGTGACTATTTTTAAAGTTCCTTGGGTAGACGACAAGGGAGAGGCACATGTGAATCGTGGTTTCAGAGTTCAGTTCAACCAAGCTCTTGGTCCTTATAAAGGCGGTCTACGCTTTCATCCAACTGTCAACCTCAGCGTTGTGAAGTTCCTTGCTTTTGAACAGGTCATTATTCAATCCTTTTTATTATCAATTCAGTTTAGTGTCTATTCTACTCACACTTCCGGGCACACTTTACACTCATTTCCAACCGTCTGTTTGATAAATTTTACAGTCCTTGCTCAGTGTTTTTTTGCATCTGTTCATGTAGTGTTGATAAAGTTATCCCTAATTAAGACATATTAACTCATGAATAGAGGCCAGGTATGTTAGGCTGTATAGACCTTATATGAACGTCTCTAATTCATTCTTTTCTCAATCACCATGCATTAAATTTTCGCACTAGCACAGCTTTATTTATGAGAGGAAATTGAACTGGAGAATTTGCAATAGTGCCTGATTTTTTATTTTGAAGACTTTACAAGGTTCGAAGGTGTAGAGTACTTACATTTAGGCATGATGTATGTGGCTTTAAGCTTGTATTTGTGCAAATTGTACAGACATTGAGGAATTCACTATCATCACTTAGCTTGGGTGGTGGTCAGGGCGGCAGTGATTTTAATCCTAAAGGAAAAAGTGAGAATGAGGTGAGTGGAGTCATTTTAGGTGTACTACCTGGTCTATTTTCACGGCTTGATTACTGGTTTCGTTCTCGTTTTCACCTCTAGTCGTAATTCATTCCTGCTCAAATTTTAGACAGACATTGTAAGTGTTTATTATTTGAACATATTCTCTATCTACAAGCAGGATTTTGTAAACTTCTATTTGCTTCTTCTTCTTCTTTTGTGAGATCATCAGTTTGATACCGTTATTTCAAACATGAACGATGCTGGATATTTATTAGAAGTAAGGGTCAGTTAAGATGATCCGTTTCTTTATTGCTGCAGATCATGCGGTTCTGCTATAGTTTCATGGAAGAACTGTATAGACACATTGGGCCTAACCAGGTTCCCATTTTTGTAAGTTCCTTTATCTTGATAATTACGTGTATGTACTGATTTTCTGGTCGCTTCTTGTGAACGGTGGAAGAGATTGCAAAGAGTGCTAGGATGCGTGTCGGAAACTCATGCAGGGCACTTGATTGTCTCTAGGATACTCCATCTGGAGATATTGGTGTTGGACAACGTGAGATTGGTTACCTATTTGGCCAGTATAGGCGTCTAACGAGCCAATATGAGGTGAGTTTTGCAATTTCGTTACACCTCTGTCTTCCACTTACATTGGGTACTCCATGGTTGGTGGAGGAAAGTGCATTGCTGTCCGTTGCTCACATTCTTATGCAACATGGCAAGCTTTCTTGACGTGTTATTATGTAGTGGTATATGTGACATTGAGTATGCTGCTGTTTTACCTAGTATTCGCTGCAAATTTCAGGAAAGAAACCTTAAAACCTATTATAATATGCTCGGTTAGATTTACTGTGATGCGAGAGATATTGGTGAACTTTTAATGACTTTCATCTTTTTATGGACAGGGCATTTTAGGTCCTAAAGGGATTCAATGGGGTGCGTCAAATCTGCATTCAGAGGCTACTGGTTATGGCGTGGTACATATTTTCTTCTCTCTAGTATCCTAGGGATCTGGAAACAACTCTGAGGTCACATGGTTGTATAGCTGTTGTAGGGTGTTTAGATTGAATGGTATGCAATAACTAGGTTATCACTTAGAGACCTTACTATTTACATGAGTGACTGTTAAGGGTATCAGTCTCTAGAATTTGTTTTGTATTTCCCAGGTGAGAAAGCAGTGAATCATGTTGAGTGCCTTTTCTTTTTTCTTTTTTTTTCTTTTTTGTTTTGTTTTGTTTTTTTTTGCTTATTTACATTTATTATTATTATTATTATTATTATTTTCACTTTTCTTTCTCTTTGTCTTTCTTGTCGTATTCGAGCACATTCTGAGTATTTTGTAATCTTGGTTGTAGGTGTACTTCGCCAAGGAGGTGCTTGCCAGTTTAGAGAAAGATCTTAAAGGTCTCAGGTTCGTTACTTCTGAACTTTCCTCTTTGATGTAATAATTTCTAAGATATCTATGTCTGATGCTTCTACTGTTAAGTTTCCCGTAAAGTAACCTACTTCTGTGTAGCTATTACCAACTTGAGTCATTGTGAAGTGTTCGTATTCTTGAGTCTTCTTCATTTCTTCTTGTTCGCTTTCAGGTGTGTTGTGAGTGGCGCAGGAAAAGTGGCATTATATGCAGTTGAGAAACTGATTGCATTTGATGCTATTCCTATTACAGTCTCAGGTATGCTTTGTTATGAATAGGTCCAGCAGCGTAGCATCTGCTATGATGTTCCTTACGTTAGCAGAATATGTCTAAACGGGCCATTGAACAAGAAGAATTGCTGAATCGTTAGGCCTTACATAGGGTATTGTTATAGTGAAATTTTATCTAAGACATTCTATTGAGATGAAATACTGCTGGACACTTGATTTTAGTGGCGATTTCTACGCTATCTTTTCTAAGTTTCTGTTAGATTAGCATCATCTGGAACTTATGTATGTAAATTCTGTGTTCATGATAGATACAAGCGGTTACCTTTTAGATGAAGATGGCTTTGATCGTGTCAAGCTTGGGTTCATTCGTGAAATAAAAGCTCATAATAAGTGCCTGAGGTAACTACTACTTTCAGTTCAATAATCCTTAAGGACTTAAACTCTCTATCTATTTTCTAAACCTAATAGCAACATATTGTTCCTGTGAAATAATTATGATCCTTACGTGTTTAAAGTAGTTTTTGCCTGCATCATGTTCAGCGCTGAATAAATCTGTCCTTGGTAGTAGTAATCTTACAAAGAGTCGTCTGCAGGGATTATACCAAGAATTACTCAAGTGCAAAGTATTTTGACGACATGAAGCCCTGGACAGTGAAGTGTGATGTTGCTTTTCCTTGTGCAACACAGAACGAGCTCAATCATATTGATGCTCTGTCTCTCATTAATGTTGGTTGTCAAGTCATTATAGAAGGTATTTACTCGTTGGAGCAATTTACGGCTCTCATCTATCGACAAAAGTCTGATTTTTTCCGGTAGTGCATCTATTAGTGTTTGCAAAACGTCAAAACGACGCATGAAATAGCCGAATGAGATTGTAGACCCTCTGATATGGGCTGGTCAATTTCCTTTTAAGGACCATCTTTGTTTTCTGGTTCCAGGGGCCAACATGCCATGTACCGCTGAAGCGATTGATGTATTTCGGAAGTCAAAAGTATGGTTTGGGCCTGGAAAGGCTGCAAATGCTGGAGGGGTAAGATTTTGATCCGACTGACCTTGCTAGTTTTTGCAGTAGCCAGGTTATTATTAAGGTGGCTATTTTACAATCTGTGTGCGGGGTTTACGTTTTAACAAAATTCACAAATCTAGCCTTAATTCGTAACTCATCGTAATAGTGCATTAGTGAACTGATGTCTGATCAAACAACTAGGGATTTATAGAAGTTTGTGTAATCAATCCTCGTTTCTGTCATTCCATAGAGATGTCAGAACTACGCTTGGACCTGTGTACATATGATGTAGCAAAGTGAGCAGCAACAATCTCCTCTGAATGGCAGGTAACTATTCAAGGTCTGGAAATGTTGCAAAACAATTCCTGTGTTCAATGGACAGCTGAAGAAGTTGATATGAGGTTGCAACAGGTTATGAAAGATATATATCAAAAGTCTGTGAAGGCGGCCCAAGATTATGGAATTGGCATTCCAGAGTAAGTAGTTCAGTCAACAATTCCACAACTTTGTACCTTGCGTATCCTGTGGTTTTTCATCCATTTTGTACACGTGGATAGCCATTGTGAGAATGTCTTAAAATATGCACTAGCTGAGATGTAACCTTACGATACTAGTTTTCCTTTTTGGCTTGTAAATGGCAACGCTGAAAGTTTCATCAGGCAATTCGTTACAGTCCTCATATTCCATCTTAATGTTTCTTTTTTCTTTGTTTAGGGCTCTACTTGATGGCGCCAATATTGCGAGCTTTCTACGGATTGCTCAAGCAATGTTAGAACAGGGTTGTGTTTGAAGCTGTGCATATTTGCGTACTTATGTCCACACCCCTTCCTGATCTGTGGCTGTTCTCTCATCCTCAACTCTCAATAATTGGTGATGACGCAGTTGCTACATCAGCAGGTGTCTGCAATGTTCAAACAAGCTTTAAGATGTATGTGTTGTGCTCTGAGTGAAGATGAGTTTTACAAGCTGGGTTGTGCAAATAGAAAGATGTGAAGACGGATGTGGTTAGTGTAATGAAGAGAAGCGTTTCTTCTGGAGCATGCAAACCCTGATAGAAAATGATCATGTGCATTATGTTAGGCTAGGAGGGTATAGTTTTTGGGTTCAAATTATGAACTGCACTCCATGTTTGAACATATAGTTTCTGGGTTCAAATTATGAACTGAACTGTGAATCTATTCAAGGCAGTACCCAGGATAGTTTTACACAGGTAATCCCTATAGGACAAAGGGGTCCTGAGCACAACTTAGATGTGCTGTACTATGTGTCTTCTACAAATCTATTGCAATTAATCTTGAAAGAGTAGATTTGAAGTACAACACTGTATCTATTAAAATGAACTACTTGTAAAAAAATATACTTGTGCATTAATATGGAT
Organism: Physcomitrellopsis africana; assembly: GCA_036785485.1. Taxonomy (NCBI): domain Eukaryota; kingdom Viridiplantae; phylum Streptophyta; class Bryopsida; order Funariales; family Funariaceae; genus Physcomitrellopsis; species Physcomitrellopsis africana. The sequence goes on from JAWRVF010000007.1 coordinate 800,572, forward strand.
TAATATGGATGATCAGCTCATAAATTTTTAAACTTAAAATGAGATTCTTAATGAGACATGGCTTTGAAGTGATCAATAACATGGATTATGCATTATTGAACTGAACACAATGAAGTGATTTGAAGTATACATGTGATCAACTAAATCATGTATGAGGTTTGTTGTAAAATATACTATAAAATACAACTAATCCCTTGTTCAAACAAATCATTTAATTCATTTAAAAAATATTGCAAACATTATTAATCTATCATAATCAATAGAAATTCAATGAAGGAAAGCTGTGATGATTGAGAAAGGTGATGAATTTTTTGTTAAAATTCTCTATAAAATGATTATTAATTTATTATGTAAATCACTAATTTTTTGTAGGAGCATTTTTCTAAATTGTATTATATATGTGTTTTTATTAATATAATGTATAATTTTGTGGTTAGCATACAATCTAGATTATTTAAATTACTTGGATTAATAATAGAATTTATCAAGGTTTTATTAATCCAATTAGATTAAGAATATCTTTGGTAAAGTTTAAATATAAAAAATATTGAGCCAATAAATATATTTATGCATATAAACGTATTTAAGTATTCAATAAAAATATTTAAACATACAATTGTAACATTAATTAGTAAAAAACAAATATCAATATCATAATTTTTTATTTTTGCAGTATGTATAGTAAACTATTCTTTACTAATATGTGCAATTAAGATCTTAGATCAATAGCCATCTAAAAAATAAAAAGATGTCATAATTATAGTTAATCATTTTTTTTATTTTTTATAATTGACCAATAATTGCTTAAATATGTGTACGATCTTTGCCATTTTTTTAATGTAATTTTTTTAAATATAAATTATTATTTTAGTTGAACATCTAAAATCAAATCAAAATTAAAATTATAAAAATTGTAAAAATAAGTAAATAAATAAATACATAATTTTTTAAATTTATTTTGATAAGATTTAAAATACCAAGTAAAAATCCCTTTATAGTGGTTAAATCCTTAATTTCTACAACAAATAATCTTTTTATATGATTTTGAGTTAACTTGTTCATTTAACTATAACTATTTAATATAAATAAATAAAATTAGTAAACTCGTAAATAAATTTTTTGTTAATCTATAATATAATGAATATAAAACTTACTATTAAATATTTACAGAAAAACAAATGTAATAGTTTAGAAATGTAGTCTAGAAAGATTTAAATTTAGTCACATAATAGAAATACTATTTTATATTATTTTATCTTAAATTTATATTTAGATTTTTCTTAATAATTTTTATTTAAATTTCTAGTAATTTTAAAAAAACTTAATTAGTTGCTTTTTCAAATAATAAAAAAAATATGTTTGTTAATAATAGTTAAAAATAACTTTTTAAATTCAAAACTTGTTAATATATATATATATATATATATATATATATATATATTATTCTTATTTAATTTTAATAACATCTGGAATTTATTAAATAAAATTAATAGTCTATTAATTTAAACATAGAGTTATTTTTTTATTTATTAAATTAAAATTGGTTATTATTGTCTATATTATATAAAAATAAAAATTAAATTAAATAAAAGATTATATCATATATTATGATAACTATTAATTTTTGGATATTTAAATCATAAAGCTAAAAAATACATAGCATTTACAAAGATATTGGATTAAACTAATATATAATTAAACATCATTTAGCATCATATAAATGATTATTAATTGCACTTTAGATTTTTTTTGGACTCTAAAGTATTATTTTTGTATATATTTGATACTCATTAAATGATATAATTTTTAATAATTTGTGTAAACTAAGTCAAATTTAACATGTGAAAAAATCTTATTAGCTATTACATTATATATAAAAATCAACTCATTATATTGTCATTAATAATTTTTTAATTTATTTTAAGTTTAATATTAGAGAAAATTTATTTATAAATAAAATCTTTTTTTAGTTACATATTTTCTAAATTATATATATATATATATATATATATATATATATATATAACTAATGTAAAAAAATTAAAAAATTAATGTATACAAACTCAATCAAAACATACATATATTAGTCTTGTTTCAATGCATATATATATGAATATATGAATATATGAATATATATGAATATATGTATATATATATATATATATATATATAATAAGTTATTACATGGGTAAACACTAAAGAAATAAATAAGCCCTTTTATTGGCCCATATGTTATGTGTATGTTGAGTGAAGTTTTTATGAACTAGAAAATGTGTGCACTTAACTAGGACTTTGTATGAATAAAGAGATAAAAATTTCATGAATGAAGGGAAAGTTCTTTTGTACATAAAGAAGAAGTTTTTTTATACATAAAGAAAGAGTAAACTTAGAGATGTTTACAATGTGGAGGGTGTTAATGTGCATTAGAATTATTTATCTAAAAAATAATAACAATAAAAATGTGATTCTTAATGTTGCATATTATAAAATCCTATTAGAATAAAGTACTAAATTTATAGGCATAGTTCAAAATAAACTAATAGAATTATTGTATAATCTTTTATAATTTCTATTATAAACATACTTTGTAAAAATAAGTATATTCAAGATTTTTTTTAAATAATTGTTTTTAAAATAATTCTTACATAAATCTATATATTTTATTAATTTTTTTTGGTATTCTCAACAACATAAGTTTATAATAAATTAAAATGGGGATAGTTGAAAGAGATTTTTATATAAAACTTATGCATTTTTTTAGGATTGTTTGTGTCTACTAATAACCATATATATATATATATATATATATACAAAAGTTATATTTAGTCCTGCACAACAACAACCTGCTTAAAGAATCCATTGCATTCATCCTAGACATCACCATGCCTGGAAAAGGAGAAAAGAGAACCTCAAAACCTTAAGTGGGTTGAGACCCATTAAGTAGTAAAACGATCACAAGAAAGCTCACCAAAAAATGGATGTACAGAGAATAAAAAATCCAAAGTTTATTATATAGGTGCCTGTGTTCCAGATGGTTCCCAGAAGTTCTATTCACACGGAACCTATTCTCCCGTTCCCATCCGAAGAGGCAGATTCTGGCTGGAATCTACGCCCTTCCTCACCACCACCTCCGCCGTTGGTAAACCGCGGCTTAGGGCTTTGCAACCAAGCATTCGCACTGTCGGAGTTTAGACGCTCGGGAGGTGACTATGGTGTCCAGACTCCGTCGATGCTACAGCTTTGAGCTCCCTATGTTGTTTTTTTCGTCTTTGTCTCCTTCCTCGCTGTAATTCGGTTCGTGGGTGTGGCTGCATTGGCTGGAGGGTTTAGGGTTTAAGGGAGCCAATTCAGGGGAGTTTGGAAGTGACAATCGAGTTTCTGGTGCTGGGCTAAGCCCTCGCCGGCAAGATGCAGTCTGATGAGGTCGTATGGCAGGTCATCAACCATGTCCACTGCAGCTTCAAGGCCAAGTAAGTGTGCTCAGGAGGAGCGAGAGTGAGATAGAGAGATAGAGAGGCGTTTATTTGGTTTTCTTATCGAGTTTTGGGCATCATGGGAGGTGGAGCACTTGTTGACGGTGTTGGGAGTGGTGATGGTGGTCGTGGTGTAGGATGCAAACGCAGAATTTTTGTAGGAACGAGTACAATGTCACGGGGCTTTGTAATCGGAGTTCGTGTCCGCTGGCCAACAGCAGATACTCTACGATTCGGGAAATCGATGGTAAGTGGTTTTGTTTTATCTCGGAAAGCGTTGTCATTTTTATTTTGTAAGCGAGGATGGTTCCAATTTTGGATTATTCGAATTTGCTGCTTATTTGGACTCGGAATTGTAGGTACGCTGTACTTGTATATGAAGAGTATTGAGCGATCCCATGCCCCTAAAGACTTGTGGGAGCGTGTTAAATTGCCTCGAAATTATGGGAAGGCGCTGGAGACGATCGATAAACATCTGGTTAGCGCTTTTTCCTTCGAAGTTTTGTGTTCAATTATGCGTTATTCTAACGCAAATATTTGCATTTCCTTTTTTTCTCACTTTTGTGAAATTTTTGGTTTATGCATTAAGGAACATTGGCCGAAGTTTTTGGTGCATAAAAATAAGCAGCGGCTTACTAAAATGACTCAGTATTTGATCCGAATGCGGAAACTAGCATTGAAAACCAAGTAAGCCTTTCACCGGAAGTGCGCAGTTTACCAATTCACGTTAGGAGATTGACAATTACCAGGAAACCTTATTGTTTTTGGAATCTCGTGCCTTGCCTCTTCTACTGGAAAGCGGTTGTTTCTCTTCAAATTTGCCCAAGTATTTCTGTGCGTAACGTCCTCTAACTTATACACCATTGACCTGCAGGCGTAAACTCGTCACTATGCCTGCGAAGGAAGTGAAAAGGGAGAAGCGTAGGGAAGCGAAGGCATTAACAGCAGCTGTTTTGGACAAGGTTGTGCTCGCACCCAGTGATAACTTGCACACCAGTACATCATATTTTTGTAGAAGTTAGATTCCGATGTTCACTTTTTCAGTTCTTCTCATGGTTTGTTGTTTTTTTTTGCAGTCGATAGAGAAGGAACTACTGCAGCGATTGCAAAGTGGAACTTACGGAGATATATACAACTTCCCCGTCAAAGAGTACGAGAAAGTTTTGGCAATGGAGGAGATGGAACCTGCTGGTGAGGAGAGTGAAGAGGAAGAAGAGGTAAGTGTAGGGACATCATTTCTGTACTTTATTACTCGGCTTTGGCTTGGAGATTGTTTCGAGAATACTCTGGAAAGACACATGTTGCAATCGCTTGGTCTTTTCACAATCATCCTTTTAAGATACATTCTAACTTATTTTTTAGGGCACTCATAGTCAGCTCTGGCTAACTTTTAGAGAACGTACAAATGCATAAATGAAAAAATGACAACCGTATGCTACTTGCATAATGTATGACCATTTAGGAGGAGCCAGAAGTTGAATACGTGGAGGGTTACGAAATGGAGGATGAAGACGAGGATGATGCTATTGAAGACTTTGCTCAGGGTGCGAACAGGATGTCAGAATCTGAAGATGGTAAATTTATTACAGGCCTTTACACTTGTTTTTAATGAGCTATTTGTCATGCCGACTTTTGATGAATGTTGACATTCCATATCGTAATTGTTCTAGCTTCACTGTGTAATGAATTGTCTGCTTGGTTTGCTACCTCTTATGTGTATTTTTTGGTCAGACGACGAAGAACAATCCGATGATGAATCAGATGCATCTGAGGACGAGGACATGCAACCAAGCCGGCGGTCGAAGAAGGCCCCTAAGTCGCTCAAGGTCCCTTCGAAGAGAGGTCAAGTTGATCCTACGCCGGCTGGCAGAAAGAAAAGACGTCCCCATGTTGAGGTAATTGAGATCTACTTAACCTGCCGAGTTTGACGGGGGTTTGATTACGCTATTCTTGTTTGAATCATCAGTCGGTTATTCAATGATTACGTTCCAGCTTCGGAAGTCACCAAATTATTTGTACCCGAGTTTTCTTTCAGTGCATTGGTGATCCTTACTGACAGTTCGGTGTACCTTTTGACAGATTGAGTATGAAGAGGAGCGTGAGATGCAGAATGCGGATTTTTGATTTTTGCAATATTCTGCCAACTCGGTTGTGCACAATTTTGTATTAACTCAAGATTAGGTTTACGGTGGTTATATGACACATGTTCCCCTAAATCTAGGTCGGTCAAAAGACCGAAGAATTTATTGAAACAGGGAGCAAGTTAGTGCGGAAGTTGGAGATATGTGACTGACGTTCTTCCATTGAGCAGTGCTAGGCTCCTAGGTGACTAGTTGAAACCAAGACTGCCATCATGAGATATTAGAATTTTGGTGCGATCAATTGATATAGAGGTTAAAACGGTTACTTATTTCATTCTCTCGCTTGTAATTTACACCAGGTTGCCTGTGTTTTTCATTGATTCTAAGAGAAAAATGTCTAACTCTTCATTTCATGCCTTAACTGCTGCCGTGAAAAGACCTTGCAGTAGTCATTGAGGTGGGGTTCCTGAATTTGAAGTTTATCTTGTAAAACGTTATTATGCTCTAAAAAAACCTGTATTGTTCTCAAGAACCAAGCAAAAGCTTTGAAAATCTTTCATATTAAAATCTCATTGTGGCATTCAAGCTTGTTTGGTCAAGATGGAAATAATAAAATTATATGGAATCTTTTGAAACCAAATTTATGTTATTTAATTTTTATATATATATATATATATACACACTTTCGAACACTAGATGAGGTTTCAATAGTGGTTGTGCCTAAATTCTAAGAACTTAAGACAACACACTCTTTATCCACTCAACATTCTTAAGGGCAATATAATCATAAATCAAATGTTATGTGTAAACAATAACAAATAATGAACTTTTTTACTAAAGGTTGCTATAAGGCACTTAAATTGAAACTTCATATATAAAATAATTTATAAGAGAATAATTCTACCAAGACTAAAGCAAATATTAAGAATTGTAGAGAAAGTGATTTGAAGGAGTAGCATAAAATATAAAACAAAGCAAAATAATAAATCCTAATTTTACTAAATTTAGATACTATACAAATGTCTTGGTAAATTAGATTAAACAAACAACATATTCCTTCAATTTACTAAGTTAAAACATGAGGTTATAGTAATCTAAGTTTGATTCTAAAATACTCAAAATTCAGCTATAGTAGTGGTTTTGTGAAAATATTAGCAATATTATCTTTGTTGGTAATATATACTAATTCAACTTTCTTTTCTATATACATACAAATTAAGTGATATTAGATGGAAATGTATTTTATTCTTGGATGATCTATAGGATTAATTGACTACAACATTGAATTAGTATTGTTAATACAAATTATAGTTGGCTCTTCTTTAGAATGACAAATTGACTTCAACAACTTTTGCATTCAAAGAGTTTTTTGGATTGCATGGGAGATGGCAATATACTTGGCTTTAACTATAGATAATACTATCACAAATTGTTGCTTAGTATTCCAAATAATAATTCTAGTGTCAAAATTAAAATAATGTTCTAAGATTAAAAGTTGGTTTTTAAAATCACAACCTCAATTATTGTTACTAAACCTTCAAGCACAAGATAAGATGCACTAGATGATATTATAATATCACCTATATATACCAACTTCATATCCATTATATTTTTTAAATATTTTTAAATATTATTTATAATTATTTAATGCTATTTTTTTGAATTGGCCATGAATTTATAAAATCTAACATGTACCTTTATTTTTATTAAAGTTACCATAGAATTACTATCAAATATTGAGAACTTATTAAGTATGGACCTTGAGATATGGTAAACATACAATGTTCTTTGTCTTCAGAGATGACTATCCCTAAGAAAAACTTAAGCTTAGTGATATTAGTCATGGCAAGGGTTTTATGAAAAGTTTCTTTGAATTTCTTCAAACAAGATATATCCCTGTTGACTAGCAAATAATTATCAACAAATATTGAAATGATGAAGAAATGCTTGCTATAAATGTAAATGCTAGGATTTATAAGATTAGAAAGAAATCTTTAGGATTTCAAGTATACTTTTAGCTTATCATTCTATCTTCTTCATATATATTTCAAACTATTAATAGCTTTGACTAAATACAAATATTTTCTTGATTTTCTTTCAAATTCCTTTAATAATTGCATGTAGATAATTTTTATTAGGTCATTGTGCAAGAATATAGTGGTTACATCTATGTGATGGATCTCAAGCTCATATGGTGTTGTAAGACAAAAGATTATATAAATTAAATTAAACTTAAAAATTTGAACAAATATCTTAAAATAATTCAACCTCTTTATTTAAGTATAGCCCTTGGCCACCAATCTTACTTTGAAGGGATTAATCTATCCATCTGCCTTCTACTTAAGCATGAATATCCAATAACATCTAATTGTCTTGTACTTAAGAGAAAGAATAGTCAAGTTCCAAATACAATTCTTAATAAGTGATCTATATTTTAAACAAAGTATAGCATTCTACTCATCTTTTTCCAAACCTATGATAACTTTGTAATAAAGCTTTAGCTATGCAATCTTATATCTATGCTAAATTTGAGCAACAAAATATTCTTCTCATTTTGAATACTATGGTGGCTTCTTGACTTATCTACTATCTTGTGACTAAAAATATAGATGTGCTTCATCACTAGAGTTATTATCTTTGTAGCTAATACTAAAATTAATTATGTCTTTTAAATTAAAAGATGCATAAGAAACTAAAAGAATTAGAAAGAAATTCATATTAAGTGAATGAATGGATTATACCTTTAGAAAAATGTCTTAGTCTTCTACTAGTAGAACAAATTTTTTTGAAGGATCTATGGATCTTGACAATAAAATATCAAAAAAAATTGCCGTTGATCCTATTAAAATCAAACCATCTATTATAATTATAAATATATTTTTATAATTAAAATAAAAATATATTTATTAAATATAATATTATAAATATAAATATACTATTTAATAAAAAAATTATATAATTTATACATAGTAGTAGTGTTTACAAGCTTGTATTTAGAAAAGATCATCTATAGATCTTTATCATCTAATTTAATATGTTTAGAATTAGAAATATGAATATAAGCTATGCATCCAAAATCCTTCAAATTTCTAATATTAATTTTGATTCTTAATCAACACTATTTGGATGTTACTTCCAAAAGTCTAGAAGGACTACAATTTTTGATATATAGAGCAATAGACAAAAATTTAGCTTAATATTATTTATTTAGACCAACATCATGGTGTATAGAGAAGTTCTTATCTAATGATGTTATATTCATATGCTCAATTATACCATTCAACTTAAAAGAATTACAAGGTGTAACTTGAAATTTGATATTGTATTTTTATAAATAAGCCTAAAAATCCTTTTCAAGATAATTACCACTATTGTCTATGTGCAACATCTTGATTTGGTGATCTATATCATTTTCAATAAGTACTTTTTATTAAATGAAGTATTGTAAAGTATCATTCTTATATCTTAAGAAATAAACAAAGATTTTATTAGTATAATTATATTTAAAAATAAATAAAAAAATAATATCTAAGAATGATGCAATGTTTATTAGTCCATACAAATTTGTGTAGATTAGTTGCAATGGTTGTACTATTGACTTGTTGTTGTAGTTTTGTGCTCCTTCTTTAAAATACAAGATTTACAAAAAGACTTTTCTAAATCATTCTTGAAGCCAAATCCATCTACAATATGACATCTAGGATTGTTAAAGATTCAATTGGGATTTATTTAGGATTTTTTTAGGATTGTTAGGTCCTTGGTTATTTGCAAAATATAAGTTTATCTTCTACAATCAAATGCCCAATGTATTCTCAAACAAGACGATACATAATATGACATTGTGGCTTTAACAAAGTGATAATAAGAAAATTGTTATTCTTTGCTATTGATATTTAGATTTCTTAACCAATTGGGTCAAATTAAGATCTACACCAAAATAGATTTCTATAGAGCTTATAATTCAATATACATAAAAAAAGGGAACAAATAGAAGACAACTTTTTGTACAAGATATAGGCACTTTAAGTATAATGTCATATCTTTTGGCCTTACAAATGCGCCAACCATTTTTTAACATTTGATGAAGAATGTATTTTATGAGTTCTTTGATGACTTTATTATATACTATTTGAATGATATCTTGATTTGTTTTAAGACTCCAAAAGAATATAAACAACATGTCTGCTTTGTCTTATAAAGATTATAAGATATTGGATTATATGCCAAATTAAAAAAAAATATATTTTATGAATTCTAAATAGAATTATTTGACTATATCATTTCAAATGAAGGCTTAATAATAGATCCAAAGAATATTAAGGTCCAAATTTTAAATAAATTTTAATAATTTTCATCAAATCTTAATAAAATCTTAATCAATCTTAATGAAATCCTAAAGAAATTCTAAATAAATCCTAATAAAATCCTAATAAAATCCTAATTAAATTCAATAGAAAATTTAAAATCTCAATAAATATTAAATTAATTTTTGATCTTTATTCAAAATTAGCATACTTCTTGATCTACTAGTCAACAATAAAATTACAAAAATTTGAAAGAATTTGATCAATAAATTGGAAAAAAAAGCTCTTAATCCATTTAAGTGTCGGTCATTCTCCTTTTCCAATCTTGATATTAATCTTCTAATGTCAATAGCTCTTTTTTGTACTATTCATATATTCTAAAATTTTACAAAAAATATTAAAAATTAAGTCAGCTATTAATTCTTAAAAGAACCAATCTAATCGAATTGGCAAATTGCTCAAGATCACTGAAATCCTCAGTGACCTTCAATACCTAATTTTTGAGATCCTAACTTATTTAAATTCTAATAACCTTTGATCTAATTGTTTGATTAAGCTAAAATTCACAACAAATATTTAATATAGCTATACTCACAAAGTCACAAATTTTTACTTATAGATTTGCTAAAATATTCACAAAATTCTCCAGAATATAAACCTATTTTATTTTTCAACAACTAAAGTCATTCAAATGGAACTTTGACTTTGAAAAGCTTTCACAAAGTCATTAAAAACTTAAAAACCTTAAAACTAATGCTTAAAGAAATTCTATTAAGTTTGCCTTCTAATTCCATTCTTCGATCAACAAAAAAATCTTTCATGTACCATAGACACACGGTCTTGTGCCTTGGGGTTTGATTTTGACCTTGGTTCACAATTGGCTTTCTTTGAATAACAATCTAAGGTTTTTTTAAATAAATTTTGCTAGAAACTATTTTTTTTTTTTTTTTTTTTTTAATCTTAAGATGCCTATATTATCATTTTTACTAATCTATCTTATTTTATCTTGTTTATGGTCCTATAAAATAAGTAGAAGCCCTTTTTATGAAAAAAAAGCATTAACATTAAATATTTTTATTACCTTCTTATCTTTTATCTATATATTGTAAAATAATTTTATTACTAAGTCTTCAATAAAGTTCTTCTATTATATATGTCTTCTTTTGCTCTTTCATTCTATAGTTGTATTATAATATAATAACAAGATATCCAATTTATACAAAAATTATATCTTTCAAGCTAAGAAAGTCCTAAAATGATGGGATTAGATTGAGACCCAATAATATTAAATATGACTTGACTACTATGACTCTTTGATGTTAATGCTAATGGATCAATTTTATAAATAATATCTCTAAAAAATAGAGGTCGACTATCTATGACCTTTATATGAATAGCCTTGAATTTCTTAATTATAGAAATTTTATGGATTTTTGAAAATTCTAAATCAATATAGCAAGCAAAGGCTCTTGAATCTATTAAAATAAGGATTTTGAATTTTTGAACATCCAAAAATATTGGTATGGTGAAACAAGAAGAATGATTAAATAATAATATATGATCTTTTTTGGTTTGTGGAGTAAAAGAATTCAGCCACATAATCCTGATTGTAGCTAAATGCCCTTGTTTTTTTGCAAAGCATGTGATGATATAGCTGCACTTCTTATTTATTATGTATATTGATACTTTTTTTAGTAATTATTAGCCTTATGGCCAAATTTTCCATAATACAAACACAAGCTATTATCATATTATGTGAAATCTTACTTGAGAATGCACCAGCCACTTGGTTGTGGAAGATAAAAAAAAAATTGCAACAATAAGTTCTAACAACTCTAATTGAATCATATATAAATTATAATTGAAGCTAAATAAATATAATCAAATATTGATTAAATCTAATTAAATTTTTATAGAAAATTTTAAAAATATACAAAAAAAATCTAATTTTTTTTTAAAGAAATCCTAAAGAAATCCTAAGAAATCTAAAAAAGAATCCAAAAGAAATCTTAAAGAAATTCTAATGAAATCATAAAAAAACTTAAAGAATTTTTAAAAAAATCCTAAAAAAATCCTAAAGAAACTATAAAGAAATCCTAGTCAAATCCTAAATCCTAAATCAATCCTAATTAGATTCTTAATCCTAAATAAATCCTAATCAAATCCTAATCAAATCTTAAATAATTCCTATAACAAATTGAAACCTCAATAATTAATAATTAAATTATTGATTTTAATCCAAAATTTGCATACCTCCCAAAAATTAAATTGGAAATAAGTAAAATTTTTTTTGAAGAACATCTAACTTATCAAATAGAAGATAAATCCAAAAATCTACTTGAATATAGGCTAGCCTTCTTCTCCAAGCTTGATACTGATCTCCTAATATTGATATTTCTTTCTTGTACTATTCAATTGTTTCTAAAATTCACAAATATGTAAAAAATCAAATCTACCATTGACAAACATAATTTTCACTTTAATCTAATTAATGAATTACTAAATATCTTAGAAACCTTCATTAATCTTCAAAATCCAATTTTTGAGATCTCCTCTTACTTGACCTTCAATAGCCTTTAATCTAACTATTTGATCAAGTTTATATTTATAGCATAGATTTAGTACAATTACAATCACAAATTCTTAGATTATATTTTCACTATGGATATTGATTTTTGGCTATGGTTTTGGTGCAAAATTTGTGTGATTTGGACTTTTTATGAAGGAGATATAGGCGCTCAAAGTTAATGTGTTGAAATTGTATCTACTGAGATTCTTTTGGATATAACTTGTATTTATAGAAAGCAATAGAAAATCAATGACTAAGGTTGAAAAGAATACTTTTGTAACTATACTTTTTACATATAGCTTGATGAAATCCAAATTGGAATGAAGGTGATATGGGAGTTGAAGTTAGTGCTTGCAATCTAAGGGTAGTAAGTAACCCTACTTAATTAGTGGTTATATTTTGAACTATATCTTAGGCAATTTGTTAATTTTTTAGCTTAAAATTTTTAAAAGTATATATTTTTATGTTATAAAACTATGTGCAAATTTTTTTGTAGGATTAGGATTTTGGATTTGTGAGATATGAAAAAAATAGTGCTTAGGTGTCTATAAATTAGAGTTTTAAACATCTGCTAGAGTTTTTAAGATATTGGACAATTGGTAGCAAATCTATAATTAAATTTTTTTATAATAAAGCTTAAGAGTATTACCTACACTTTGAAAAAGTTTAATAGAAACTGAACAATTGGATCAAGAATTATTAAACTATAAAGTTTGGAAAGAAATCAATCCTTGCGAGAAAATAAGCTATTGAAAGATTTTATTATAATTTGAGCCTTTTATACAAACTAAAGAGATTTTTTTAGGAGCCAAGATTCTATGGAGGTAGAAAAATAGATATAAGGAGTTATAATAAAATTTTGATGTGAAGATGAGGTTTTGAAAGGAGATTATGGATTTTTCTTGAAAATTATTAATAATCTAACTTATCATCAATTGGTTAGTTGTGATTTTATTAAAAAAAGGATGTTAAGGATCTTCTATATACTATAGAAGGACTTTATGTATAAACCTACTTAAATATAAGAAGATTTTATTGATATAATATTTTTTTTTATAATATTATTATATTATTTGTTATTTTTTATAAAAAAATAATCACTTATTAGAATCTTTCCAATAAATTATAAGTAAATTCTCTATAGCCAAGTACCTAGTATATTTTTAGATTGAAGATCATGCCACACAACACTATATTTTTTTTGATGCATCTTCTCTTATTCAAAAAGTGATTTAAAATAAACTGCATTAATTTGTATATCTTTTACTTCTAAATGTTCATTAGGATTTGAAGATATAGAAGATGCTAAGTAATTGGTGTAAAGTTGTGACACATATAGTAGATATTTTTTTTGTCAATATTAAAATAGTCAATTATTATATTTTATCACTTTATTAATGGCTTCATTAAAAGTTTGAGGATCAAATATAGGCAATAATAGATCTTTTACATCATCTTTTAATTTCCAATGAAACTAACTTATTTATGTATTTTCCAATTAATATTATATGCTAATAGTTAAAATTTTGAAGCAATAGCACATATAAAATGGATTTTTTATTAAAGAATTCAGATTTTAGTTGTACTAAAATGAATCTTATCATGTTTATCAAAAGCTTCCATAAATGTAGTCAAAAATATTTTAAAGTTATGCAATCTCAAAGAATTTTTTTCAAGTAATGGAACAAATCAAAACAAAGTTTGATTTGAGAGCAAGGTTCCAATCAAACCAATATCAGATACTTTTATAGAATACAGCTAAGGTTGGAATAAAGTAATAAGTCAGACTTGATTTACAAAGCCACAAAATTTTAAATGAATTTTATCAAATTTCTTTGAAAGGCTAATTTTTGATTCTTTTATTGTTAGAATTGAATTATTATTTTAAATATATATATATATATATATCTTTTAGTGAAATAGATCTTAGTAATGGAATTTCTAAAATAACTTGTGATAGTGATTGAGGTGATTTTGCTCTTTGATCATTATGTATGGTCATATAAAGTTCTTTACTTGCTTAGATAAGATCTTAGTCTTGACTTTCAATGCTTTAAGAATATTAATCTTTGAATCCAATTTGGCTTTTTTAAAATTTTAGAACACTATAATACTTCTAAAAAGAATAATCTACTCTCTATCTAGAAAGACCAAGCTCCAATATTATGGTATATCAATCTCAACAAATTATTATAAATATATTATTTAAGTAAACTAAGACTTCAAAAGTTTAAAAAACTAAAATAATAGAAGTTTATTTTATATCACAAGCAAGGAGCTACAACAAGGTACAAGAACAAGACTAAAAGATCCAAATTGAGCCACAAGGATTGCATTGTCAAGATTGAAGATCCTCTCATCTTCAACTCCTATATATACTAGATACAAAGAAGTTGTCAAGGATATAAGAATATAAAATAAGAGACTTGAATTAGAAAAGGTTTAAAAAAAAATTGATAAGAATTTGAATTATTTAGATGAATATACGAACAACACCAAGAAAGATGAGCTAGAACTCCAAGAGATGAATTGTTGAAATTGAAGAACTTTTCAACCTTGATTTTAATATATACTCTTATCTAGGAAGCTTCTTGAGTGACTTCCATCAAATTAGAAAACTTCTCAAGCTCTTTCTATCAATTTGGAAGCTTCTCGAGCTCCTTCTACTAATTATGAAGCTTCTCAAGCTACTTTTATCAATTAGGAAGCTTCTCAATCGACTTTCACTAACAAAAAAACTTCTAGAATATTTCTTAGAATATTTTAAAAGGTTCTGTAAATTTTTGAAGTATATGTCTCTAACATCACTTCCTTCTCTAGCAATAAGTTCTAAGAAAAGTTCATACCTTCAAAAATCTTCTTATATACAAAAAAAATTAATAATACATTATACTAATGAAGCTATGTATTTTGTTCTTTGTTCTTAGATAATAGATTCTACTAATCTTTAAAGAAATTGCCTATGGCCTTGAGCTAGTATCTCTATTGTTGAAACATTCCATCTAAAGATTTGATCTTGATTGCAACCTTCAAAACATCCTCTAAATAAGATTTCAAGCTTAAGAAGATTCACCTTTTCAAGCTCAAGCAATATCACTAAAGCTTGAGTATTAGAATCAAGACTTACATGGTTGAATGTTGCTCGTAATGGCTCCAACCATGGTCATATTTAGTGCTGAAATATATTATTTTCACTTTTCTCAATTGAAGGTTGTAAAAATTACACTAGTTTATTCAAAGCTTGCATAGTAAATGAATCTTGTGAATCTTGTGAATCTTATTCTTTCAATACTTGAAGGTTTGATATGATGATTAACTTGCTTCTATAATTCTATTCTATCTTGGAATAGACAATTGTATATTGATGAAGGCTTTGGTTTGACTCTTCTTCTTTCATAGGTATTCTTAGAAGTTATTGTCAAACACATTTAGGTTTGTAGGAATAAAATTGATAAAATTCTTGTATCTTTTTAGGCGCATTGGTGAGATTTTTGCCTAATTCTTATATATGCTTATTAATATTATAACCACGCCAATGAACAAGATATTTCAATTTGCTCCACCTTTGCCATGAATCAAGTACCTTTTTGACCTTATATTCTTTATAATCTTCAATTTCGATACTAGATGGCGATTATTATATTCTTTATGATCTTTAATTTTGATATTAGGTAGTGATTATTATATTCTTCATGATCTTTGATTTCAATACTAAGTGGCAATTGTTATATTCTTTCTAGAATATATGACTCTTTACAAGATTCTACAAGAGGGATATAAAAAATTGGATGTACCTTCAAAAAAGATGGTAGTTTTAAGCGATATGCCATTGGATTAATTTATTTGTAGATGGAAAATGATTCTAACATCCAATAGTTTAATTTACTGCATGGTCGCTTATTTTTGATATTCCGTCAAAAAAGCCATATTTTATCTCTAATATGAAAAGCCGATAGTTGATTCTTGAATTTATTTGTAGATGCCTTGTAAGTATTTTAAGCTACTTGTAATTGAAGCTTCAAGATTGTTTGGCATTGTGATAGATGCTTTGTAAATCCTTTGATAGTTAGATTATTGTTTTTTGATATACTCCATAGACAAGCTTTGGATGGTATCCATAATTGGAATAAAACAATGTTTGTTGAGTTGAAATATAAATAATATTATTATATATAAACTCTGCTACTGATAGATATAAAATCTAATCATCTTGTTGATAATTGATGCTGTATTGTGAATACTCCTTCAAAACTTGATTAATTTGTTTTGTTTGGCAATCAATTTAATGATGGAAAGCCGAAGAAAGTTTAATGTTCACCTTCAATATTTCAAAAAGACATCTCAAAAACTTAGATAAGAATTAGGATCCTCAATTGGATACAATATCATCTAATAGGCCATAATATTGACATATATTGTTAAGAAAGAGCCTTGCCATTTCTTCATTAGAAGCAATCTTTTTATAAGAAATAAAATGAGCTATCTTTGTGAGTCAATCAACCATCACAAGGATGCTGTTTAATGAATTAGATGGCAATAGATTTGTAATGAAATCCATTTAGATAGAAGATCATAATTATTTTGGAATAACTAAAGACTGTAAGAGTTCATAAGGGTAATGTTGAGGATTCTTAGATCTTGAATAAATATCACAAGAGAATATAAAGTCCTTCACTACCTTCCATATTTGAGGCCACTAAAAATCTTAGGAAATAAGTTTCAAAATCTTGTTAAATCTAAAGTGACTCGCAGTTGGAAAGTTATGATAAGATTGAAGAACATACAATTGTGTTGGTTCTTTTAGGATATACAAACATTCTTCAAAATATAGAAGGTCTTCCTCAAGCTTAAATTTGTTTATATTTTTATTGAGGCAATACTTGATATCAAGGACTAAAGCATCATTAGTGATTGTAGCATACACCTCATCCAAAAAATTAGAATCAATAAGCACCAATGTAATAATGGCATAAAAGCAAAATTGCTCCGGCTTCAACAAAGTTGCATATTGTTAATCAAACACTACCTTTCTTACCTTTAGTAGAAGATATGATTTTCTTAATAAAATATGAGATAATTTTTCTTGCTTTTCAGGTTGATAAGTAATAACAAATTTAAATTGAGAGAATGACATATTCCATTGAGCTTGATGGTGATTAAAAAATTGAGCTAACATAAAATATTTCAAGTTCTTGTGATTTGTGTATATATTCACAAGATGCATTGCTTTTTTAAAAAAGTGATGTCATTCTTGAAAAGAATCCACAATAACAAGAAGTTTCTTATTGTAGATTTCATAATTAATTTTGGCAACAAAAAACTTTTCAGAATAAAATGCAACACAATGGAATTTATCATCTATATCCGTTTGTGAAAGTATAGCCCCTAGTGTAAAATTTGAAGTATTAGTTTTCATATAAAGTATCTTCATAAAATCTAGATGCACTAAAATTGAAGCTGTAGTAAATACTATTTTAAGATCTTGAAATACCTTCTTTACTTGAGGCTTCCATTTCAACTTATCTTTGTATGTCAATTAAATAACAAGATTTTTTTGGAAATATTGAACCAAGTGGACTTTGATCTTTTATCATTTCTACAATGTATAAAAAGAAGATGCCATAGAAAGCTTTATTGAAGATTGTTATAATAATTTGTGGAATTATAGATTGGAAGGATCCTATAGAAGCTTTGTCAATACATGCCTATATTGCTAAAAGCCAATATGAAGCTTTGATGGAAAAAAAGAAAAGACGGGATTTTGATGATACAAGAAAAAGAAATTCTTCCAAGAAATAGACTTAAAGAGACAAAGCTCATGAGATAGCTTCTCAAGAGATATCAATGGAAGATGCTTCAATAGTATTAAAAAAAAAATCAAAAGACATAAGAGAGAAATGTAAGTCAATAACTTACAAACTGCTCTCTAATATTGAAGTAGCAACAAATTTAAAAGGGATGTTTGAGGAGCATGTGCTCAATGCTAAAGTTGAATTTACATTGAAAGAGATTTTGGATATTATAAAGAAAGAATTTCATAATGTCATTATTGATAGTATTAAGTGAAAGAGGCAATTAATAGACGAAATTGGATTGAATTATATTATTAATGTATGTATATGTAAGAATAAAAAAGATGAATTTAATAATTTTTGTAAATAATCAACAAGTGGAAAAAATAATCTTAATCAAAGAATAAATTTTAATGATCAAAGTGATAAGGAGAAAAAAATTTCAAGTCATTATATATCAAGATGTGAAAATTTGGATTAGTGACATTACAATGGAATAAATTTTTTTTTTAAAGATACAACATCTTATCCTCTTATTTTGGGACAATCATATATTATTGCAACTTGGATGGAAATAAAGATGTTTGATGATGGTTCAACTTATATACAAATATATAATGAGGATAAAAGAAAGATAGTATAATTTTTGATTGTGCCCCCAAATCATGAGCGGAATCAAGACAAATTAAAAAAAATCCATTGCTAAGGATTATTGAAGAATTTAAAGATTTTTAGAGAGTACTATTATAAAGCGGAATTATAGAGGTATAAAAAAGGAGGTATTCTTATAAGATGTAGGTGCCTTTAATGCAAGATTTATTGATATTTTTGAGAATGGAAGTATCATATATAAGAAAATTGAAGATTTAAAAAAAAATAAAAAAAAATAAAAATTATATACTATTAAAAAAGAATTGTATGGATTAAAAATATTAAAAGATAATAAAAATATTATTGATATTTATGAAGAAAATGGATTAAAGAATCTTTTAGAATTGATTACATCTACTAGATTAAATAAAAATAATAAAATTATACAGATTCATTCAAAAGAAGTTTATAATATAATTGAATCTTTTTAAGTACTAGAAGCTATGGTTGAAATAAAATGTAAGACAACAGATAAGAAGATAAAATTTGTTGTTGGATCTTTGCTAAAAGATTTTAAGGAATATATAGAAGAAGTGTCAAGAAAAAAGAGCTTAAGAGATCCAAGGAATATTGGACATAAGTTCACTAAAGAGACTTTTGAAGAATTAAAGATTGGTTTTGATGGTTCTTTATTGCTAGAAGAAATTGTGTACTTCAAAAAAATGCTAGCAAAATAAGGTAAATCATTTGTCTTTGAATCTCATAAAATTGGATGTATGGATCCAAATGTTGTAACTCTAATAGTTATTTTCACTATACCACATGTACTTTAGAATTTGAAGTCAATTTTAGTACCAAGTGTAAGTCATCAAATTGACTCATTAATTGTTTTAGGATAAAAGAATATATTTAGAGTACAAAAACTACAATTGTAAAGTGAAGATGTGTTTAGATGATGCTAAATGAAGGAAAATAGTATTAGTGAGAAAGAAATAGGATCCTAGTAAGTCTTGGAGGCAATTATCTTAGTTGATTTAGTATTTTTTTTAATTATAAGAATTAGCATTTAGTTATTGAGACCAATATCTATATTGGCCTTTTATCTTTATGTATTACTTATTGAAAATATATAAATATTAATTAGTAGATAGAAGAAGCATGAGAAATAAACCTCATGTCTTTTTAGTTATTTATGTAGAAAATAATTTTTTTAGTTAATTTAAATTAATTTTATTATTACAAAAAATAACCAAGATAGAATAAAATAATTTTAAATTGATACCATTGCTTTAGAAGTATTTTAAGAAATTTTAGAATTTATTTAGAATTTATTTAGAATTTATTTAGAATTTTTTAGGAATTTTTAGAAGAATTTTGAAGACTTTAGTAAAAATAAGTTTTACCACCTTGGGAGCCATTATGAAGAATTGGAGTAAGATTTGAAGGTCATACAAGGTTCCTAGGCTACTTGGGTATTTTTGAACACCATGGTGAAGTCAAAATTACAAAAAATGAGTTTTATTAGTAGAAAATAGGAGGACCAATAGTTAGTATAGTCCTTGTAGGAAAGGAAGTGCACAAGTCCCATATGGGTTGTGGCACCTTGGATGTAGGTAGGAGGATAAGACTAAGGCCTCGTGGCCCCTCTAGGACACCCTTATATACTACTTGTGAGTCTTAATGAGGTTCAAATTCATAATCTCTTAAACAAGCTATCCTTGAGGTAAAAATATTTTATTTAATTTTTCTATTATTTACCTTTTATCTTTGGATTATCATAACTTATTCATAGTAATTTGGATTTATATGTTTTTTATACCATTAGAAAGATAAAAAAATTATCTAAATAAAAATTTAATTTTTAATTTTAATTTTAATTTTTTACTAGATAAAAATATAGTGAACACACTATGATGTAGTTTTGAATTGTGTACTTGCTTGATATCCTATATTTTTCTTGTTTTATGGTTATTATTCTTGTTGTACTTGTTATTTTTTCCTTCACTTCATACTACCAATTACAAGTAACTCTAAGTGAGGGCACCTTGTAACTTGGGTTGAAGGGTGAAAATTTATCTTCACACCGAGGATATATTTGCCATATTTAGTGGAATTAATAAAAGAAAAGATGAAGATGAAGATTTTAGAGTCTTTTTTTGTATCATATTCTAATTGATGGTTTATAATACGTTAGAAAAATAGATCATTATGATTTATTTAAGATATGCAACTAATAAATGTACTGACTATCAAGAATATAGAAATTGAATCAATTATGGATGAATTTACTGAAGCATTTGTAAGAAAGGCAATTTATACAATGGATGATTTGTATTCAGACTATGATCAATTTTAACTTGCAAAAGAGAGTAGAAACATGACAATGATGAAAATACCACTTGAACTAGTTAGAATGTATATTCTTCTTTAAAATGCTACTAGCTCAATTATGCATATGATGAATGGGATGAACAAGGTATTGAGGGATTTTATATTTAAGAAGACTATATTTTTTTTAGATGATGTTCCTATTAAAGGATGCAATGAAGAAGACAAAGATGAAACTTTAGATAAAAAGAGGTATTGCAAGTATGTTATTGATCATATACAAGATTGTGAAAAGATATTGACTTAGCTTGAAAAAATTCATTTTACATTATTAGATGCAAAATCTACATTTGGAATACAAAAGTTGTAATTGTTGGATATTTATGTAGATTTTATGGACGAAAATTAGATCCTACTAAGGTTGATATAATTGGAAGAATGAAAGAAGATTGCAGTTCTTTAACAGAGGTATATAGGTTTTTGGATATATATATATATTCTACCATATTTGGATTTCTCACTATATTCACATAACAAATCCATTGTATGAATTATTATATAAATATTTTTGATTTAAATGGAAAGAAAAGTATATCAAAGCAATACAAAGATTGAAGAAATTATTGATATCACTTCTAATGTTGAAAAAAATTGATTATAAGTGCAATAGACCAATAGTTATACTAGTCTAATTGATATTGGATAGATTGTAGATTAAGATGATTCAAATGAACACAAATTTGCAATTTAATTTGAAACTAAGATTTTAAGTATTTGCTAGCATGTATATTCACAAGTAAAAAGAAAATCATAGGAAATTGTTTTAGCTACAAAAGCTAAAAAAGATTATTTAATTGAGGCAACAATGATAATTGAAACAAATTGTTTGCTTTTATTTTAAATGATTATTAATTATACAATATCAAATATTACAATATTGAGATGGATTGTTTAAATCAAGTCATTAAATCTAAAGTTTAGGCATGTTACATGAAAGACAATCTGACAGCAAATATGTTATCTTGAGCAAAATATGATGGAGAAGATAAAATTGAGGATATTGATGATGTGGATACAAAGTTTTATTTAGTTCTACAATTGAATAAGGAAGATAAGCCATTTCATGAAGAAAATTATGAAAGAGAGTTCTTGGATATTGGACATTATTTGAACATATTAATTAAACATGCTAATTAGTTGGTTGAAAAATTTAAATAGATTAGAAAGAAGACATATAAGTTCATATTACAAAGAGGATTTCTATGGAAGAAGCCAAAATCAAACATTGGAATATCACAACAAGTAGTAGTTACCAAAAAAGATCATTAAAAACTTCTCAAAGAATTTTATGATAGTCTATGGGCAAAGTATAGAGGAATTTGGATTATTTTTGCTAAATTGAAGGAATGATATTGGTGGAAGAATATGTATCGAGATATAGCTTTATTTGTAGAATCTTATATAACTTGTCAAATATATTTAAATATACGACATCAAAATGGTCTATATCCAAGATATCCTTTGGCTATTCATTTTAAATAGATTGTAGATTTGATTATTATGCCAATAGAACTATGGAAAATGAGATATTTAATTTTGGCTTGTGAAGATTTATCAAACCAAGTAGAAGGCAAGGCATTAAGGATAAAGTCTATAGAAGGAATTTGTAAGTTTTTGCTTGAAGATGTTATTTGTCGCTATATATGTATGAAAAAGATTATTGCAAATTGTCAAAAATTGGATATATATAAAACTTATGAATTCTTTAAGAAATAAAGAATTAAATTATTATTAATTATTGTTTATAATCTAGAGGGCAATGTAAAAAGTGAACATGGACATCCACCAATTATAAAAGTCTTGATTAAAGCTTGTAATAGAAGAGTGAAGGAATGGCTTTGACTTCTACCTTATGTATTATAGGTTGATCAAATAATATATAATTTTGTGACAGGATATATGCTAGTAGAAGTTATGACAAGTCAAAAACCTATTATGCCAATTAAAAAATATGTGCCAACTTGGAATATGCTACCTTAGAAAGATAGATTAACAAGAAAAGAGTTATTGGCTATTACAATTTGGCAACTTGAATAAAGATTAGAAGATGTAGAGCTACCATTAAAAAGATTACAAAAGCCAAGGCTAGGAAAGAAGACTCAATTTGATAAACAATATTGATTAAGGCCTAAATCAATTGAAGAAGGTGATTGGATACTTGTTTACAATAATAATTTGGATAATAAGTATAGTACTTTGCGAAAGTTTTTTAAATGTTGATTTGGACTGTGTATAGTGGTAACAATCGATGATAATGCCACATATTCATTGAAGGAGTTGGATGATATAAGGTTGAAAATACCTGTTGCTGAGAAGCAAGTGAAGATTTTTAAAAGACAAGATGGAAAAACCAATGTGGAAGATTATGGTGAAGATATTAATGATTTATAAGAAAATAAACATATTAAAATAGATGGTGAAAATGATGATGAAGAACTTGATCCAAAAAATGAAAAGATGGTATAATGCCAACTATGACATATAATTCATTTGGTGCATATCAAAAAATGTGCATGCTCAAAAGAGATGGATGTTGTGTTGTAATATATTTATGTGGTGAAAATACAAACAAGAATGATTTTTTTAATTAATATTCAATCATCTTAATTCAATAAGAATTCAAGATACTTAAGATAGATTTTATGAATGCCTCTTAGATTATTTTCTTATCTTAATAGCTAGTAGATAAGAATTAATTATTAATTTTTCCTTCTAGATTGTAAAAACTCTTTTATTCCTTCAAAAAATCCATAAATTGATAAAATTAAGATAAAAGAGATAAATAATTGATATGGTTGATACTAGGATTAAATTGAGGGTAGTGCTAAGCTTAAAAATTTCTAGAATAAGTTAGATTGATATCCAAGGGTTGACTATTTACAAGACAAGATTGAAATCAATATTCTAGCCATTGAAACAGCCATCACTGGTAAAATATGGAGTCATTTGGAAATTAGTGATTATAATTTTTGAGCTAGCTTCAAGTTTATACTAAGGATATAAGACTCGTTTTCATAGGTTTTAGAATGACTTTGCAATCATTGTTCAAAATCAGAGTTTGTATTAGTGATTTGGATTTTATGTAATAAAATTAGGCCTAACACTCTTGGCTAGTTTGTGCAATTGGTGTAACATCTATAGTTAAAAAATTGATAATATATGATTGATTAGATGTGCTATAAGTGTGTGAAATTTATAATAATTTAATAATACGATTCAGAGATATTTGATCATTAATACAAGGAGGTACCGGAAGTTGGCAGTTTGAGGTTATTTAAAGTTTTTGCAATATCTAAAGATCTATTAGTCAAAACAAAGTGAAATTTGGCATAGTTTTAGAAGACTTAGAGATCAAGCTATAAATCAATTTTAAATTAAAGTCAATAGTTAGAGAAGGAGAAATTACTACTAGAATATTTATATTAACTTCAAGTTGGTGGCTAAGTGACATTAGTGCAGTTTGTAGACATTTTCTTTATAATTTATGAATTAAATTGGGCTAAAATTTTTTGAGCACATAGAAGATTTATAGTGGCATTTGTATATAAAATTTTCCACCAAGTAGATGGTCAAATTAAAAGTTATAGCTTATTAAAATTTACTGATTAGGATTAGAATTTATAAAAAAAAATTAAAGTTGCCTAATTGTAAAAGTAATAAGACAATTGGAATTTGTATATAGTTGAGGTTATTAAGAAGAGTGTTTTTGAGCACTTTATATTGGATTTAAATACTTTTGAATTGAGATTTGAATTACATTCTTCTTATATAGATAAAAATATTTACAATTTCTTGCATACTTATAAAATAGAACTTCACCCTCCATATTTAAGTGCCCGGTGCATTCTCAAACAAGACAACACGTAATACAACAGCAGTTTCTACTATGGTTGAACATCTTTGTTTTCCTGAATGATTGCACTTCTGATTTTAGTAATATGTTGATTTTGTTTCTTCAGGCAATTGCAAGCTTTGTGGCCTTCCTTGCTACAATACAAACATAAACATTTTTCTATCCGATGCTTCTTTTCTTATAGACTAAAAGGTTTAAAACATATTGTATAAAATTATATATCTTTTACTTCTAAATGTGAATTCAGACTATTTATTGATATAACAAGAATATATCAAATTGTATATTGTCTTGCTGAGGTCCATAAACATTGATCTTGATGATATTGAAATAGATGATTATCACATTTTATAGCTTGGTTGATGGCTTTATTGAAAAATTGTGGATCCAAAAGTGATAATATAAATCTTTTATATTATTTATTAATCCTTAATAGAATTGATTCATTAAGGCTTCTTCATCCCAATTGATATTGCATGCTAGTTGCTTAAAATCAAATGTATAGATAGATGTAAAGCGTGCCTCTTGTCATAATGCTTAGATCTTAATTATTGCCCAATAAGCCTTGTCATGTTTTCTAAATGCTTTTGCAAATGCTTTTATAAAAACTTCAAAGTTATTTAAAATTAGTAATTTCTTTTCAAACAAAGAAGCAAACCATGATAATACTTATTTTGTAAACAAGATACCAACTAATCCAATCTTTGATTCTTTTATCAAATAAGTATTAGATTGTAGAACTGTTATCAATTAAATTAGATTGATAAATCTTTAGAATTTTAAATGTATATTATCATATTTTTTTTGAAGACTAATTCAAGGCTCCTTATATTGCTAAATAGGTGGATTTTCTTAGCACAACATAGATAGTATTGTATCCTCAAGCACAAAAGTTGGAAGTAGATGTAATCTAGGTTGTGGTACTCCTGATGTTGCATCATTATGAAGTTTTGTAATAATTCCTTTAATCTTTGCAATCCTAATAGATAAAGTAATAAGAGTGTTTATGATGGCATCTAATTTGGACTCAAAAGATTTGGTCATACTAATGTCTTGACCTCCAACCATTCCAAGAAAAAAAGAAATGAATCTATAAGACAATATCAATTTAAAAGAAGATAATCCACAACTTCTAAAGTGCTATTATACTAAAATTCCTTACAATATGTAAAAATTAGTTAAAACATATAGTATATTCATAAGTTTTTATATGTGTTAGAATGATTAATAAAATATTTAAAGAAATTGATATAAAAAACTTTATTTTGATTTTTTTAAAATTTATTTGGTTATGGTATTTAAATTTTATAGGATCTAAATATTTAGTATGAAGCCTTGAGAGGAGATTGGAGGCCAAAGATGAAGAATTAAACTACTAAGAAGCTTATTTGGAAGGATAAAAGTAAAGTATAGATGAATGAAGGCAAGGAGTGAAGCTCTTCATTCTTATTAGTCAATGGTTATATCCAGTAGGCTTTGAAGAGGCTATCTACAATAAGAACAAGGATTTTAGTAGTTTCAAAAAAGTCAATCAAAAAATTAGAGACTAGGATTAAAAAGCTTATTTTTTGTATTACAATTTTGGTATAAAAATTAAGAGATTTGGAATTTGTGTGAGGGAGGAGTAGGCACTTGAAGTTAAGGTATACAAATCATATCTACTGTTACTCTTTTGAAGATACAAGGAGTTATATGAGAGCTTTTGGAGATCGAGAGGTGCGACTTGAGAGGTGATTTTAAGATCTACATCTGATATATAAGAATTGTTATATTTGGAGTCTTAAAAAAAGAGATATTAGGAGTCACAAATAATAGATCAAATTCCAAGGTAGTAAATAGACCGTTTTGTTAATAGTGATGGTTTTTGCCATATCTTGAGCTATCAAACAAAGTTTTATTTAAAAATTTCTAAAATGGTGTATTATTATATTAAAAAGCTATATATCAAAATTTCATAGCATTTAGATATTTATTTTATAAGATATAAAGAATTTAATATATAGATATTTATAAACAAGGATTTGAAGTTACTATTAGGATTTTGGCAATATTTAAAGATGAATAATGCATCAATAGTTGAAATTTGTTGTGATAGTTTTTAAGAGTATATCAATACTTCATATAAATTTTGAGTGAATTTGGACAATTGGATTAAAAGTTATAGATTATTGAAGTTTGAAAAAAATTCCCTTTTTATAGGTAAATGAGGGTTTTGTTATATTTTGAGTGTTTTGTGAAAGCAAGACATATGTATTACGTGTAATAGTCATATAAAAAAAAAAATTATATAATTTTATAAATTTTATTATTTTGGATCTTAGTTAAGTAATTAGTGACAACCAAAAATTCAATGCTTTCTTGAAACAAATTCTCTCTATCACAACAGTACTAGTATATCTTTAAAAAGAAGTGTAATCCACTCTTTAATAAGAAGGATCCAACTTTGATATTGAAGATAAAAGTAGTTTTAATAAACTATCAAAGACATAAGAATACAAAACAAGAGACTTGAACTAAAAATAGATTTCAAGAAGAAACTGACAAAAACTTGAATTATCTAGATGAGTACACGAACAACACCTAGAAAGGTGAGTTAGAACTCTAAGAGATGCGTTGTTAAGATTGAATAACTCTTCAGCCTTGATTCCAATATATACTCCTATCTAAGAAGCTTCTTAAGCGGCTTCCATCAAACTAAGAAGCTTCTTGAACAACTTCCATCAAATTAAGAAGCTTCTTGAATTCTTTCTACCAACTTCAAAGCTTTTTGAGCTCCTTCTACTAATTATGAAGCTTCTCAAGCTACTTTTATTAATTAGGAAGCTTTTCAACTGACTTTTACTAACTAAAAAATATCTAGAATGTTTTAAAAGGTTCTATGAACTCTCAAAATATATGTCTCTAATAGAAGTTCTTTGAGGAGTTTTCTTGATGTTTGGAAGTGAAGCAAGTCTAAGACCCTTCTATGACCATTTAAGATTCTTTCAAATCTTTTAGGACCTAAAAATTTCTTGAAACCTACTAAGACTGACTAGGACCTTCTTAGAATCATCATGAACCTTCTAAAATCTTCTAAAACCAAGTAGAAACTTTTAGAAACTTTTAAAATTAAATAAAATCTCTTAGAATCTTTTAGAACCTTCTTTCATTGTATGTCCATAATATACATGATGATAATTGTTGAGTATATCTCTACAATCTATAACATACTATGAGGCTTTTAAATCCAAAATCCAAAAATTTAAATCATAGTTCTTATCAATTGACAAAATAAAAAATTTAAGTCTATAATTGTTGTTGAATCAAATAGACTTTAATTTTAAAAAATTCCAAAAGATAAAATTTCTATTATCTAATTTATTTATTAATCCAAGATTAAAATAAATTACAAAAAGTTAATATAGGCTTATAATCTTTTGAGCACTAAATGAGGTTTTAGCAACACATGTGTCTAATTTTAAAAATCTAAGATAATACTTACTTTTAATCCATTTGATATCCTTAAAAGCAATATAATAAAAAATAAAATATCATATACAAATAAAAATAAATAATGAATTCTTTTATTAAAGGCTATTACAAGGCCGTTAAATTGAAATTTTATACATAAAATAATTTAGAAGAAAATAACTCTACTAAGGATAAAAGAAACCTACAGAACTATAAAAAAATCAATTGGAAGGAGTAGTGTAAGCAATAGAACAAAGTAAAATAATAAATTATAGTTTTGCTAAAAGTAGCTACTATATTCACCATTTAATGAATTAAATTTAAAAACAATATATACACACATATTCACATATTAGTAAAAATTTGTATTGTCAAATACAAATATTATTTATTTTTATGCTTTAGAGACATATTTTGTAAATGAGTTTTTTTTAATATTCTCTTATATAAAAAATGCCTCTTATAAATACAACTTTATAGTCAAATAGATGAAATATAAAAAAAAAAAAATCAATAAAAAAAATGAATTGTCTTCTCACTTGTTTCTTTGTTAATTTTAAAAACTTATTCTACCTCATATAAATTTATGGTTATGCCTAAACACTATTCACTAAACTTAAATAAATATAAATATAAATAAATAAATAAACATTTCTTACTATAATTTATTTATTCTTAAATTGTCACGCCATCTCACTAGTATGTCTCCTCTCTAGTTTTGATATCCCCTCCCCTCCAACAGAGACTTCCAGAGCGGTGAGAATGAAAAATTGAAGTACTCTACTTTGCAAGGACTTGATGATGAACGAATCGTTCCCACAGAAACTTAATATTATTAAACCGCAAGGGTTTTTAATTTTGCTTCCTACCTCGACACAGGAAGACATAGCTGCAAGACACAATGTGCACTGATGTTTATACTTTTGAACACACTCCATCCAAGCGCAAGTCCCCTTAGACTTGTTCATATCCTTGCCTTATTGCACCTACCTCGACACTTTTCTGTGTGGATAGTTGATTGTGGAGAGTTGAATTTGTATTCATATTCGGTATCAATGGCTTCGTGGACAGTTTCCAGTCTCGTCCCAAAACTCGCTGCCGACGCACTGGCGGCAAACGAAGAGCCCATCAGGGTCTACTCTTTGCTTCGTGGCCATCAAGCGACCATAGTTCGACAGCCCCCAGAAAGAACGCTGCCACTGCGGCTCATCAATGCTGGCTTCGTTTGTATAAGCCCCGGAGTCAGGGTAGGTCTTATGTGATGCCTGAGCGAAAGCCTTCAGATCGTTCCTTACTGTCGCCTTCTGTGCTTCTGTTGAATTCCAGGACCAACGAGTCACAGCAATCAAGTGCCAGATCCCCTTACGTCACGCTGGTGTTACGGCTGTCAGCCCAGATGGATCTGCCGCTCGTACTCCAGGTCCTATGACTACATTACCTATGAGAGTTGTAAGAGATTCATTCCGGACTGGCAGGGCGGAAAGAATGGCTTTCGCAGTGCGTCGGGGATCCTTCATTGCCGACAAGGGTATGATACGGGATGATAACAAGAGCCGGTCTCCTACGGGATCTGTCCCAGTCTTGGGACTAATGATCGCCTCGACTGTTTTGTGCCAATCCTGGAAGTTGGAGGAAGCAAATGAGTATTGGAACTGGATTGTGACTTTCTCTACCTGCAATAACTCTTCCAAAATTGGTGTAAGGGTCTCCTTTGCGGCCGCTAATGTGGAGGGCGACAGGAAGAAAAAACTAAACCCTTGCGAGTTAAACGTCCAGTATCCTCCCCACTTCGCCTCGTCTAGTGCAATAGAGCTACGAGCCCATATCGTCAGAATCTCCTCTTGAGTCGATGGTGACCAGACGGTTCCATTTGGCGGGGAGAATACATAAAAGAACCCTGCAAAGTTGCTTGGGCTTCGGTGTAGTTTGTACGTAACACACGTGACGACTCCATATGTACCACCTCCTCCTCCGCGCAACGCGAAGAAAAGCTCTGGATCTTTACATGCATTTGTTGTGCGCAGTTTCCCGTCAGCCGTGACAACCTCAATCTGCAGCACGCTGTCCAAGGCTAGCCCGAATTGAGGGCCCAAGGCTCCGTGACCGCCACCCTGAATGTAACCACCAGTAGCGCAAACGGTACGGGAATTTCCACTCACAGTGATGTATCCGGTGGGCTTGAGTGCGTCTGTAACCTCCCCCCACCCGACACCTCCGACAATTGTGACCGCCGGTGTGGAATGTTTCCCGCATCCGCTGGAGGGCACGAATGATTCATGGATGGTTATGTTTTTGAACTTGTGAATCCAGATCAGAAACGAACCCTGTGCCGTGCTTCGGCCGAGAAAATCGTGCCCGCTGCTCTTGACGGCAACTCGAATGTTGTGGCGGGCTGCAAATTTAATGGTCTTTTGAATGTCGCCGACCTTTTCTACCTGGACTCCCAGAACCGGTACCTGACCTTGATGACATTTGCTGCTCACAGGCGCGTTCATGGAACAAGTTTTCTGGCCTTCGTCCTCCCAATTCTCCCATTGCATGCTTCCAGCGTTGTCTGCACGCAGGAATGAATCGAAGTAATTGTCCCGTAAGCTCTGACAAAGTGAAGGGTTGTAGCGCGGGTCGTGACAAGGACTTCCCGTTGGATTCGGGGCCATCAGGCGACCACTTACACTGGAATTGAAATCGTTCAATTCTCGTTTTGATGGCCAACAGGCAGCATTTGTATCCAAGCAGCGGCACTTGTAAGATTCTGTAGAGGTGTAAGAAACAGCAACTTTAACCGCGTACATGATCATTATGAAAAGAGTTCATCCAAATGAACCCTGATCGCCACTCATCGCGAATCCCCGATTAAGTCTCCAGCAACTTCGAAGCAGAATCAGAGGGATGGTATGTCTTGATTTCTCTCGACACCTGCGCATCCAATTAAGCATCAATTGCGCACTTTCGTCAATATCTGTGGAAAAGAAAATGGTCTTATGTTGCAGGGAATCAAATTCTGGCATCTAGAACTTGAAGTCTTCAACCTAAGAAAAGCTGACACGCAATACTTACAAATTTCTCCTCGACTGCTGAGCTGTGTGTGTGCACCTTGATAGACGCAACACATCGGGATGCAGCACAATGCCCTCATGCTCAGTTATATAAACATTCAAAAACTAGCAAGCAGATGCGGTTCATCCAGTTGCTGTGACAAGGATTGGTCACACGTTTCAATCTCCCTCTCTCTCAAATGTTATGAATCAGTCACTTTCAGTTCGTAACGGAAGTCAAGACGCTCTACCCGGCAAAGTCCTCCCGGCGCAGCCGTGTCAGTGCCTGGTGATGTAACCGGAGATCATATCCATCGTGGTCCCACAGGCCACGACCTCATTTTCATCCAAACAGACCCTTCCCGGAACAAGTTCGATTGAATACAGCATGCCGCAGTTTATCTTCATTTAAGAATAAAAAAATCGATGATGACAAAAAACTCCAACTATGTGTGATTCAGTCATGTCGAACCAACAGTATCACATTGACTGACTCCTCAACCGGCTGAAGATCTTGACATAATATCATTTGTGGGGAGCTGTGTTCGACCTACTGTAGACCATGAGAACCTCGAGGGCCGCAACGTGGATGAAACCGCTACAGCGCAACGTACCAGTCGGAATATTACGACCATGATGCGACACGGAAGAGTGTTTAGTATTAAGGAAGGGATGCCAGCTTCGTCGAAGAGGATTCAAGAGTGGTGGTCAGCAGTGAAGTATCGGCGCCATCGCAGCAGGTGGTTTGAGCCAGAGGGGAGAGGAGACTTGCAGTTGCCGCAGACTGCGATCGATCGCGTACCCGATCGGCGACGCTGCAGGAATCTTGACATAAATTTGTATAGATCTAGATGTCGAGGACTCAAGGGCTACGGCCACGACTCATCCGAGCCTCCGAATCCTTGTCGCCCACCAGCCCATTGTGACGACGACGATGACGACGACGACGACGACGACGTGGACAAATTGATTCAAATAACTCAAAATTCTTAAGTAATGTATTTCCACTATTTTATAATTTGACTAATAATACCAAATGCAATAGCAATTAGAAATGAACATTTATATTTATATATATATATATATATATATAAACACACACACAAAAGAAAAGAAACGATTTAGCAACCTAATTGATTGCTGAATCCTAAATGTTTTTTTATTAATATACTTATAATTATTAAAATTTGGCTACAAATTATAATATTATTTTAAAAATTGACATTTTATATGGATAATTTTGATACAATTATTTTTCATTCAATATTAAACTTGTGATATTATAATGACATAATATCAATATAATTTATTTTAATATATTGACAAAGTATTTTCAAAATAATTAATTTTTATTAATTAAGAATTTGAGTTGCTATTCCTTGTAAATGAGAATTTAGAATAAATTTTGAAAAATTACAAACTTGTAGTGCACATTAAAAATTAGATTTCCATTTTAGAATAAATTTTATTTCAAGAATTTCAAAAATAAATAAATAAATAAAATCTAAAATTTTAAAAAAATTAAATTTTTATTAATCAACATTATCTAAAATTCATCCAATTGACAAACTTCAAGGACAAATAGAATAATTTAATCAATCAACAAATTTCAAGGACATACACCAAATAATTATATGTGGATATAAATATATATGTTTATATATATATATATATATATATACTAAGATAAGAAAATATATTATAAATAAGTAATATCATAAAAAAATTATAAATAGTATATTTTTATAATAAATATTTAAAAATAAAAAAATAAATAAATAAAATATTACATAAACACAGTATAAGCCTACCTATTTATTTGATTAGACTATTATGCCTACATCCATATTTATTTGAGTACAACAATCAAATTAAATATCTCAACCTTAGGCAATTTAAGATTCATCATTAAAATATATTGTTAATACTTAAAAAATTTATAATCAACAAAATATAAACTTTGTTACATTGTCGAGGTAGAAAGAATTTGCCTCTAAAAAGCATTGGACTTTTGGATGTCACTAATTTTTTAATCAAGTATCAAGATAGATAAATAAAAACTCCAAATTTATATAAAGTTGTCCCTAAAAAAGGCAATTATATCAAATATATAAGCCTTAAGTACTCTAGAATCTCCAAAATGTAGCAAAATATATTAAATCCTTCATAAATCTTAAAGAAGATTTCTTTTGAACTTCAACAATACATATCTTCTAATTGGACCATCTACAAGTACTTAGATTTTATATGAAGTATTGATGTACTTTTAAGAATTACTACAACAAATTTCAATGGTTGATTTGTTGTTAATCTTTAGATATTGCCAAAATCCTAATAGTAGCTTTAAATCCTTATTTATAGACACCTAAAAGCTAAATTCTTCATATTTCACAAACTAAATATCCAAATGCTATGAAAATTGGTATATAGCTTTTTAACATAATAATTCACCTTCTTCAAAAACTTTCAATACAAGTTCATCCAAAAGTTCAAGATATAGCAAAAATCATTACTATCAACAAAATAGTCTATTTACTACTATGGAATTGGATCTCTTGTCTTCAACTTCTAATATTTCCTTCTTCTATACTCTAAATATAATAATTCTTCTATACAAGATGTAGATCTTAAAATCATCTCTCTAATTGTATCTTTTGATTTCTAAAAACTCTTATATAATTCCTTGTATTCTCAAAAGAGAGATAATATGTCCTAAATTTATATTTTAACTTCAAATGGCTATATCTCCTTCATTCCATTCTAAATTTTCTAATTTTTATATATAAATTATCACTAAAAATCTAAACTTTATAATCCTTACTTTGCCCTTCCTAAATTCTATCTTTGTTGTTGCCTAAATCCTCAAAATGCCACCAATAGCTTGTTGAAAGCCCATTGGACATGAAGACCAACTAATAGAGATGAAGTCCGACCAATGGAATGAAATCTTCTATCTCTTGCCTTCATCCTTCCATTTTTTACCTTCATCCCTCCATATGAACTTCTTAGTAGCTTGAATTTTAATTCTTTAGACTCCAAATCTCCTCTCAAAGCTTCAAACTAAACATCTA
This sequence comes from Physcomitrellopsis africana, assembly GCA_036785485.1. Classification (NCBI taxonomy): domain Eukaryota; kingdom Viridiplantae; phylum Streptophyta; class Bryopsida; order Funariales; family Funariaceae; genus Physcomitrellopsis; species Physcomitrellopsis africana. The sequence goes on from JAWRVF010000007.1 coordinate 835,179, forward strand.
TGTTTCATGTAATTTAAATGCTATAATCAAACTATAAAAAAAAAAAATCAAATCAAATCAAATCAAATCAAAGTTTCTTACATCAATTTTTTTAAATTACTTTATTAACCATTCTAACCTATACTAGAACTTATGAATATATTATATATTGTGACTGATTTTTATATATTGTAAGCAATTACAATATGATATCTATCTCCTCCAAACTTGTACATCTTTTAGTATGTGCCAAGAAATCATCCTTGCCAATCTTCAATTTTACCAATGACTTTTGAATAAATTAATGTTTAATTTTGCACTTCTCTTTCAATCCTACCGCTTTGATTACTTGCTTGAAGTACTCCATAGTATCAAGTGGTAATTGAATAGCCACTGGTTCCATCTTTTAAACCACAATCCTATACTTGATTTATATAATGGGCTCAAGTTTCCACTCATAGCTTGTAATAAATCCAACATATGTTATTTTTGTCTCCAAGTTCTTATTAGTTTTCTGTGAGGTATTTCCATCATAATATCTCTATCCACTTTTGTATCTATATTCTTTAAAACTTGTATCAATCCATCTTCCAAACTTATTTCTTCTAATATTCTAACTATAACTTAATCACTTGAAATTAAATCCATTTTTTAATTTATTTATTTATTTTATTTCTTTATAATTTATTTATTTATAAAATTCAAATCTTAAATTCTTTATAAACTCACAAATCCATTATCAATCAAATCTAAAAATTCAAAACTAAAAATTATCTATATTGGAATTTATAGATAATTTATTTACATCCATGTACCTCCATCCTACATGGATGCCCTTTAGAAACCTAAGAAAATATTTCTTGGCTTTAAAGACATCTCTCTTAGCTACACTCTATATCTTTCATAAATAGGCTTTATAGTAAGAAATTGCATTATTTTCTTGCTATCATAACTACAAATCCCAGCATATTAAGAACCATCATCCAAGACTCTAATTTCCATCTTAATAGCTGTAATATAGGACTGACCAAGAATTATTGGATATGTAGCAAAATTTTGCACAAAAAAGTTCTATTCCACCTCTACATCTCCAATCTTGATCTTCATAGTTAAACAAGCTCCATATAGATCACCTTGCTTATTATTTATAGGTCTAATCATCTAGCTATGGTTGATATCAATTGGCTATTTGTTCTTCTCGTATACTCGCTTCAACATGAAGTTGATTTGTAATCCATGATCAACTAAGGTCAAGATTGGATCTTTAAAATCTTCCAACTTTATTTGTATTTCTGTAATAGCCCTAGTTCAATAAAAGACTAAATAGCTATTATTTTCCATTTCATCATCATCCTTCTTTGAAGAACTAATAACATATGTTTCTTTTATAATCTTCCTTCCTATATCAGATTCTATTGATATATGCTCTATTTGATATCCTCCTATATTCTTGGCATAATTAATCTTAGCCTTGTCTTCCATGCCAACCTTCCTTCCAAATTATAATAATGCAAATTAAGCAAATACTTGTCCTATCTCTTTCTTCTCATCCTTAGTCTTACTAATATTCAATGCTTCTACCATAATAGCTTTAGGTGTCATTTGTCTCTTTTTTTTTTATCACATTAATGATTAGCTCATGGAAATTCCTCTTTACTATATCAAGAGTCTCTCTTAGAATAAATTCAATCTTGGCATACAAAATCTTCTCTTCTAAAATACTCTTTATGTTTGTAGATGATTCAATGTCAGATTGAAGCTTGTAGGCAAGATTTTTACCTTTGGACTTATTTGTGTCATCCTTCTCCTTCTCTTTGCCCTTCTCCTACTACTCTTTTAATAATGGTATATCACCTAGATGAATAGAAGAAGACATCTTATCTTATTTTTGTCCTTAAAAAGCTTCTTTATTCCTTAAAAATCTCCTCTTGCTTGTTGGCTTAGCAACATCTTTCTCATGAACAAACTTCCCTATCTTCTTCTCAACCATAGCATTATGCAAGTCATCACTCTATTGGTTTTTATCCAAAATTCCTTTGGTACTAATAGCATCAATTAGGTCATTCCATCTAATTATCCTCCTAATAACTTCAGTTCCTCTAATCATGGCTTCCATGATTAATAAAGAAGCAATCTTAATTTTTTTTTTTTTCTATTATAATAAAATAAGAGTCTACTTCTATTTCATATATGGTACTACTCTTGTATATCTATTCTTCTTTATGCCTCCATTTTCAAAGTTGATTTTCAAAGGTTCATTAAAACTTATTAGTTTTATTGTGCCATCTTTGAAATGCATAATATTCTCTTTAATTACACCTTTATAATTGCCACATTCACCACATTTTTGGTTTGAATTGTCACACCATATATATCTTTCTTCAAATCCCTTCAAACCTTCACATGTCTTTAATAAGCTTGCCATTTGAAATCTCTTTAGTTCAATCATTTCTACTTTTAAATCCCCGTACCTTCTTAATCAATCCTTCAAGAGTATCATTTTAAATAGACTTAGTCATTTTTTAAGATAATATTAAAATTTAAGAGGTAGGTAGTAGCTCTAATCATAATAACAAGTAATAAGTCTTCATCTTTTATTGTTTGGCTTCAAGTTCTACTGTTTCTTTCATTAGCCTTCAATTATTTATAAATCTATTCTTAGATGTCATATTAGCCAAATAAATAAATAACTTGTTTTTTAAGCCTTCATCAACTGTTTATAAGAATAACTTAGTTTTCTTAAAATCCAACAATTGTCTTTTTTGTCGTGATAATTGATCAAATTTCTTTTCAAATTTCTTGACCAATTCATTTGAAGCCATTTAATTCCTTGATCGTTGTCTAATTCATTCCAAAAATGATCTTTTAGTCATCCTATCCAAATTTTTCTCAAAAAACTCATTCTTTAGAAACTCCTCAAATCTGCTCTACAATGTAATTTTTTCATGAAGCTTTTACATCTTCTCCCTAATTTCAATTATCACTATTAAATCAAAAGTGGTCATCATTTTTATTTTTAAAATTTGATGTATTTCTATTTTTTATGTGTAAATCCTCAAGAATTTGGTGATATTTCTTCCAACAAACCTCCTAGCCTTGTCTATATGTAAGATATTGGTAGTACTCTTATCATTCCCTTGTACACATTATCTTTTATCTATAAATTGAGCAAATGATCAAAACAAATCTTAGGCACCTACTCCACTTAATAATCTAAATTCAAATTTTTGATCTTCCATCTTGATTTGTATGAGGATAAATTTCACTTCTTAATCCAAATTACAAGATGGCCTCACTTAAGAGTTACTTGTAATTGGTGGTATAAAGTGAAGGAAGCAAATAACAAGAATAAAGAAAAGGACAAACACAAAATAAGTAAAATAAATGGTAATAAATAAGTACACAATCCAAAACTAGGTCACAGTTTATTCACTGTATTTTTACTTAATAAAAATTTAAAATTAAAATTATAAGCTATATTTTTAGATAGATATTTTTTTTTTATCTTTCCAATGATATAAAAAATATATAAATTCAAATTATTATGAATAAGTTATGATGATTTAAAAATAGAAGGTAAATAATAAAAAAATTAAATGAGTAATTTTTATCTCAAACGTAACTTATTTAAGAGATCATTAGTTTGAACCTCACCAAGGTTCACAAGTAGTGTATATGGATGTCCTAGAGAGGCCACAAGATCTTAGTCTTATCCTCCTAATTACATCCAAGGTGCTACAACCTATATCGGACTTATGTACCTCCCTTCCTACAAGGACTACACTAGTTGCTGGTCCTCCTATTTTCTACTAATAAAATTCATTTTTTTATATTTTTGACTTCACCATGGTATTTAAAAACACCCAATCAGCTTAGAAACCTTACATGGCCTTCAAATCTTGCTCCATTTCTTCATAATAGCTCCCAAGGTGATAAAACTCATTTTTAATAAAGTCTTCAAAATTATTCTAAAAATTCCTAATAAACTCTAAATAAATTCTAAAATATTTCATGATATTTCAAAAATAATAATATTAATCTAAAAATATTTTATTCTATTTTAGTGATTTTTTATAATAATAAAATCAATTTAAATCAACTAAAATTCCTAACTTCTACATAAATAATTAAAAAGATATGAGATTTATTTCTTATGCTTCTTCTACCTACTAAGTAACAATTATATGTTTCTAATAAGTGATTCATGGAGATAGATGGCCAAAATAGACATTAATTTGAATAATTAAATACTAATTCTTATAGTTAAAAAAAAATACTAAATCAACTAAGACAATTGCCTCCAAGACTTATTAAGACTCCATTTTTTTTCCATTAATACTATTCTCCTTCATTTAGCATCTTCTAAATACATCTTTACTTCATAATTATAGTTTTGATACTCTAAATATATTCTTTTATTCTAAAATAATTAATGAGTAAATTTAATAACTTACAACTTATTGAATAAATAATACCTAAAAGCTCTTTTAATAGAAGCACCAATATGTTAGGATGGAGAGAATTTTCCTTTAAAAAGTATTGAGTTTCTAGCTGTCACTAATTTCTCAATCAAGTATTAAGATAGATAAAAATTCTAAATTTATATAAAGTTGTCCCTAAAATGATAAATTATATCAAATATATAAGCCTCAAGTATTCTAAAATCTCCAAAATGTGACAAAATATACTAAATTCTTTATTAATCTTAAGGAAGATTTTTTTTGAATTTCAACACTATATATCTCTAAATTGGACTATCGAAGTAGTTAGATTTTATATGAAGTATTGATGTAATTTTAACAACTTCCAAAACAAATTTCAATGATTGATTTGTTGCCAATCTTTAGATATTGCTAAAATCCTAATAACAGCTTCAAACCCTTATTTATAAACATCCGCTTGTTAAATTCTTTATATCTTACAAACTAAATGTCCAAATACTATGAAAATTGATAAGTAGCTTTTAAAAATAATGATTCATCTTCTTTAAAAAATTTCAATATAAATTCGTCTGGAAATTCAAGATATGGTAGAAATCATTATTATCAACAAAATGACCTCAAAATTGGATTTGCTATCTTCAACTTCTAATTTCTTTTTTTTTTTTGAACTCCAAATATAATAATTCTTCTATGTAAGATATAGGTCTTGAAATCATCTCTGCAATTATACCTCTCAATCTCTAAAAGCTCTTATACAACTCTTTGTATTTTCAAAAGAGTGACAATATGTCCTAAATCTATATCTTAATTTCAAATGGTTATATCTCCTTCATCCCACTCCAAATTTCCTAATTTTTATAAGTAAATTATCATCCAAAATCTAAACTTTACAATCTTTATTTTATCTTTTCCAAATTCTACTTTTGTTATCATCCAAACCCTCAAAATACTATAGATAACCTATTAAAAGCCTATTGGACATGAAGACCAACTAATAGAGATGAAGTCCGACTAATGGAATGAAGTCCTCCATCCCTCCATCCCTTGCCTTCATCCCTTGCCTTCATCCCTTGCCTTCATCCCTCCATCCCTTGCCTTCATCCCTTGCCTTCATCCCTCCATCCCTTGCCTTCATCCCTCCATCCTATCCCTCCATCCCATCCCTCTATCCCATCCCTCTATTCCTTGCCTTCATCCCCCCATTCCTCCATCCTATCCCTCTATTTCTTATCTTTGTCTTCCATATGAACCTCTTATTAGCTTGGATTTCAATTCTTTAGGCTCCAAATCTCCTCTCAAAGCTTCATACTAAACATCTAGTTCTCATATAATTTAAACGCCATAATCAAACTAGGAAAAATAAACCAAATCAAAGTTTCTTACATAAACTCTTTTAAATTATTTTACCAACTATTCTAACACATGCTAGAACTTATGAACATATTATGTATTTTGACTAGTTTTTATATACTATAAACAATTATAATACGACAATGTAGAAGAAAACAAATACAATTTTGAATACACAATAATAGGAATATGAGCCCAATCTATCGTATTAGATATCAAAACACAATAATCTTTTGATTTGATGTTTATAACATAAAATATTCTACTAAATGATACACAATTAGAAAATACCACATTGAAAAGATTTTGACGAATTTGTGAATTTCTTCAAAATTTAGGAAAAAATACAAATCAAATCAAAATCAAAAGAAATCACTCTAAGACTATTTTTGATAGTTGCTAAATGAAATCATAACTTCTGGGTTTGGGGGAGTGTGTGTTGTTTAAAGTATCCATCCACACCAGCAGCACAGAACTATAGATATTCCGTAACTGTTGCAAAAGGAACGCAACCATCAAATGTCTTTCAGTGTGATAAGCGACAGTGTGGCCATAGTCTATTGAAGGAATGAGGCCATGTGTTCTCACTGACAAAAGTTCCTTTCACCAATCCGCTTAGACTGACGCCAATAATTGAACTGGGTGCACTATTGAATGCAGGTGGGTTTAGGGTTTTAGTGAAATTCCAGTTGTTTTAGGACTGAATAACGTACAAATCTGTCAATGTTGTAAATTTTCTGGCGTTAGTCAGTTCGACACCAATTCTGCACTGAGAGCTGAATGCTGAAATGGGAAGTTAATTGAGCAAATCATGCCCGGTGATTGGCATTCTGCGAACGAATCTACCATCAAAGTAAGCTTATCTATATTGATTTCTCGTAGTGCGTACTTCACAATTACTTACAGCATTTCATTTCTGCAATATTGAGAGTAGGGCGGAACGTCACCTCTGGTAACCCTAAAACCACCAGTGTCTATATCTATGAGTGACTGTCACAATATAAGATCACATTTCTCTTGATGGTCTGTCAGATGCACTGCTCCTAACGTGGCCAGCCGGTCCATCAGTATATCCAATCCAGCAGATAGTTCTTGAAGAGCGAAGTGAAGAAAAAGTAATCCATTTATTATAAAGTCTACGCAATGCTTTCTGACTTCGAGCGTATTCGGCTGGAGCAAATTAGTCAAGAGAAACTCAGTAACTATTAAGGCAATTTTGTGAGAAGGAGCGCAGAATCCCATGTGTGAGGTATCAAAACTGGGTTTTATTTTACTTGCATGACTATGATACATAGGAGAGTAAATCCGGTAGAAGATGCTTCGGTGAATGGAGACTTGAAACCATGCCCGGTTACGATCGTTGCCTAGGTCGCTCTTCCTATTGCTCAAGCTGAGTTTCTCTCGAGCAGGACATTAGACTCAGTAATCCAGCAGAAAGTCACTGTTGGATGCATAAATGTGTTATGTTCTGCTCCACCGGCAGTTTAAAACCCACATGATGTTATGTGAGTAGCATTGAAGAAAGTGCACTCCGCAGCGCGGGGAAAACAAGCCCTAATGTACTCGCAGTCACAGCCCTCGTGCCTTCCCATCTCGCATCTCACTTCTTCACCGGCCAGGCAACCCATGCCTGGCGATTGACACACTGCAATACATCAAACCGAATGCACAGGGTCAGAAGTCACGCCTGGAAGACATTGTGGACATTACGACCTCCTCTGAACTGTTGACTATATTTAACTTCATCGCCATAAATAGCATACTCAGTTACAAATCTTCATTGAAGTTAAGTAACTAGTCGATCTAAACGTCTATAGATCCAAACCAATTATTAGTTTCGGAGAGTAAAATTATACAGGAGCTGATTAGAGAGAGAGAGAGAGAGAGAGAGAGAGGACGAGAAGAATAAGCCCTTCCTGCGCATGTTTACACGGGACATAAAGGGAAGATCAAGCTAACTTACATAGAGGCACTTCAGTGTCCCGCACAGCAGACGGGGCGAGAAGGCGGCGAGAGGCCACCTGAGTCGTGCGTGCAGCTGCAAACTGACTATTCGACACTTGTTCGAATAGAGCGGTCAGCTGCAAAGTCAAATGTCATGACCGAGTCAGTATAAACAGAGGTTAAAAGTACAAGAGGTCTGTCGGAAGCGAAACCGCCAGCGCCCATGGCAACGAGGGCCATACATTAACCTGCCTAAGATGCGAGATGCAAGAGTAGTCTGGACGAATTTCGCGCACCTTCTCAGTTTGTGCTTGCATTCTAGCTAAATCTTGAATAGTCATGTACTTCCTAGTGGCCTCTGCAGATTCCAACAGAAGGCAAGGTCAGGCTCCAGATGACACGAGACTAAAGCTCGCTTAGTACTTGGAATGTAACTTTCTTGAGTCCCTGTTTGTGGTTCTAGAGATTAAGTGTGCCATAAAAAATTCGCTGGGCAACTCAATCATCCTTGACTTCAAAATCTGAAACTACAACGACGACAGTTTCGTAGTAGAGCATACCAGACCCCGAGTGAAAGAGGCACATAAGATTGTAAAGTTCAGTTACCTGTGATCACAAGCAACAACAGAAGAAGTCCCATAATGTCCCTAGTATGAACGGCCATCGTAGTAAAATTGGCGAACGCGAACCTGCAAAATGGAGATAAACTAATGCTTTAATATTTCATTTTTAGATGCCAGAGACTCACGGTTGCCAAAGTGACGACAGAAGGGAGGAAATTGCAGCTTATCTAACACAGATCCCGACAGACAAATTCGAAGTAGCTGTGAAACCCACAATGCAGACACCGCAAGAGTGGCGTCAAAGCGAGCACAATAATTGCAAGAATCGTTCGACACCAACGCAACTAGCTACGACAGACTGCACAAGAAATCTAGAAGGAAAACCACGCTACATGCGATAGAATCTGCTCGAGCGAACACCAACCTCAACCAAAAGAATTCGAATAATTTCAAAATCCAGGCTCGCGAGTGAGATTAGAACGGACGAGAGAAGTGAACCGTGCGACTACGCAAGAGACGATCGACAATCTATGGCGTCAGTCTGAGACGTTCTATTTCTTTAGCTCCAAGAGGGAGAGGTGCAAATCATGCGAGACTTCATCGATTCGTCCTCACGGGTCAGACGGGTCAATCACTTGCATCGGTACAGCGACTTGAAATTACCCTAACAAGCGAATTATTGCACATCCACCGGAATCATTCGCTAACGCAACTGAGAGGCGTAATGCGGAAGCTTGAAAACCAATAATGCGCAGTAATTCGACCCAGCTTCGACCACGCCAATCATGGCGCAGCAGAGAGAGAGAGTCGGGACAGAGTCAAAGCAGCTGGATCCCACAAGTTACCAGAACCTTGTCAGAACTAACTTACCACCCAGTCCTAGGATGAAAGCTTTCAATGGAGCTCATCTCTCGGCCAGTTACGATCCCAAGTTTATTTACATCCGACTGCGGAACATTCTGTGGAGTTTGTTGGTCCCACGTTATCGGTGTGACCCACTCGTCATCAGTGTTTAACAATCATGCAGAGTGGTCCCCGAGGTGGGTCACTTTCCGCTTGGCTTGTTCAAAGGTTTCAGATTACTTATGGGGGCCATTCACACGCCAGACCTTATGCGACATCAATGTGACGCATAAAAAGTTTTGATCGCACCCCCTTACGACGACGGATCAGATTTTTTTCTTTCAAACGCATGACTCCAGTACTGCGTTACCTCAGCTTTTTGTTACCACCTCCAAGGTGGTCGATCGGTTACTACATTTCTGTCCGCACCACCACTACTGTCATCACCAAGCAAGCGAGACAATAAAGATTGGCTGAGCTGCCACTGGTGACCCCAATTACAGGAAACTATCCTCCTGGTAACAGAAAAAAGTTTGGCCCCATCGAAGTCATGTGGGCTACAGTGCCACCGAGTCCGATTGCTAAACAAAGAACCGAAAACTAATCGTTCGGAAAGCAGGCTGCTAGATTTGGCACCGCTCCAAAGCAATTCAACGACACCCTGGCTAGTGTCAGGGCTTTCTGGAGGGCTAGTCTAGGAGAGCGAGTGAGTGAGTAAGAGTGGCAATCTCGCAGCCATGGATGCAACGCGATTCCGTCCGTTGCCAGTGCACCCGGAATGATGCAGATTTTCGTTTGGGGCCGGCACCGACGCATAGCGTTGGCGAGTGGAGCGCATGTGGAGCCAGACCGCATCGCGGAGCAAGGTCAGCAGCATTATTACCCTGGATACCTGCGAAAGGGCTCTTTCGCACAACTGGCTCGCGTCCGATCCCAGCTGGGTGCCTGGATCCCGGCTTGCATCACCCGCCCCCCGGCCCCCGCCTGCGAATGGTCTTGGATGGATGTGGATGACGACATTCGTTCATTCTCTGTTCAGTGATGTCCGTTAGGGAACTTCCCCTGGAATTGTTTTTGAATACTGAGATCAAGTTGTTGATGATTCTACTTCTCAATATGGATCTGGAGTAATCTTTTGGGTGTTTGTACGAAGTGCTCTTGCTCATATATATATATATATATATATATAAAAATAAAATAGTGTGTGTATCTGTTTTTAAGAAAGTTAAGAACTATAACAGTAAAATGTAAAAGGTTATGTCTTTAAAGTTAAATAGTGTTATTTGTGTACCATAATTTTGTAGTTAAAAAAAAAATGGTATGTTATATGTATACGTAAAAAGATATATATATATATATATATATATATATAATACTTTTTAGTTGAATTTTAATTTTTAAACCAATTAAAAAATATATAAAGAATATTTAGATTCTCACCCTTTTTGATGTTTTAAACCAAATGATTAGTCTACCAACAAAAAGTTATTGTAGACACTCAAATGAAATATACATCTTGGAGAAACTCACAAGATTCACAAATTTGTCAAAGTCTTTTTTGTGGGGCATATAAAATATAGATACTTACATATATTAAAATTTATAAATATTTTAATTTTAAAAATAAATATAAAAATATATACTAAATAAGTAATATTTATGTAGATTTATAATAACTATAAATATTATAAAAAAATCTGTTATTTTTTATTAAAAAAAGTTATTTTTTATCTATATATTTTATATTTTATACTATTAGTATTTGAATATATTTTAGATAATACTATATATATATATATATATATATATATATATAGTTAATGCTACCTTTTTTATAAATGAGCTTCTATTTATTTTATAGGGCCATAAATAAGACAAAAAAAAATATATTGGAAAATAAAATAATATAGGCATATATAGAAAGGAGTTAAGAATAGGTTTTAGAAAAACTTACCACAAAAATCTTAAAATTGATACCCGGAAAAGACCAGTTATGAGCTGGGATCGAAATCAGACCCCAAGGCACAAAACCGCGTGCCTACGACAGATCCAAGGGGCTTTTGTAGATTGGAGATTAGGGCTAGGAAGTGAACTTTAAGGATTTTGTATAGAAGTTAATTTCAAGTGATTTGAATAAGAAATGACTTTGCAATAGCTTTGCAAAGTTAGAGTTGTTTTCGGCAAGTTGGAATTTTGTGAAATAAAATAGGGTTGATGTTTTAGGCAATTTCAAAAGTTTTGTAGCAGATACATAGTTAGAAATTTATGGGTTTTTGGATATTGTTGTTAATATGTGCTATAAATTTGAGCTAAATCTAATAGTTTAGTTGTGGGTAATTGAGGTTTAAATGGGTCAAGGTCTCAGAAATTAAGTTTTGACGGTCAGTTAGGGTTTTTGAGATGTGGAGCAATCTGCTAGTTGGATTGGAGTAATTTTTATTTGTGTGGATAGTAGACTTGTTTTCCTATACACATGAGTGATTTGAAATTGATTGAACAGTAAAGAAGGGAGAAATCAACACTGGAAGATCAGCATCAAGATTGGAGAAGGAGGCCAGCCAATACCCAAGAAGTTTTTAGGATTTTTCTTCTATTTAGTAAGTTCGATTTCCTTCAAATTTGCTGTGCTTGTTTCTGACTAAGAGATTGAAAGGTGTACAAAGTTTTAAGTAAGATCAACGATCTAATCAATAGATATTGAGGTTCTAATATTTCCTATGGTTGATTTGAATTGGTTAGAATTTGGTTTAAGATTTAGGATTTGTTTAGGATTTGGTTTAGGATTAGGATTTATTTAGGATTTGGTTTAGGATTAGGATTTATTTAAGATTTGATTTAAGGTTAGGATTTGATTAGGGTTTGACTTAGGATTTAACTTAGGTTTTGACTTAGAGTTTGATCTATGGTTTAAATAGGGTTTGACTTAGGATTTGACCTAGGATTTGACTTAGGATTTGACTACGGTTTGACTAGGGTTTGACTTAAGATTTGACTTAGATTTAGACCAAGGTTTGATTTAGGGTTTGACTTAGATTTTGACTTAGGGTTTGATCTATGGTTTGAATAGGATTTGACTTAGGATTTGACTTAGGATTTGATTTAGGATTTGTCTAGGATTTGACTAGGATTTAACTTAGGATTTGATTTAGGATTTGACTTAGGTTTTGACTTAGGATTTAAGTAAGGTTTGAATAAAGTATGACTTAGGGTTTTAATATTTCTATTTTTAATATTTTCTAAATTTAGTATTTTATATATTATTTTCTATTATGATTAATGTATGATTTATTTACTCTTCTTTTGTAATTTCTTTAAGATTGGATCAAAGTTTGATTAATATTGTTAAGGTTTAATAAAAGTTATTTAGGATTCTATTAGAGTTGTTAGAATCTTGTTGTTGTGTATTTCCTTTCTATCTTCCACAGCCAGGTACCCGGAGCATTCTCGAGCAAAATTGCATGTATTACGACAACGTTGTCGGGTAGAAAAAATTCACCTTGGGAAAACGCCGGGTTCTTAGTTGCTACTAGAACTAGCAGGGAACATGAGAGGAAGCCATGCAAGTATCTTCTATACTTGCACAATATTTGTTCAAGCTTTCAAATTATACTTGTATTATACTTATACAAGACTTGTATAATTATAAAGTATAAATCCTTGAATAATACTTATATAAATACTTATATAATACTTGTACAAATACTTTTACAAACAATTATATAAAATAATATATAATCCTTGATATAATACTTGTACAAATACTTGTATAAATATTATATATAATACTTATAAAATACTTATATAAATACTTGATATAAATATAAGTATATATACTTATATAAAAGATATAAGCAAAGTGTGTATATATTCAAGTATATCTCAAAATACAACCGCATATGAGGAATACAAGTTATACAATAAGCTGAAACTAAATAAATCACTAAAAATTCATCCAAAGGTCAAATCAAGCATATTTATAGCCTATAGAAAGCCATTGCTCTATTGTAAAACATATCAAAATTTCACAAATAGATGACTTACCGTTTAAAAGTTATGGCTAAAAGAAATAGACACCAAAATTTCCCAGCAAATGCAAAGGCAACAAAGCTCCTCTTCACTTCAGCCTTTGTTGTGATTACTTTTCTTCTTCAAATTAGGCATGAAATATCTTTTTAGAAAGCTCACTCCATCATCTAACTTATTCTAAAATGTCGCATGCATGCCTTTCAAACTCCAGATTTTATAGCTAGTTGTTTCTGCTCTTCAAACCCTAGCATCAATTTGCTTTCTTGACACTTCACGGCTCATAAAACTTTCATAAAAGCTTCAAATATATTGATTTTTGTTTTCTTGGAAAGCTTACACAAGATACTATAAGCATCTAAAATATCAAAAAGATTGAAGAGATTGTCCAATTTGGGTGGTTGAACAAAGTCTCTACCCCTCTTTGTTGGGTGGCAACAAATCCTTTTCCACTCTCAAGCTCACAACTTTTCCTCTCCAACTCCAAATGCTACAAGAAATATCTTGATAGAAAGCTAGCACAATTTTCTACTTTCTTAATAAGTTTCACTAAGAAAGACTTAAAATCAAACTTGCAATGGCAGATCAAAGTTTCTGCCATCACTTTTCGATAGGAGCAGACCTCACTCTACTAAAATAAGCATATCTATTTGTTTACAATTCCAATACAAGAAAGTGAGTAGGTTCTAGAATCCTTACATTTTAAAGAACACACCTACCAATTTTTATTATAAACGCTTATATCTTCTTGGAGATATCTCTCTCCAAAATTCACCACTTAAAACTGCCTAAATCCTAGGTCTAGCAAGAGGAGTATATCTCCCTTTCCTTCCATATTAGACTATGAGACGCCCACATGGGCAGCCAAATCCTATTAGACAGGCCTTGTTCACCCCATGCTCTTCTTTCTTATCCCTCACAAGATCCATTCTACCTCAAAAGTCAACAAGAAAGATAAAACAATCTTTATTTTTTTTTTAATTACAAAAGAGTCTATTCTAGGATATAAATAAGGTAGGAACAAAACAAATAGCCATCTTAATTTACTAACTAAGTGGCTATAATAAATCCTCTCCTTATAATATCTTCTAAAATAACCACTAGCACTCACACATGTATTAATAATAGATACAAGATATTTAATATTTTTATACACTGGACGTAAATGTAATATGAGAACGTGTCTTACAAATTAGACACATGTAGGAGGTCCTATAGAATATCGCCATGTAGCTCTTAGTTAGATAGTATTTATAGAACCAAGAATGAAGCTTTCTTCACTCTTGTCAACTCCTTTCTTGCTTCTAGTCCATATTCAAGAGTCTATAGTTTTTTTGTCTTGTGGCAATAGCCATTCTAGTTTCTTTTAATATACATACTTCCTTACTTCTATTTTATTATTCTTCTTAGTAGAAGTTTCATATGTTTATTTACTTTCATCGAGTTCTTATCCTTGACAAATTGACAAGAGTACACATACAATATCAAAGCTTTGTCTTTTCTTGATTAAGAGTGGATTATCCCTTTTTCTTGATAAGACATAAGTATATTAGAAGTTGTAGAATACCCACTTCTAAACTAATATCGTTTCTAGAATTTTTTCTTTTGAGTGTGTTATTCTGCATTTCTTGAAGTGAGAGTAGATACCTTCTTTCTTATTGTATTATGATGGCAGAGCTTGCGGAAATGAAGAGTGCAATAGCACAAATGTAAGAACAAATGAGAGAGCTAATGCTTGTAATTCATCAACTCAATTTATCACCACAAGGAATAAAAAGATTAACAGGAAGTGAAGATATAGAAATGGTTGGAGCTGCGTCAATATCTATACCAAACCATACTACCTCACCTATGATAGAGTACCATTCAAATATTAGAGAACCAAAAATTAATTTGCTTGAGAAGTTTGATGGCACAAGATCTAAGTTTTGAAGATTCGTCAATCAGGTACAATTGGTGATTGAACTTCAACCTCAAAGTTATCATACGCAAGGATCTTAAGTTAGGTTTATTAGAACATTATTTTTGAGATCTGCTTTATTGTGGTTTTCATCTTTTTTTGAACGACGTGATCCAATATTGGATAATTTGGAGGCATTTTTAGCAAAATTTTGATTTATGTATAGAAAACATGATGCAATCTATGTTGCAACCAATAAGATTCACATCCTACGATAAGGCAATCAATTAGTGTCGTTATATGCTTCACAATTTTGACAACTAGCGACTGATATCAAGTGGGATGATGTTGCACTCATCAGCCAATTTTTCTATGAATTACAATACGAGGAAAAAAATTTAATGCTCAATTATCCGATCCTCAAATATTGAGTCAAGCAATTGATTTTGTTGTAAAATGTGATAATCAACTTTTTGAATTTTAATCCGAGAGTTGTATAAAGAAGCCTCAGCATTATTATTCAATGGCAGCATCAACGACCTTACAAAACGTACATTTAGAAGTAAAAGACATGAAAATTGATGTGGTATGTTTTAAACCTCTTACTAAATAAGAAAAGATTTGGCGTCGTCAAGGAAGATTATGTTTATATTGTGGAGAATCTAAGCACACTATTCAACATTGTTCAAAGAAATGACACAACTACAAAATGAGGAGTATAACTATCAAAGAAGATAACATGTCGGAAAACAAATTTTTCCAGCTACAATAGGGATTGTGCAATTAGAATCTTATATAGGATGGAATCTTATATAGAATAGAATCTTATATAGGATAGAATCTTATATACATTTAGGACCAAAAAACTACAGAGCCTCTATTTTATTAGATTCAAGAGTCTCAGCATACTTTCTAGATGAACAATTTGTTAAGAATCGTTAAATACCTTTCATACAGAAAATTAAACCCGTACATGTAGAAATCATAGATAGTTGTCTATTGACTTCTAGAGATGTCACTTATGAAATCCATCCTATAAAAGTAACAATAGATGGTCATAATAGCTATGTAATCTTTAACATAATTAAATCTCTATCTAATTTAGTTATTTTAGGTTTATCATGGCTAGAAAAATACAACCTTCAAATAGATTAGAATTCTCATAGACTTGACTTTTCTCAGAATGTTATTAAATATCTTGCCAACCAAGTGAAAAGCTAAAAGTCTAATATAATAAAACCCGTACTTATAGGTACAAAAGCTTTTATACATGCAGCAAAAGAAGGATCAACTTTTGCTATTTATGCCACACCCGTTTCTGATGGTGGAAAGACTTTAAGTGGCATTCCATACCAATATTTGGATTATTAGGACATTTTTGAGAAAAAAAATGTATATATTCTTTTGAAGAATCATCCATATGATTGTTCAATTGACTTCACGAAAGGTACTCAGCCACCATTTGGACTAATCTATAGTTTATCACAAGATGAATTGGTTGAACTCAAGGCGTATATTGATGAGAATTTGGCCGAGAATTTCATATGCCATTCTAAATCTCCAACAGGAGCTCCAATTCTATTTGTGAAGAAAAAAGATGGATCATTGCAGATATGTGTTGACTATCAAGGACTCAATAAGATCACAATTAAGAACAGATATCCATTACCTTTGATATCAAGACTCCTTGACTAGTTAAATCAAGCTAAGATCTATACAAAAATAGATCTAAGAGGAGCATACAATCTAGTATGCATCAAAGAAGGAGATGAATGGAAAACTACGTTTCGAACCAAGTACGGACATTTTGAATATAATGTCATGCCTTTTGGATTTATAAATGTACTAGCTCCTTTTCAACATCTCATGAATGATATTTTTCATGAGTTCCTAGACAATTTTATCATCTACTATCTAGACGATATTTTGATCTATTCTAAGAACGTAGAAGAATATGAAATACATATTTGTCAAATATTATAAAAACTTAGAGATGGGGGATTGTACGCCAAGATGGAAAAGTGTGTATTTTACACTACTCAAGTTGATTTCTTAAGATACATCATTTCAAATGATGGTCTCATAATGGATCCTAAGAAAGTCCAGACAATCATGAATTGGAAGATTCCAAAGACGGTAAGAAATGTGCAATGTTTTTTCGGATTTGTTAATTATTATTGGATCTTTATCAAAGACTTCTTTCAAATTACAGCTCCACTTACACGTTTGACCTGTAAAGACAAACTCCAATAGAATCAAGAAGCGGAAGCAGAATTTGAAGCTCTAAAGACATCGTTTGTTTCTGCATCAATCTTATATCATGTTGACTTTTCTAAGGCATTTTTTATGAAAATAGACGCATCAGACTTTGCCTTGGGTGCAATTTTGTCACAAATGGGAACAGATGACAAACTTCATCTAGTAGCTTTTCATTCAAAAAAATTCTCAGCAATTGAGATTAATTATGAGATCCACAACAAAGAACTTCTTGCAATCATGGATTCTTTTCAAGAATGGCGTCATTATCTAAAAGATGCTTCCAATCCAATCACCATGTATACGGATTACAAGAATCTCAAGTATTTTATGCCGATACGTGTGTTGAATCATCGTCAAGCTTGTTGGAGTATGTCTTTATCAAGATTCGAGTTCATTTTCACTCATCGGCTAGAAAAACAATAAGGTTTGTTTGATACCTTTTTTAGACATTCTTATTTTGTACCAAAAGAAGGAAATGCTGCTTTTAAGCAATAAAAAATGGCCCTCTTGAAAGTGGAGTATTTTCATCTTCGAGCAATGAAATCAACATTCACTGTTGATTCAACTTTTCTTAAGCAAATTCAGTCAAGTATGTCCTCAAATCCTCTTATTCATGATATCAAGAATAATTCTTCTAAGACTCATGATTCTTCTAAATTTGAATTCAAGAATAATCTACTATATTTTGAAGGACGCCTATATGTTCCACAAGGAGAAGCTTATTTACGTGTTCTTCAAGCACATCATGATTTTCCAACAGCAGGACATTTTGGATACAACAAGACTTTGGAACTTATATCAAGAGATTTTTGGTGGCCTCAAATGTGGAAGGCAGTCAAAGACTTTGTACAATCATGTGATATCTACTCAAGATCAAAGACTCCTCGTCATTGACCTTTTCAGCTTTTTCAGCCATTACATTTTTTAGAACAACCATGGTTTTTTATTTCTATGGATTTCATCCCAGATCTTCCAAATTCAAGATCTTATGATTCTATATTTGTGATAGTAGATCGGTTCACTAAGATGGCACATTTTGTGCCATGCAAAAAATCTATCATAAGTAAAGAAACAACTAAGCTTTTCATTGATAATATCTATTGCTATCATGGGTTACCTAAAGATATTATATCAAATAGGGGAATTCAATTTATGTCAAGATTTTGGAGAATCCTTTTCAAGATCTTAAAAGTAGACATAAAGTTATTTTCAGCTTTTTATCTTCAAACTGATGGATAAACAGAGCACGTGAACCAAGTCTTGGAGTAGTACTTAAGGTGTACCATCAATTACCAATAAGATGATTGGACAGCTCTTCCACCATTGGCAAAGTTTGCTTGTAATAATATGATACATTCTTCTACGCAACAAACACCTTTCTTTGCCAATTATGGTTACCACCCATGATTTGATATTTTTGACTTTTCAAAAGTTGATAATCTAGCGGCAAAAGATTTGGCAAATCATTTGTTAGAGCTACATGCAATAATGAAGGTGCAATTAAAAGAACGACAAAAATAAATACAGATATGTATCATAAAGAACAACTACAGTTCAACGTGGGGAACAAGGTATGGTTATTTTGTTGCAATATCAAAACTACTTGTCCTTGTCATAAGTTAGATTATCGTAGGCTTGGATCTTTTTCTATTTCTGAACAAATCAATCTAGTTGCATATTGATTACACCTATCAGTGTCTATGAAGATCCATCTTGTATTCCACATGTCACTACTCGAGCCATACAAGACAATGGATATATAAAAAAGAAGACAAATGCTACCGCCTCTTATAGAAGTGGACAACGATGAAGAATTTGAGGTTGAAGAGATTTTAGATTCAAGGCGGTGCTGAAATTGACTAGAATATCTTATGCATTGGCATGGATACGATATTAGTGAATGCACATGGGAGCCATCCAAGAATCTAGCAAATGCATCAATAAAATTCAATGCATTTCATTGACAACATCTATCAAAACTAAGATAAAAAAATCAAGAAAATCTTTGCTATAAAGCAAAACAGGTTCTATAGAGGTTTCATCCTACCTTATATCATTGTTTGTTATTTTTCTTAGATTTATTCGTGCTAAAGAGATGGAAGATCAACAACCAGCAAATTCACCTCAAGAGCCATCATTTGTTGATTTAGTAGATGAGATATTACGACTATCATAACCTTCAAGACAATAGAATAGAGATGAAGACCCTCAAGAATGGCATGTCTTTTCTTGGATTGATGGCAAAATACAATGTGTTTGGTATCACAACCTTGGAAGAGACTCCCAATGTTTGGTAATACTTTTAGAGGTAGGAACTATTCATGATGGTGTTCCTAATATTTTCTTTGAATGGAGTTATGAATGCTTCAACAATGATCAAATAATAGAGTGGTCCTCTTGCCCTGATATGGGACATTATTGATGGCTGAAAGGACCTATCAACTATCTTCAAAGAGAACAAAGATCAGAATATGTGGCAAGTACAATTCGAGGTATCTTAGACTTCCTCAACATATAATCACCGCTCCTCGTAGAACTTGTTCCTAGAAGGGGGGATAATGTCACGGACATAAGATTTATTTTAGTAATTATCTAATTAATATAAACCAATAGAAGGGGGTAAAATAAATTGATTTGATAATATCTAATAGAAAAGCTTCCTAAAAGCTTTATAGATGTGGAATCACCTTTATACATGTCTATAGGTGATTGATAGGTTAGAAACTTGGTCAACAAGCTAGCCATGTGTCACACATGTTGCTAGCTTGCGGAAGAAGCCAAGTATGTGGCGCACATGTGGGAAACTTGTCATGCAAGTTTGACATGTGTCTTGCAAATTAGACACATGTAAGAGGTCCTATAGAATATCGCCATATAGCTTTTAGTTAGATAGTATTTATAGAGGCAAGAGTGAAGCCTTCTTCACTCTTGTCAACTCCTTTCTTGCTTCTAGTCCAAATTCAAGAGTCTATAGTTTTTTTGTCTTGTGGCAATAGCTATTCTAGTTTCTTTTAATATACATATTTTCTTACTTCCACTTTGTTATTCATCTTAATAGAAGTTTCATATGTTTATTTGCTTTCATCAAATTCTAATCCTTAAGAATATATATATATACATATAAAAAAAATCTTATTAATATTTTTATATTATATTTTTTTATATGATAAAATTTCATATTATAGAAATATTTATAGGACACAAATATTTTAATATCCTTCATTAATTAATTTGATATTTTCAATAAAAAAATTAATAATCTCAATAACATATTTTGTAATTGCTAGTCTTCTTATCTTCTACTTAGTCACTTGTTGTTTGGCTGCATTCCTTGAATATCTCTTGAATTTTATCAATTATAATTTATTTAAAATTTATATAAAATATTAGTTCTGATATTGATAATAATGATTAGATTAATTAATTTTTATATTATAAAATTTGAATTTATAATTTTAATTTCATCTTACATTTAAGAATTTAGAATAATATAATTTTTTTTTAAAATACAAAATAAAAAATAAAAAATATCTTTCTTTCATACAAGTAGTTGTTGAATATTTTATTAGAATGATAAAAGAATAATTTTAAAATTCATATGATTCAAGACTACAACTTCAAAGCATTAAGAACTTTATTCAAAATAAATATTTTTTAAAAAATAAAGCCATTTACCATCAAATTTTTACAATACAACTATTAAATATATTTAAGTATTAAAAATGACTTTTAATACATATATATATATATATATATATATATATATATATATATATATATATATATATATATATAATTTTATTAAATCTTTTCTATGGTTGTAAGTTTAATTTTTTTAAATATAAATGATATGTATCTTTTTTAATAATCTTTATAAATATTTTTATGATAATTTTAATTTTTAATTTTATTTTAAAAATGGCTTATAAATCATATAATATGAATGTAAAATTTATTAGATTTATCATACATTAAATCTTATAAAAGTATTAACAATATAAAATATAAATCATAATATATAGTATTTGTATTATTAATTTATTTTATATATTATGTTATGATACTCCTATGTATAATTTAAATTTTAATAAAAATATATAAAATACTATAAAAATATCTTATAAAATACACAAGTTGTTTATAATAATATAAATAAAAAACTCTAAAGCATATTTTTAAAAAAATTATATATTCTATAATAAATAAATAAAATTTTAAAAAATTAGACTAAATGATATATCATATTATATATATTATAATATATATATATAACATAATTTCAATATTTTAAATTATAAGAATAAAAATTATTTTACACATTAAAAATTTATGTTAAATTTATCAATTTATTAATTTATTTTTTAATATATTTGATTTCTAGTTATTAAAATAAAATAATTATATTAATATTTTATTGAAAATTTTAAATAAATAAATAATTATTCATCTTTTTTTTATTATATAAATATTTTATTTTATCCAAAATACTTTAATATTAAACAAATATTCAATCTTTAAAAAATAGTGTGTTTGTTTATTTCATGCTTATTATTCTTAATTATATATTTATTATTTATATCATTTTTTATTTTAAATATAAAATATGAAATGCTACCAAATAATATAGTTAATTTTACATCTAATTTATGTTTCACATATTATATTTTAAAAATTAAAATTATATATATTTTCTTATATATAACATCTTTATTTTTTGATATAATTTTTTTTTAGATTTAGTTATATCTTTAAAAAATTTAATTTGAATTTTTACATTTTTATATCTTATAAATATTTATATTTATATTTTTTATCTTAAATTTATATTAATGAATATTAAGTTTAAATAGAAGTCTTTGTAAATATAATTTTTGATTATATTAATATATTTGAAATAAAATAATTTAAAATTAAATACAAAAATTCTATTTTAATTTTTTTTATTAGTATATGATATGTTTAGTTATAAAAATTTTCATAAATAATAGTTTTTTACATATTAAAGCCTATAAGATTAATTGCATTATCAAGTGACATATTTAAATATGTAAAGATTGACATTAAAAAAATTTAAATTGATATCTATATATATATATATATATATATATATATATATATATATATATATATTAACTTAAAATATTTATAAATTTTAGATGTCTAATATCACTTTTGAAGCAAGCAATTTTTAAAGTATCTATTTAATATAAAAATATTCAAATGTTCAAATTGTATTTTTATTTTAATTTTTGGTTTTGATTTTAATATTTTTAACATCATATAAGAAAAAAAATGTAACTTTAACATTGAAGGTAGTAGCCTATTACTTATACTTAAATATTGGTACTTTTTACAACCAAAAATATATTAAAATTTACATATTATTTTTATTTGAGTATTAATATTGATTAATTAAAATTTCTATTCTATTTTCTAATATCTAAAATATAATCAATTACATAATTAGATGTGCATTAATATAGTATATTAATATAACAAACTATCATTAATATATAATAGTTTTAATTCTTTTATTTATAATCTAAAATATATATTATTTTATATTAAATATATATTATTTTATATTAAATATATACTATTTTATAAATTTAATTATTATATATATATATATATATATATATATATATATTAATTTTTGTAAGTATATATATAAATTTATGACAAGTCTCTTCCTCTTCTCATCATCTTGTCTAATAGCTCATCCAATTGCTATAGGACTTGTATCAATTGTTACAACTATTGGCCTTCTATACCAATAATTCACTTATCTAAAGATAGATGGTGAATTCAAAATCTTCTTCAAATTCTCTATGGCCTCTTCATGTTCTTCCTTCTATGTGAATTTTTTATTCTTCTTTAGTAACTTGTATAATAGCTTTGAGATGTAGCCAAAATAACGCATCCAAATATAATAAAACACACATATATCTAAAAATCTTTCAATTTTTGTAATACTTTTATATGCTTTTATTCTAGATATAGCGTCAATCTTATCTGAGTTTGGTTTTCTACCATACTTGCCACATATATATTATATCATTAAAATCTTCTCAATTCTAAAGTTTGATTTCTCTAAAGATAATATCAAATTGACTAACTTAAGCTTCTTTAATATTTGAAGTGCATATTCAATATTCTTCTTACTAAACTTTTTGTAACCATTTGTATCAATGGTTTTATTCTTGTCTTCTTTTTTATAATTTTTTATAATATATTATCTAAAAATAAGATAGTCTTTTTATGCACAATTTCTTTTAGTATTTGGTTCATTGCATTTTGTATATGAGCCACTAAATTGGTTGTACCTTAAGATAAGATATACATCTTCATTAATTTCAAAGGAATTTTTATAGTAGTAACATCTATATTTTTTCAACCAATTGGAATTGATTATATTTTAAATTAAAATTTCTAATAAAATATATAGCATGACCTACAAACTGTTTAGTCATTTCATCTACCACATGTTTTAATCTCATATTTCTAATGATTACTTTATTTGCTGGTTGTATATCTTGAATAAATCTCAATACCCCTAACTTTTTAAGCACTATAAACTATCTATTAGAATAGAGAATAATTAAAGGTTCCAAGATTTCTATTTTTATCTTATCTTTCAATAACTCTATTAATTTAAGAAATAAAGCTTTTGGTACTAAAGTAGATTTCAAATCCCATAGAGTATGTGGCACTATAAAGATTATCATTAGCGCTACAACACTAAGATCCACACAACCTATTTTATTAGGAGTTAAGGAAAATACATTATCATATTTAAAAAGTATTTTTTAAAACATCTTTTTTTATGCTATTGTTAAGAATTCACTCCCTCTAATCTTTAGCTTTGTCAATGACTTATTAATAAATTGATGCCCAATTCTTTGCTTCTTTCTTAATTCTAGCTCTTTGAATACTTCCTTGATATGTTTCATAGTATCATGTAATAACTAAATAGCTATTCAATTCACTTTCTTTGCCACAATCTTATACTTAGTTTGTATCACAACCTTAGACTTCAATCCATAGCTTATAGCAACTTCAAGACTTATCATTTCTTCTTTCAACTCCTTATAAGAGTCTCTTAAGTATAAATTTACTATTACTTTATTTCTTTTATTTGTTGCTATATTTTCCAAAATTTACATTAAACCATCTTCCAAACCTACTTCTTCTATTAATTCAAGTATAATTTCTTTACTTGAAATCAAATTTATATTTATTAAATTTTTATCTTATTTTTTTATTCTTCTTCTATTACAAAATCGAAATCCTTAACTTTTTGAAAGCTCACAAATCTATTATCAATCAAATTTAAAAACTCAGAATCCAAACTATTTACATTGGAGTTGACATATAATCCAACTATATCCTTGTACTTCCATACTACAAGAGTGCTCTCTAAAAATTCAAAAAGCTATTTTTTTAGTTCTAAAAGTGTCTCTTTCAATTGGTTCCTATGCCTCTCATAAATATGTCTAATAATAAAAAATAAAATAATTTTTTTTTATTACAATTATAAATCTTAATATAATATGAATCATCATTCAAAACTCTAATTTCCATTTGAGCAGTTGTAATATAAGATTGGCCAAGTATTATCAGATATGTAATAAAATTTTGTACAAAAAAATTCTACTCAACTTCCACATCTCTAATCCTAGTATTCATTGTTAGGCAAGTCCCATAAAGATCTCTTTGTTGATTGCTTGCAATTCTTATCATTCAATTGTGATTGATGTCAATTAGCTACTTGCCTTTCTTATATACCTTTCTAGACATGATGTTGATCTAAGATCCATAATCAACTAAAGCTAAGATTAGATCTTTGGAGTCACTTAATCTCACTTGTATTTCAATGGTTGTTTTAATTTAATAAGAGACAAAATAACTCCCTCTTTCCGCTTCATAATTATCACATTTGATACAATTTGTCATATATGCTTCTTATATATGATACATTCTCATACCTTGATTATAGTTGATTAGAGTCTTATCTTCCATATTAATCTTATTTTTAATTTTTAATATTATAAATTATATAAATACCTACCTTATCTCTTCTTTTTTTATCTTGAGTTGCACAAATATCTAATGCCTCCACCATAATAGCTTCAACTATCACTTTTTTTTTAAAATCACATCATTAATGATTAGCTCATGGAAATCTCTCTTACCTATACTAAGAGCCTCTCTTAAGATAAATTTAATCTTAGCATTCAAAATCTTTTCTTCCAAAATACTCCTTATGTCAATGGATATTTCAATGTCAAAGTGGAATTTATAAGCAAGATTTTTACCTTTGCTCTTCTGTAAGATATCTTTTTCATCCTCCTTATTCTTCTTCTACCACTCTTTTAATAAAGATTTACCACAAAGATGAGCTAAAGAAGACATCTTTTCTATTTGTTATCCTTGAATATCCCTCTTGTTCATTGGTGACCTCCAAATGATGGAAGATTCAACAAAGTCTTCTTCTTAAAGAGCTTTGCTTCTTTTCTCTTCAATCATAATATTATATAGACCATCACTTTTTTAATCTTCATCTAAAAATACTCTGATGCTAATAGCATCAACTAAATCTTTTCACCTGATTATCTTTTCAATAGCCTCTATTCCTCTCTTCATGGTATCTATTGTTGAGGACACAATAATCTAAATTATTTCTTGATTCACTATAATAGAGTAAGACTTTTCTTTCTTTCTATGTATGGTACTATTTTTGCTTGTCTATTCTTTTATAAGTTTCTTGATATATTTTTTTTTGAAAGTTGGTCTTTATAGCTTATCATAGCTTAAAAGCATTATCTTTTTCTTCTTGAAATATACAATGATCTCCTTAATTGAAGCTTTATAATTATCATTCATCATGTTGTTATGTTATAATTTGTCTACTATATAAAAATAATATGTGTATATATATATATATATATATATATATATATATATATATATATATATATAATATAATATAATTTATTATATATTTGAATAAAAGTCATATTAATAGATTTTAATTAATTATAAAATATGATTAGATTATTATTTTATAAAAAATTTGTTAAAAAAGGCTATTATTGAAATTTATACAATTTTTTTTCTTTAAAGATTTTTTTTTAATAGTGATAATTTTGTTGATAATAATTTTTATATATTTTGAGTCATCTTTATTAGATATTGGTGACTATTGAAAAATATATATATATATATATATATATATATATATAAGGCACATATTATATAAATTTTATTAGAAATGATGATTGAAAAAAAATCTTAATATCAAAAAGAATAGTTAGGCCATCCAAGTAGATGAATGAAAATGGATGATAAAAATTTCCATTCTTATTGGCCAAAAGTCATACCTAATAGACTTCAAGGAAGCTATCTGAAGTCTTATTAGGAATTAAGATTATTCTTTCAAGATTGTTTGAATATTAGAGGCTAGAATCAACAAGTTTAGGTTCTTAGATATGATTTTGGTATAAAAATTGAATGATTTAGAATTTTTGTGAAAGAAATGTAGGTACTCAAAGTTAAGGCATTGATTTTGTACTTATTATAACTCTTTAGAGCATAATACATACATATAGAAAGAAATAAAAGATTGAAAACTAAAATTTGAGAGAATATTTTTTTGACTATATCTTAAAAAAATTGTTTAATAAATTATAAGTTGAAATAAAAGATATACTAAGAGTTGAAATCAATACATATAATCTAAAGGCAATAAGTAATCTGTTTAATTAATGGTTGTATTTTAAGCTATATCTCAAAAAATTTAACAAGATTTTGGTTCAAAATTTTTAAAAATGTATATTATTATGTTACAAAGCTATACACAAATATTTGTGGTATTAAGATTTTTATCAAGTACACAAGAATATAAAATAAGAGACTTGAATTGGAAAGATGTTTCAAAAAGAAACCATTTAAGATTTAAATTATTTAGATGAATATATGAATAATACCAAGAAAGATGAGCTAGAACTCCAAGAGATGCATTGTTAAGACTAAAGAGTTCTTTAGCCTCAACTTCAATATATATCCATATATAAGAAGCTTCTTGAGCGGCTTCCATCAAAATAAAAAGCTTCTTGAGCAGCTTCTATCAACTAAGAAGCTTTTTAAGTAGCTTCTACCAACTTGGAAGCTTCTCAAGCTCCTTCCACTAACTACAAAGCTTTTTAAGCTATTTCTACCAACTAAGAAGCTTCTTAACTTTTACTAATTAAAAAAAATTTAAAATGTTCTAAAAGGTTTTTTGAACTTCCAAAGTATATATCTCTAACATCACCCCTTTCTCTAGCGATGAGTTTCAAGAAGAACTGTCATCTTCAAGATTCTTTTTATATATAAAAAAAATTAAGAATACGTTGTATCAATGAAACTACATATTTTGATCTCCGTTCTTGGACAATAGGTTCTACTAGTCCTCAAGAAATTGCTTATGGCCTTAAACTAGTACCTCCATTGTTGAAACATCCCATTCACAGATTTGATCTTAATTACAGCCTTCAAAACATCTTCCAAATAAGATTTCAAGCTTAAGAGGATTTACCTTTTGAAGTTCAAGTAATATCACTAAAGTTTGAGCATTGGGATCAAGATTGGCATGATTGGATATTGCTTTTAATGGCTCGAATTGTGGTCATACTTGGCACTAAAATGTATCATCCTCACTTTGCTCAATTAAAGGTTGTAAAAGTTACACTAATTTATTCAAAGCTTACATAGTAGATAGATTTCGTAAATCTTATTTTGGTAAATTTTCAACAATTAAAGATTTAATTTGGTAATTGAATTGCTTCTACAATTCTATTCTATCTTGGGATAAATGATTGTATACTAATGAAGGCTTTGGTTTGACTCTCTCTCTTTTATAGGTGTATTTTGAATCCGATCTTTATCAAAAAGTTATCATTAAATACGTTTAGATTTGTAGGGATAGAATCGATGAAATTGAAGATTGTAATTGAAGATTGAAGGTTGTTTAATATTATAATAAATACTTTGTAAATCCTTCAATTGTTGGATTATTGTTTTTTGGCGTGTTCTATAGATCAAGCTTCAGATGATATCCTTAGTTGGAATAAAATAATATTTATTAAATTAAAATATAAATAATATTATTATATATATATATATATTACTATTAATAGATATAAGATCAACTAATTTTATTAATAGTTGATATTATATCATAAATACTATTATAAAATTTAATTAAATTGTTTTATTTAGCTATTAATTTAAAAATAGAAAGCCAAAGAAAGTTTAATATCCACCTTTAATATTTCAAAGAAGCATCTCTAAAACTTAGATATGAATTGGGATCCTTGATTGGATACAATATCATCTAATAGGCTATGATATTAATATATATTATTAAGAAAGAGCCTTGCCATTTCTTTACTAAAAGCTATCTTCTTACAAGGAATAAAATGAGCCATCTATATGAGTCGATCAACTACTACAAAGATGCTATCAATTGAATTGGATGGCAATAGATCCGTGATGAAATCTATTGAAATAAAAGATTATAACCATCCTAAAATAAGCAAGGGCTATAAGAGTCTATGAAGGCAACGTTGAAGATTTTTGGACCTTGAATAGATATCACAAGAGATCACAAAGTCCTTCATAATCTTTTATATTTGAAGCAACCAAAAATCTTAGAAAATAAGTTCTAAGGTCTTGTTAAATTTTAAGTGATTTGTAATTGGAAAGTCATGGCAAGATTGAAGAACACACAATCGTGTTGGTCCTTTTAGGATATATATAAATATTTTTTAAAATATAGAAGATCTCCCTCAAGCTTAAACTTGTGAACATTTTCAATAAGGCAATGCTTGATATCAAGGGCCAAAACATCATTAATAGTTACAACATGCATCTCATCAAGGAAATTAGAATCAATAAGTATCGATGTAATAGTGGCACAAAGGTGAAATTTTATTTGGCTTCAATAAAGTTGTATATTATTGATCAAATATTGCATCTCTTATCCTTGGTATAAGATATGATTTCTTTGATGAAGCATCGAATAATCCTTGTTGCTTCTTAAATCAATAATAAAATTAAATCAAGACAATGACATATTCTATCAAGCTTGATGGCAATTAAAAATCTGAATATAAAATATTCTAAGTTCTTATAATCTGTATATGGAATTATATGATCCATTGCTCCTTTGAAAAAATGACGCCATTTTTTAAAAGAATCCACAATAGCAAGATGTTCTTTATCATGGATTTTATAATTAATTTTGGCAATAAAAAACTTTCAAGAATAAAATACAACAAGATGGAATTTATCATCTATATCCATTTATAAAAGTACAGCCTTTTAGTGCAAAATTTGAAGCATCGGTTTCCATATAAAATACCTTTGTAAAATCTAGATGCACCAAGGTTGGAGCTGTGGTGAACATTGTTTTAAGATCTTGGAATGCCTTCTCTATTTGAGGCCTCCATTTCAATTTGTCTTTGCATGTCAATTGAATAATAAAAGTGATAACTTAAGAATAATTTTTGATGAAGATTCAATAGAAATTCAAAAATCTAAGAAAGTATTGTATATCTCTTACAATCTTTGAATAGTCCATTGCATAATTGCCTCTATTTTCTTTGGATCCATCATCAAATCTTCACCAGATATGATGTATTCCAAAAATATAATCTTTAGTTGATGAAATATGTATATTTTTAATTTGGCATACAGACCTATATCTCATAGCTTTTGTAACATCAATTTTATATGTTCTTCATGTTTTTCTATGTTTTTTGAATAGATGAAGATATCATCAAGATAAATAAATATAAACTTATCTAGATGCTTTTAAAAGATATCATTTATTAAATGCTGAAAGATAGCAAGTGCATTTGTTAATCTAAAAGACATGATATTAAATTCAAAATATCCATACCTTGTCCAAAGTGTGATCTTCTATTTGTCTCTCTCCTTGATTTGTATTAAGTTGTATGCTCTACAAAGATCTATCTTAGTATAGATCTTACCTTAGCCAAGTTGTTCCAAAAGTCCTGAGATTAATGATAGTGGATTATGATTCTTTATTGATATCTTATTTAATCTGTAATAATCAACATACATACGGTATTGTATTACATGTTGTCTTATTTGGAAATGCACCAAGCACTTGGCTGTAGAAGGTGAAGTTGTGATTTATAAATATGGAAAAAATCCTAATAGGTTTTATCCATATAAGAAAAATGTAATTTGAATTTCAATAAAAAAGTGCTTAAAGCCAATATAAAGTGCTCAAAAATATACTTCTTGATAAATTCAACCATACACAAATTCCAATTGCCTTGTTACTTTCACAATTAGGCAACTTTAATTTTTCTTTACAAATTCTAACCTTAGTCAGTGAATTTCAACAAGCTATAACTCTTAATCTAATTATCCACTTGATGTGGAATTTTGTAGATAAATGCTATTGTAAATCTTTTATATGTTCAAAAAATTTTAGTCCAATCCAACTTATAAATTGTAAAGAAAATATCTACAAATTGCATTAATGTCACTTAGCTGCTAACTTGAAGTTGATGTAGATGTTCTAGTAGTCATTTCTCCTTCTCTAACTATTAACTTCAACTCAAAATTAGTATATAGCTTGGTCTCTAATTCTTCTAATATCATGCCAAATTTTATCTTATTTTGACTAATAGAACTTTAGAAATTGTAATAATCCTAAACAATCTCAAATTGCCAACTTCTAGTATTTCTTCACATTAATGATCAAATATCTTTTTAATTACACTATTAGATTATTACAAAATTTCATATACTTATAGCACATCTAATCAACCATATATTTTTAATTTTTTAATTATAGATGTTACACTAATTGTACAAACTAGCCAAGAATTTTAGCCCAAATTTTATTACATAAAATCCAAATTACTAATATAAACCTTGATTTTGAATAATAATTGTAAAGTCATTTCAAAACCTATATAAATGATTCTTATGCCTATAAAACAAGCTTAAAGCTAGCTCAAAAATTCTAGTTGCTAATTTCCAAATGATCCCATATGTTGCCATTGGTGGCTATTTTAATAGCTAGAGGTCTGATTTTGATCTTGTTCCGCAAATGGTTGACCCCCGGGTATCAATCCAACCTATTTTAGGAGTATTTTAGTCCAATCCTACCTTCAACTTAATTCTACTATCAATCATATTAATTATTTATCTATTTTATTTTATTTTTATTAATTTATAATATTTTTAATGTAATAAAAGAATTTTTATAATCTGAAAGGAAAAATTAATAACTAATTCTTATTTATTAGCTATTATGATAAGAAAATAATCTAAGAGGCTTTCATAAAACTTGTCTTAAGTATCTTGAATTCTTATTGAACCAAGATGATTGAATATTAATTATATGATCATTCTTGTTTATATTTTCACCACATAAATATATTACAATATGACATTCACCTCCTCTAAACCTGCGCATCTTCCAATATGCACCAAATGAAATATATGTCATAATTGGCATCATATCATTTTTTTATTTTCTATATTAAAGGCACCTACATCTTATGAAAATACCTCTCCTTCTATATCTCTATAATCTCTTAATGCAAGTATTGCAAAGCCAATCCTCTAGTCATCTTTCATAAATAAGTTAAGGATTTTGGAAAATATAGCTTTTTTTTATCACGGACATCTATCTATGAAAGGTTCTAAAAGATTTTGAAAAGTTCTTAAAGATTTTTGATAGTTTTATAAGGTTCTTGAGGTTGCTTCATATTGAAGCAACAGAAAAGCTATTGAAGATGCATCTTAGAATGACTTAAGGTCAAAGTCTTTTATAAAAAGCTACTTAGAAGCTTCTTAATTTCTAATATATAAAGATGTTGAGGTTGAAAGACTCCTTAGTCTCAACAATACATATCTTGTAGTCTAGTTTAAACCTTTTAGTCTTGTTTTTGTTCTTGTATTATATTGCTTTGTAATAACATTCATATATTTTATTATTTTTTTATAATTTTAAATAATTCTTTGATCTTGTCCATATTAGTTTGTCAAACTGACATAGCATAATATTAGAGCTTGGTTTTTTTGGATAAAAAGTAGATTATTCTTCTTTTTGGAAGGACTATAGTACTTTAGAAGTTACAAGCCACGTTCTTTTAGATTAATGTTATTCTTGATTTTTTTTTTTTAAATTTAATTTTTTTCTTTTTAAATTATAAATTAATTGTATCTATTTATTCTTATTTCATTTCTATGGTAGGAAGTAAAGAATTCAATATAGCAAATTTCAAAGAAGCCAAA
Source organism: Physcomitrellopsis africana (assembly GCA_036785485.1). Lineage (NCBI taxonomy): Eukaryota > Viridiplantae > Streptophyta > Bryopsida > Funariales > Funariaceae > Physcomitrellopsis > Physcomitrellopsis africana. The sequence goes on from JAWRVF010000007.1 coordinate 867,809, forward strand.
TTAGATTCAATTATAGAAGCTCTTAAAGCATTGAAAATCAAGACAAAGATCTTATTTAAGCAAAAAAAAGAACTATATATGACCATATATAATGGTCTAAGAACAGAACTACCTCAATTGCTATAATAAGTCACTCTAAGAATCCCATCATTAAGATCTATTTTATTTAAAGATATATGTATTTAAGACAATAATTCAATATCAACAGCAAAAAAACTAAAAATTAGCCTTTTAGAAAAGTTTTAAGGAACTTATTTAAAAATTTATAGCTTTGTAAATCAAGTATAATTTATTATTTTATTTCAACATCAATCGTATTCTATAGAAGTATCTTATATTGGTTTGGTTGGAATCTTACTCTCAAGCCAAGCTTTTTCTTGATTTGTTTTATTGTTTAAAAAGAATCTCTTTATATTGTATAATTTTAAAATATTTTTGGCGATTTTTGTAGAAACATTTGATGAATATAATAAGATTTATTCTACAACAGTTAAAATCCAAGCCCTTTGATAAAGAACCTGTTTTGCATTTATTTATGCTTCAAAATTTTGGCAATTAGTATGTAATATCAATTGGAATAAAAATGCTTTGATAAGTTAATTTCATTAGAGATTACAAGACAATATAAAGGATCAATTATTGTCTATGATTTTCAAATTCTTAATAAAATAATTATTCAAGCTATAAGGTGCAACAATTGATTATTTTAATGTTGACAAGACAAATATTTTTTAGATGTACTATAGTTTTATACCAATTATTTGGTAGCTTCTATATCATCCAATTCTAACAACCATTAGAAGGTAGAAGATATGCAAATTCATGTGGTTCATTTTAAATCTCTTTTTAAATAAGAAAAGAAATAAAAAATGGACCTAGATTTATACTTATATTATAAAAAAATTGGCTATAAGATTAACAATTATCTTAAGAAATACTAATATATCTATTGGATGAAAAAGGCAACCATATTAATAAATGCATTGTCAAAAAACAAAGGCATTCAACTATAATAGGAATTATATAGTTGGACTTTTTTATTTCTCAAGGCAAAATAAATCATATATTATTTAATAATATTTTTCATTGATTCACCATATCAATCTATTTAGACTATCAAAATTTTTAAATTCTTATTTTATTAAACTCAAAAGCCTCTATTTGTTTTATTGATTAATTTTTTCTAAAAAATCATAAAATTCTTATGATTAGAAAATCCAAATCTGTCCATATAGAAGTTATATATGGTTGGCCCTTATTATTTAGAGATATTAGTTATAAAACAATTCTATTAAAAATAATAATAATAAATCATAATAGCCAAGTTATATTTAATATCATCAAGTCTTTGTCTAATCCAATCATATTAGAACTTTTTTGGCTTGAAAGATATACTTTATATATAGATTGAACATCTTATAAAATAATATTTCTTACAATAGAGTTTGTTTATACAAAACTTGTTATAGGATTTTATGAACCTCATAAATTTGAAGCTATAAAATTTTTATTTATTGGAGTAATAATGTTTATAAAAATTGCAAAAGAATGCTCTTTCTTTGATATTTATGAAACTCCAATGTCTAAAGTAGTGACTACATTGACAACCATTCCAAAGTGTTATAAGGATTTTTAAGATGTATTTCAAAAGAAGAATATAAACACCTTACTAAAATATTGTCTATATAACTATGCTATTGATTTTCAAAATGTGCAACTACTACTTGGTCCTATATATTATTTATTATAAAATGAGCTTATTTCATTGAAAAAATACATCAATAATAATCTAACAAAGAATTATATATAACATTTAAAGTCTTTTATTGGTACTCCAATACTTTTTGTCAAGAAGAAGGATGGATCTTTATAAATGTGTGTTGACTATTGCGGCTTTAATAAGGTGATAGTAATGAACTTCTATACATTACCATTAATATCTAGACTTTTTGATCAATTAGAACAAGCAAAGATTTATATAAAAATAGATCTTCAAGGAGTCTATAATTTGGTACACATTAAAGAAGGAAATGAATAGAAGACTGTATTTTGAACAAAGTATGGACATTTTGAATACAATGTTATGCCATTTAGACTTACAAATGCTTCAAAAATCTTTTGAGATTGATAAATAATATATTTTGTGAATTTTTTAATAATTTTATTATTTATTATTTGAATGATGTTTTGATTTATTCAAAAATATTAAAAAAGCATGAACAATATGCTTGCCTTGTCTTACAAAAACTTTAAGATATTGGATTAAATGCCAAGTTGAAAAAATATATATTTCATAAATTATAAGTAAATTTTTTTGATTATATTATTTCCAACAAAGACTTATTGATGGATCTAAGGAAGATCAAGGTTATTAATGATTAAACAACTTCAAAATCAATACATTGTTATGTAGCATGATCTTCAATCTGTAAATATATTAGATACTTGGCTATAGAGAATTTACTTACTATTCATTGGGAAGATTCTAATAAGTGATTTGTTCTTAATAAAAAGAATAAATAATAAGATAATATTATAAAAAATATTATATTTATAAAAATCTTTTGTATTTAGGTAGGTTTGTACATAAAGTCCTTCTATGGCATATAAAAGATCCTTAACACCCTTTTCTTTATAAATTCTCAACTAACCAATTGGTAATAAGTTAGATTATCAATAATTTTTAAGAAAAATCCATAATCTCCTTCCAAAATTCCATCTCTATATTAAAGTTTTATTTTAACTCTATTTATCTATTTTTCTACCTCCATAAAATCTTGGCTCCTAAAAAACTCTTTTAGTTTGTACAAAAGGCTCAAATTGCAATAAAACCTTCAATAACTTATTCACTTGTAAGGATTTATTTCTTTTCAAATTTTAGAATTTAATAATTCTTGATCTAGCTATTTAGTTTTTTTAAATTTTTCTTCAAAGTATAGATAATATTCTTAAGCTTTACTACAAAAAATATCAACTATAGATTTGCTTCTAATTGTCTAATATCTTAAAAATCCTTGCATATGCTTAAAACCCTAGTTTAAAGACATCTGAGCACTATTTTCTTTATATCTCACATATCCAAAATCTTAATGCTGCAAAATTTTTGCATATAGTTTTGTGGCATAAATACATATACTTCAAAAAAATTTGAGCCAAAAACTTATCAAATTGCCTAAAATATTGCTCAAAATATAACTACTAATTAAGCACATTTACTTAGTGCTCTTTGATTATAAGTATTGACTTCAACTCCCAATATCTCTTTTATCTTAGCTTAAATTTTATTAATTTTTATATAAAAAATATAGCCACAAAAATGTTCTTTTCAATTCCAATCGCTAATCCTCTATTACTTTTTGTATGCATGAATTTTATACAAAAAAGTAATAGCAGATACAATTTTGACACCTTAACTTTGAGCGCCTATATTTCTTTTATAAAAAGTCCAAATATCCAATTTTTATACAAAAATCATAGTCAAAAATCCAAACTTTTTGATCTTAGCATTTGATATTCAAATCCTTCCAAAAAAAAAATCCTAATTTCTAAAAAGCCCTCAAGCAGCCTCCTTGAAGCCCATTGGATATGATTTTTGGCCAATAGGAATAGAAACTTCTATCATCCATCTCTATTTATCCACATGGATGGCCTAACTACTTCTTTTTATACTAAAATTTCCTTTTTAATCCATTTTCTAATAAGATTTATATAATATGTGTTTTAAATATCAAATAAATAAAAATAAACAAAATTTCAAGGATCACCAATGTCTAATAAAAGTGACTTAAGATATATAATAATTATTATCAATATAAAATCAACCTCAAAAAAAAAAAAAGATTATATTATCAAAAAAAAAATATAAGTTTTTTTGAATAAATTATTTTTAAATTAAAAATCTCATAATATTTTATAACTAATAAAAATCTATTAATATGGCTCTTACTTAGCTATGTAGTAAATTGTACATTAAATATATATGTATAATATTTTCACATAATAATCAAACCACAACATGACATCCACCCTTTTCAAACTTGTGCATCCTTTGATAAACATAAAAAAGAACCAAAGTTGTGGTCGGCATCATATTACTATTCTAGTAATATTTTCTTCAAAATCTAGTTCTTTTTCTTTATTTATAAAGAAGTCAATCTCTTCTCCTACATCTTCATGTGTTATGTCTTGACTCTGTTGTTTAAATAAATTTATGCAATTTCTTGCAATTAAAACTTTAAGATATATTCTACCTACCTCTTTTAGTACATATGCAGCTCACTAAAATACTCACAATTATATAAGGTCTAAACCAGTACTTAGAAAAAAATTTAAAAATATTATATTAATTATCCAAGCTACTATTATATACCAAATTATATAGCAAATTATATTATATGTGCCTCTTTTAGCCTTATAATTGTTTTTTTTATATCTTTGCATCTTTTTTCTAATTGACGGATTTAAAGTACAAAAAATTCTTCTTTATACATGTTGTCTTGCTAAGGTAAAATATTCCAAGTACATATTTATTCTTCAATCAACATAATAGATTTTTGTCCTTATATCAGTTCTCCTAGCATATATGCTACTTACAGTCCAGTTACTAAACTGTAAGTAATATGATCAATCCATAGAGCAAATGGTAATAATCTTGGCTATTCTTTTGTTCTTCTTTTATGTGGTTTAATAATGGCTTTAACTATCAAAGGATGACCTTGCTCACTTTTGGCATTACTCACTCGGTGGATTTTATTTATAGAGTTCTTCCTTCCACTTGATTAGATAAATCTTCTTGTGCCAAAACCAAATATTTTATTTACAACAATCCCATAGGCATAGTAACTAAATCCACTACCTACTTATAATGTATTGCTAGAGGATATGTACGATTCAATCTATCTTTGTACCAAATCTTTGAATACATTTGGCAAGTTTGATACAATTCCACAAACTTCATCACATCTCTATATATATTACGCTACCAATATTTTTCTTTAAACTTGTTAAAGGTAGCATAAATACCTCTATGATCAGCTCACAAATTATTACAGAATTCTTGAATCAATTGCTCTTGCATTTCTTTCTTACAAATTACTCTTTGTAGTATACTATTATCTCTTTTATATTATTTTCATAAGTATCTATCTTGTAAAAGGTAATTATAGCCTTTCTATCTAATCTGCTTGAAATGAATATCATTCTATCTTGATTGCATTGATAACGTACTCAAATAGTGCCCAATATCTATCCATTTTTCTTCATATAACTCTTCTATGAATGATTTTGGATGCTCATTTTTTCCTTATTATGTTCTAGAATAAAAGGTAGTATCTACATCCTTGGTATCATCAATCAAATCTTTTTCATATTCATATTTAGCTTGGAATAGCATATTTACCACTAGATTATTTTTTCTTGCTATATATTTGAATTCAAGATTTAAAGACTTAATATATACAATCCATCTTAACATAGCAATATCAAGGATATTATAATTAGTGATCATTCCCAATAATGGCAAATAATCTGTTTTCACTATTACTGATATTCCTATTAGATAATTTCTTTCAATTTTTATAGCTATCATTGCCTCCTATAGTTCTCATTTTACTTGTGGATAATTTCTTTGTCTTTTATTTAATACCTTAACTCCAAATCGTATAGCAAACTAATTCTTTTCTTCACCATCTTGTCTCAGTGCTTAATCAATAGCTATTAGACTAGTATCAATTATAAGTATTATTGGTTTTTTATCCTTATAATTTATTCTATATAGCACAGGTAGAAAAGATAATAATTGCTTTAGTTTTGTATTACTCATATATGTATCTTCTTATATTTAAACCTCTTTTTTTTGTAATAGACCATAAAGAAGATCTGTTATATGTGCATAATGTAGAATCCATACATAATAAAATATACAGCTCCTAAAAATCTCTACACTTCTATTTGTAAGTTGCAAATTTTTTTCATTTTTTGTATGGCATCGACTTTAGTAAGGTCTGATTTACAACCAAACCATCCACACAAATGTCCTACAATAACAACTTTTCAAATTCCAAAGGTTGATTTAGCTCCTAATAAGATCAAGTAAACTTTCTCAAGCTGTAATAAAATCTTATCATAATCCAAAATATGACTAGATACAAATTATAACATCCCTTTTGATCTATTATCTATTCTTTTTTCTTCTATACACCCTTTTATTGGAATATCATAAAAAAAAAACATAGTCTTTTCTAGAATAAAATCACGGAGCACCTTATTCATTCCATTCATCATATGAATAATTGAGTTTGTTGTTTCTTGTAGTAATATACACATTTTTATCAATCCTAAATGTGTCATCATAGTGGTGATGTCCCTACTCTCTTCAGCAAGTTAAAATTGATTATATCAAGAATAAAGATCCCTAACAGAGTAATTGGCTTTATTAACAAATACCTTAATAAATTCTCCAACAATTGGTCCTACTCTTGTATTTCTAATAGTTATTTGATTCATTGGTTGCATATCTTGAATAAACCATAGAGCTTCATTTTTCTTTGGTATTATAAACCAACAATTAAAATATGATACAAATGATGGTTCTAAGATCTTCATTTCTATCTTTTCTTTTAAAAGTTCTATAAGTTTAGATAGATGTGCTCTAGATACCAAAATTGGCCTTAAATCCCAAGGAACATGTGGAATTATAAATATAATCATTGGTGCCGCAACACTTGGATCTACACATCTAATTTCCAAAGGTTCAAAAATAAAAGCTTTTCTAAGCTTCTTCAACATATTTCTAAATTTTATTTCTTCAATAGATAGAAGAAAATCTATAGATCCCACTTTCAATTCTTTGAACGTACTTTCAATAAACTTATGGCCAATTTGATTAGAATATTATAAGTCTTTTTTCTTTAAAGTTTGTTGAACTTGGTGGTTTGAATCACTAGGTAATGATGTAGCTATAAGTTTTATTTTTCTTTTTTTAGTTTTGTACCTAAATTCAACTTTGACTTCATAATCTTAAAATGCTTATATAATTGAGTAGAGCTCTCTTGAATATACTTGCACCACTTGATCTTCATTTGCTTTTTTAATCTTTATAAATTCTTCCAACATATCTTCTAAACTTGTTTATATATATACTTTGTATCTTGTCATCTTCATCAAGCACACTCACTCTTTTTAGGTCTTTTTTAATTTTTTTCAAAATCTTTTTCTTCTGCTTTTGTAAGTCATTGAATTATGTGTGTGTAACAAATCTACTCTTAGAAAATTTTACAATTCTTATATAAAAGGTACTTTGTTCTCCTTATAAAAGTATCTTTTCTAATGTACCACCACATCCTTGTTCTATAGTGGTACCTTGCAAAAATCCTTAAACTCCTCATTGATCCTTGGTAACAAGCCACTCCGTAAATAATCCATGTTGCGCTCATGGTTAGCAGATACAACTAAAAATTGCACTATTCTTTTGCCATCTTAGCTTCTAATACAAGCACATGCTAATCCATCATATACTACCTTGGTTTCTATCCTTACAATAATAATATATGATTGTCCAAGAATTACTAGATAAGAAGTATTGTCTTGAACAAAGAAGTTTTGTTCTATAGATATATCTCTAATTTTTACCTTTATATGTAGACAAGCACCATAAAGGTCTTTCCATATGTTATTTGCTACTCAAATCATCCAACCATATTGACTATTAATGAGCTACTTTTCTTATTTGTAAATATTTTTAGACATAATATTAATTTTAGATCCATAGTCAATAAGAGCAACTATTGGATCTATCAAGTCTCTTATCTATGAGAATACATTCTATTTTTTATACTCTTTTTAAACCTTATGAAAAATTAAACATATCAAAATGAATATAAGTGCCACCACCTTGCATTAAAGTAAATAATCATAAAAATTTTAAAGTAGAAAAAAAAAACTTCATTTAAAGATAAGATAAGGACAATTAAAATATATTGTGTATTGGCATGGCTATACCATTAGTAATTGTATATAAGAGCCAATTTATAACTTAGTCAATGCGCCTCAATAGATATATGAATTTCATTGATAACACCCTTTCAAACCTAAAGCGGCAACACATATGCCAACTGCCAAGTAATATTATCATGTCATTTAAACTAGAAAGCTTCAACATAATTCTTTTTAAATTTTTTGAATTCTTTATAAAAAGGAGAGAAAGCAACTAGAAAAGTTTTGAAATTAGTCTCTACATACAATATAAATAATGTATTCAATGCTATCTTATTCTACCTAGAATTCGTGATTTTTTTTTATTTAATATATCAACCATAAATAGCCAAGAGGATGAAATCTTGCAAATTAGGCCATCTCAAATAAGCAGTTCACAATATTGACCTTAAAAACAAGAACTATTCAAATCACAAATACGTCAAAGAATACCTAGTAGCCAATTAGTGGTAATTGTCATTGAAATTGAACCTATCCATGAAAATTGGTTAAAAGCTATATTTGAAGGACATTTTTGCAATGAAGATACAAAAGTGCAAGCTTGGTCTCAAGTAAAAAGTATTAATCATTATTATTGGTTACAAGGACCAATGAGACTTTTTACTCAAGAAAGACAATTGAATTATGTTGAAGGGACTATAAGACACATATTTGATTTCTTTTGTCTTTAAACAATATTGGTTTTACTGCTCCTAGAAGAACTTGGAATTAGAAGAGGAGGTTAAGTCACAAAGATCCATCTAAGAAAGATTCTAGAAGGTTTTAGAAGATTTTCAAAGATTCTTGATAATTCTAAAAAATTCTCAAGGTTGCTTCATATCAAAGCAACAAGGAAGTCACTCAAGAAGCGTTCTAGGTGGGTTAGATATCTTTAACACTACTTTGTAGGTAGATTGTGTATCTTTGATATGCCTTGGACTTACTGGTCCAAATTTTTGTATTATCTAGATCCTATTGGTCCAAATCTACTACTAAGTTAATTAAGCCAATTAACAAACTCACATTGCAATAGACAAAAAATATAGTAATAAAAATTCAAAAAAAATATAAAAATAATATTTTTATTCAATATAATTTAAAAAAAATTATTACTATTTTTTTCAAAAAAATAGTAAGAATCTTTGATTAAATTGATTTTTATTTATTAAATTATATTCAAATATATTTTAAATAAAGATTCAAAAAATATTACTTTCCTTATAAGAAGATATTGTGTTCTTTACAAAATTTATACATGTGAAGATCACCTTAATTGCAACATTCTTTTAATATTTTTTTCTAATTTATTTTAATATTTTTTAATTAAGATTTATATTATATCATTTTTATTATTATTATCTTAAATTTTGCTCCATAAAATTTTTTTAATTATTATATTTGATTTTTTTTTTTTTCCTACATACCTAAAATAAGGTCATTAATTTGGACATTCACCTTGGTTGATTTTTTTTTTTTTTTCTAATTGCAAGATTTCTTAGTTTTTAGAAATATATCACAAAAAATTTTAAAAAATTAATCAAGAGCCAAATCTCACACCTTTCTATGGCCTACACATTGATGCGTTAGGATCCTCCTTTGAAAGCCCACACATCAATCACCTTATAAAAATCATATATAATTTGATCCAAATTTTTTAAAATTATCAAATTTATACCAAAAAAATGAGGAGAAATTTATGGAAACTTTATATGTACAAACTCATCTTAAAAAACCATTGTAATAAAATCTTACAAATGTTTTTCATTTGGTGAAAAAAAATAAAAAGAAAGAAAGAAAAAGATATCTTTTAAAAAAACTCAACTCTTGAGATAGTATAAAGTGAGACACTATGAAATGGACCAAATTATAAATTTATTATTATTATTATTCTACACATATCAATTCAAATCTTAATTTTAACAATTTTAGAAAATATAATATTAAATATGTAAGATATTTTTAGCAAATTTTGATGCAACTTCTCAATTCTTTTTAAAAACCCCCTTTTTAAAGTGGACCTATTACATATTCCAAAAAATAACATTGTATACACCATGTAGGAAAAAATACATTCCACCTTATATATTCCTTTTATACTTGACTATTTTTTAAGTATAAAAGCAATCAAATGAAACTTCTTGATTTCAATTAGTTTCAAGTTTTGAAAATTGTGACCTCACACCTTCTCCCTCAAGTATAAATTGCAAGTATAAAACATGTTGATTACATTCCTTTTTGTTGAGAGCAACCTGACCTGATTTGACCTCTAGACTGGTGGAAGCAGTTTGAACCCATGTTACTGAATGGGCAAGTGATGCAAAGAGACTCAAGATGAAAGAGTGTTGAATTGGGAGATAGTTATTGTTTTGTGCCACTTTGTCTCCCTGACTTAAGCAGAGGTTTGAGTTGGGAAACTCTTCGTGGCCTTCAGTCACAATAATTGGGAAGGATCGTGGTGTGTCAGGCTGATCCTGTGAAGCAGGTGCCCAACGTCATATTCAAAAAAAACTCATGACCTTTTGCAAAATTGATTAGAATTAGACGCATTCTTTTCTTTTCACCGTGTAGTGGGTTCGTGCGCAGGCTGCTTAGATCAGCTCCCAACGCTTCCAGAACAGTCACGCATGCAGGAAACGCTACTGCTTCACATGATTACATGAATATCCACTAGTATGTGTTGATCTGTTAGAGAATTATTTGACAAGGGATACTCGACATTGATAGACGTAACTGTTGAGCTTGACACACATTCAAAGCTATTCCTTGTTTTGTTGATCCTGAAGTGCCCTGCTATCAAAGAAGGTGAGTGAATAGGTTGAGGTGGACTATAAGAGAAAATTAACAAGATCAAGAGAGACATCAACAGGAATAACTTGAGGAACGCAGTTCTAGAAACAAAGCTGAATTGGTAGCTGGGCAATCATCCCATCGTTTTTTATGTGAGATTTAGCCCGCCACGGTGCAGAGTTGAAATCGATTGCACCGTGACGGACGATGGTACCAACACAATAAACCATTGCAAGTCCTTCAAAAAACTAAGAGCAATGAAGGGGAGCACAGAAACCGTCTTTCCGCTTCCAACACGCAATCAAACATCATTCCTACTATAAAAGAATAGTGTCTACAGGCTCCAAGGAGCAAGAGTGAGCTAAATCGTCCTTCACAATGTACAGGTAAATGAATACGAGAATAATACGTCGCTCAGTGGCAAAATTTACTAGTTGCCGCAGCTGCAACTCAACTCATCACCGGAATTGGTAGGTTCCGACAGGCATGCCGACCTGATAAGGATTTTGGTACATCATGGGATTTGGGGCAGGCATTGCAGAGTATGGATTGTTGAACAGTTTCATGAAGCTGGCCTCGCCACGCATCCCTTCCACCTGGTAGCGTTGCCACATGATCTGCTCCTGAGTGAGCAGCTCTTGCTTATAAGTCAAGTCTGCCATCTGCACATATGGAGGTGGGGGAATCATGGTGGAGGCAGAGAATGGATCCTCCCCGTTTACAGGTAATGGCATCCCTCCAGGAGGAGCAGGTAACGCCAAGAAGGACGACTGAGGTCGGTTCGGAATGGCGACGCTGCTTGCGCTTCCTGACGGAACAGCGGAGGCCGCCTGTTTTTGGATAACCTCCCCGTGGCTGTACATGCTGTCCAAGAGCAAGGGATCGAACCCACCGGCCATGGGACGGTTAGGAGGAAGGGGCTTTGAGATGTCGCTCGCAGACGCTACCAAGGCAAGCTCCCAGCCCGCTTTGCCAGACTCCGCGGCGTTGAATTTTTGAAGAGCACTTTGATGATCATCTTTGGAGTTGTCAAAACTCTCCCAGGTGTCCGTAGTAGTTGCGGTTGAGGACGTCGAAAACAGTGCCAAAGCGAATTTGTTGCTTTGGTCTTCGGCAGAGATTGTTGCTTTGTCGAAGTCCAGTAAATCTGGAAGATGAGAGCGAAATTTGGTGTCAGTATGGGGAGTGGTGAAGCACAAGGATGATGCTGATGAATTGAAATGGAGAAGGGCGACAGAACACGAAATAGCTTAATTGTATATTTTGAGATTACCTCCAACAGGTTCTGGAGATGGTGTCGGCGCAGGCTGCGGTTCGGCGACAACAGCAGGAGCCTCTTGCACTGGAGGTGGAGGAGGAGAAGCTGGGCGAGCTTCAGGCTCCGGTGCCGGCTCAGGGATTTCAGGTTTGTACTCAAGTTGCAGAGGCGCAGGCTCGGGACTTTTGCTTCTGTTTCGGTCTGGCGCATTGGACCTCAGGTACTCTTCCAAACTGGCGAGCTGCTCCTTCGCCACAGGCTCAATGTCGATGTATTCAGAAGACCGACCAACGCCGTGATACTTGCACTGCTTGTGGAGCTCATATAGCTCGTCGCCTTGTTTGGCAAAGGTGTAGTAGATTTCGAAGGCTTTAACCCTATCTTTCTGCTCCATGTCGGAGAAAGCTTCCAGAAGAACAGCGCAACCATCAGACAAATCCCTGTAGAGCTGAATGCTTTCAGTGATAACGAGGTACAGAGCTTGGTTGACCAAGCGGTTTGTCTTTGCTGCGCCTGCGGGTCTGCATCTTAGCACCCGTTCCATTAATCTCTGCATGGCAGGAAGTTTCACCAGCACCTGATTGTAAGTCATCTCCTTGACTGGCACATCATCATCGTCATTGCCTTCTTCCTTCTCGTCAAAATCATCTCTCCGTCCAGATTTTAGCTTGTACCGGGGTGACAGTCCACCATCGTAATTGCTGTGACGTCGGTCATCACTATAAACATACCCGTGAGAATCAGGCGAGCCGCCGTAGCGAGAACGAGAGCTCCGACTTGGGGAACCTCCATACCTCGACCTCACAGGAGATTTGCTGTAAGCAGATCTTCTCCTCCCTCTCATCTCCCCTCTACCCCGCCGGTTTTGCCTCTTCCCTGAGACTTGTGTCGGCGAATCCAACCGCTCGTCGAGGAACAAACCGTAGCTTCGAACAAAAGCGGAGTAATCCCAGGCATTTGAATGTGTTTCATCCCGAAAATCTGAGAGATTAAGAATGCGATGGCCATGCTGAGACGCATGTATCAGCTCGTCTTCGAAGCTCGGAACACCATCCCGGAGAAGACGATGCGTGAGCAAGAGGCCTTTCAATGCCACATTCCAATCGCGAGTCTTGGCCAACCTCTTGGCGAGTTTCCTGGCGCATGCATTCACGTAGCCACGGGAATTCGATGTAAGGTTTAAAATATCTTGGACATACTTCTCGTCAAAGTAATCATCGTGACTCGTCGCCTTCACGAGTGCAACGTCGAGTTCAGGGGCTTTCCTGCCGCTCACCCCTACCTTAGCAATAACAATGCTGTTCGTGTCCTTCAGACCACGCACTGCTTTACGAATCGTTTTAGGTGCCATCGCCTGCGCAAACACTACCCTTCAGAAGTCTGCTAAATTAAGAAGAGCAGTTCCTGGAGCTTGCAATCCAACTTCCACAAGAACACGCGCTAGCGGGTTGGAAGAAACAGCACAAGCAGAAATTGACCGTGGAGTATACGTCCTAACAATTACACTCGAACAAGATTACCATCTTGAGAACACACGCTGCGAAGATAGCTTGCGAAATCATTAGCGAGAGTCCGAAGACAACCACGGTACACTGCCAATGGTGCCCCACCTCACGGAGAAACTCTACACGAGGTGCGAGATGGTGATCCAACAAGAGAAAATTCTCATCGCCACTAACCGACTGAGCAGACTTCTCGTCTCAACTTCTTAAGCAACCTCAGCCGCTGCTAATTCCAATTTCCTCGTCACAATTCAATCTACTTAAGTACACTAAGAAATGATTAGGAACTCAACCATCTGGACAAGCCTAGTCTCCTACAACAGACAACCCATCTACACGCAAGCCCGACTTAAATCCCCCTTGCCCCCCAACGAAACAAACAAGCAAACAAAAAAAATCCCAAAAAAAAACACAACTCGTGAGATGCAGAAACATCTGCTTCGCCAGAGGAAACGCACCATGTCTGCGGGCACTGCCAGATACACCGCTCGCCACCGATGGCAGCAAAATCCTCAAGAACAACACGCTCGTGTCGAACCTCAGCCTACACGATCAACTCCAACCACCCCCTCCCCCACAAACGGCTCCCGCTCAGAATCCGCCCCTGAGAATCGTTCACACGAATCGCATCACTCAAACCCTGTTCGCTTCCCCGCGAGATCTTCCACTCCCCTCTGCAATCAGCGCGTCGCAAGCTCCCAGCTCCTCTCGCAAACCCCACACCAGTCTCTGGAAACTTCGCCACCGCATGAGAAAACGAGTGCCAAGTGTGTCCAAAACCCGGCAAAAATCGGGTCAAAGCTACCGCAAAAACTGCCAATTGAGCCGGTAATCTCCCACAAGGGAATATGCAGTCATGGTGCTGCCAGGCGGAGGAGGCTACGAAAGGGAGAATTGGGTGGCGACGGGGCATGAGTGGCGTAGAAGTGGCGAGGAAGGTGGGAGGATGGAACATGAGGCGTGTTGACTGCACCAATCATCGCCCCCGGCGCCTCACGGTCACCCGTCACCACGACTGCCACGTCACCACCTCTCGGATACCGGAGCACGGGCCCCATCACCGTTCTGGCCTAATTAGGGTTCCCCTTAGGGTATATGAACGTGGGTCTTTGTTTCCTGAGGTTTGTGTTGGGGAAACCATCTGCCGACCATCACCCGCATCTTCCACTTTAGTCTATTCTTGGTCACTGTGAAAGTCTCGTTACTTGACGGTTTCCAAAAACCAACTTATTGGTTCCAATTTCGGTTAAACTTTTTTGTGGAATGGGCCTTCGAGTCAAGTCTTGGATTTAATTTGGGGTTTTGGGGAGTGTAGTTCAGAGAGGAAATTAGCATTTGTATTTATCCTTTTCATATGTTGTTTAATAGCTTTTCACTCAATATTTTAATATCTTGATTTTACGGTTGATTATTTATAGGCACAAGATATGGGTGATAATAATTTTTTACTTCCTGATTAATATTCTTTAAAACCTTATGTATAAATGTGGTGTGTGTGTTTTGTATTATTAATATTATTATTATTTTAATAGTTAGTAAGTGTTTTGATATCAAATTGCAGATTTCCTTCTTTAATAGATTGTATGTTCCTGATTCTAGAATGTCAATATCACCTCATATAGATGTAAAACTATATGAATTCCCAAAACAAAATAGATACATAATAGGAGTAAAACATAATTATTTTAAATCTCCAAAAAGACATATTTTTTTGATATATGTCAAAACAGAGCAAGTGAAGGGCATGTTAACATTAACAATTGCCAAAGATATCCATAGATACATTACTTGTTCAATTCAATGTCATATCTTTTTTATGATTATCAAAAGACTATTGGAGAACTATTATCCAAAAACTCAATTTTGTATACAAAAAAAATTGAACTTCAAAATTTGGTCCAATATCCTGTAGTTTTTAAAATATCTCCAAAATATTTAGGTATGGTTTTATAAAAGTTCTTACACTTCTCAATAATAAGTGCATAAAATACTTTAACCACTTGCTCTCATAATTGCAATATTTATGTTGAAAATGTGTTAAAATAATTTAAGCTATATTTTGAAAGTGCCCATAAGTGCTTAATTGGATTTAAATCCGATGATGGAACTAACTACTCAAGAACTTGAAAAAGGTTGCAACTTGAATTATTCTTGTATAGATTTGGCTAAATAACTTTAAACATTATTGTTTTGGAAAATTAAACTACAAGGATCTAAATTGTATCCTTATATGGTATGATATAAACAATCTTCTACAATACACTTGTAGTAATAATGGTCTATAGTTCCTTCTATTTTGTAAATAAAATCAAGTTTAATAAAAAATTCAATCTCAAATCATAATCCAACCACCATGTTTTATGATTTAACAAACTTGGTATAAGGTATCAACTTGTCCATCAATAATCAAACACCAAGATCTTTCATGGGAACAAAAACCTAATATTCTTTGTCTTATCACTAAAAATACATGTTCTCAATCATCACAAGTCCAATGTTAATACTTTCTAACAAATTTGAATTGTGCATAGACATTCTTTGCTAAGAAGTGACTTCTTTTGTTATATATGTGCCCACAAATCATAAATGCATGCTTCAATGTTTGATCAAAAAAATTCTTTCTATTCTCTTCTTAAAGCATATTTATTATCTCTATTACTATGTGGCATCCACTAGTAGTAAGCAAGGTTATGCCATATTGCTACTCCTTTATTGTAATACTCCTTGGATGCCCTTGTTTTAATTTCACCTACTCTCCTTCTATTTGATACTTCAATTGTACAACAAATGATTTAGAAATCCAAAGCAATCTTGCAACTATATATATAGAACCGTCACTTTTCAAAGTTCTTTTGTTGCTTTGACAAGAACAAAATAATAACATATTTTCTACATCAATACACAACACCAATTCTAAAGAATACAAGCTATAATATAAACTTTATTTTACTTCAATCTTAGGTTCTACAAGTATTTATCAAATTTTAAGTTCATTAAACAACAAAATAACAAAACAAAGTAAATAAAAAAGATAATTGTGGCACTCTCTCTCTCTTCTTTCTTGTCTTTTTATTTTTGTTATATATTTTTTATTCTTAATGAAAAAAATTATATCATTATTTTATATTTGAGTTGGAAATTTTTGCCTCTATATTTCCTAACATTGTCTATTGAAATTCACAAATACTACTTATACTTAGTTTTGTGAATCATAGTATATATAAAAAATAATAATTAATTAATTATTTGATTAACTAGTTATATTTTATAATTTTAAAATTAAAATATAATATAATATAATATAAATTTCTTAGATCATACAAATGTTCCTATTAGGAAAAGTCATCTTTTTTCTATATCACTTTGAGATTTTTTTTTTTTTTTTTTTTTTTTTTTTTTTTTAAATAAAAATTTTAATAATATAAAAATTTTAAATCTTTCTAAAAAAATATTAATCATCTAAAAATTATAGTTTTTTAAAAATCTTGGTTGCTCAAAAAAAAAATCTAAAAAAACTTTGTATTTATTAATGCACTTGAAGATATTTAAAGACTATACAATGTCTACTTTTGAAAATATTGTGGTCTAAAGCAAGGACTTAGTTGTAGGACCTTTGCCTTATGCTTTGAAAGACGTTGTGGTAAAATCAAAGCAATCTACAAAAATAACCTTTTTAAATCTTTAATATTTTTAATATTTTTTATTTAAATTATTATAAAATTTTGTAAATAATTTAATAAATAATATCTGAAACCTATTCAAAATAATTTATTTGTACACACTAACATAAATTCATATTTTACAATTATAATGCATAATTTCTTAGTATCTTTGCAAAACTTCAAAATAAACTAAAATATAAATGGTATTAGTATTTTTTAAACTATTATTTATTCTAAATATTGATCTATTTTATAAATATAATATATATAAATTTATTTTTTATATAAGAATTTTATAAATAAAGCTCTAAAAATATTTAATAATTATTTTTAAAATTATATTTAATTAAAATAGATTCTATTTATTTAAAAAAATATTTTATTATAAAATATTTTAAAATTTAAATATCATATTATTTAATATAATAATTTTTTAAATATAGTCAAGAATATGAATTTTAAAAAATAATTAAAAAATAATTATTGACCTTAATTTTTTAATTGGTTAAAGCAAAGTTCCATCTAAAATAATTATTGAAGTTAAAAAAATATAAGTTAGAGAAATAAGATGAAAAGAATAAGTACCTATTGGTTTAAAATTTGGACATCTATTTAGAGGACTTTCAGTTCAAACTTTGGTCCTAAATATATGTCTTGGCCAAGAACTTGGATATCTACCTAGCAAGTATATAGTTCAAACTTTGATACTTACAAGTATCTGCCAATCTCAAAGTTAAATGCATTATTTGATGATCATTAATCGGAACTTTAATACTTAGAGGATTTGATTGATTCAAAGGTTGATAACTTAAGCTTTAATAGAAAAATCCTTTAAGCAACTTAATTAAGATAGTAGTTGGTTTTAAAAAGTTCCTCAATTGCAATAGAAGTTGTATCTAATTCAAAATCTAGGAGTTGAAGTTAATAGATAAAAAATCCTTTGAACAATTAATTCAAGTTTAATTAACTTTGAAAAATTTATTGACAGGTTGAATTTAAACTTAGCGCCAATTTCAAACAATCTCAATAATATTATCTCCTACTAAATAAAAAATTAAATAAAATCTCAATTTGAAAGGATTTTATACCAATTATACTTACAAGCCGAGTTAAGACAAAACTCACTTTGGTAGTTCAAAATTTAAAAGAAGAGAGATGATATTAAGTTTAATCTATAAAATAATTAATCCAAATAAAATATAAGATTTCAAGAAATTTGACAATTACCAAAAAATAATAGAAAATAGATTTTTTTTAGATTTTTTGTTTACTTATATTACTTCTAATTAATTATAAGAGCTAGCTATTTTACTCATGTAGTTACTTTAATATTCTAATCTAATTTGTTCTACCAAAGGATTTGCTTCTTTAAGTAGTGTGAGTCATCAAATTGACTCGTTAGTTGTTTTAGGACAAAAAAATATATTTAATATGCTAAAATTATAATTATAAGATAAAGACGTATTTAGAAGATGCTAAATAAAAAATAATATTAATAGAGAAGAAATAGATTCTTAGTAAGTCTTGGAGGTAATTATCTTACTTGATTTAGAATTATTTTTTTAATTATAAGAATTAATATTTAATTGTTAAAACCAATATCTACATTGGCCTTCTATCTATATGTATTAATTATTAGAAATATATAAATATTACTTAATAGGTAGAAAAAGCATGAAAAATAAATCCTATGTCTTTTTAATTATTTATGTAGAAGATAAAATTATTATTTGATTTAAATTAATTTTATTATTATAAAAAATCACCAAGGTAGAATAAAATAGTTTTAAATTGATATTATCATCTTATAAATATTATAAAATAATTTAAAATTTATTTAGAAATTTATTTAGAAATTTTTAGAAAGTTTTAGAATTATTTTGAAGACTTTGGTAAAAATGAGTTTTAACACCTTGGGAGCCATTATGAAGAAATAGAGCAAGATTTGAAGGCCATACAAGATTCCTAGGCCAATTGGGTATTTTTGAATACCACGGTATAGTCAAAAATGTAAAAAAAATGAGTTCTATGAATAGAAAATAGAAGGACTAATAACTAGTATAATTCTTATAGGAAGAGAGGTGCACAAGTCCCATATGGATTGTGGCACCTTAGATGTAGATAGGAGTATAAGACTAAGGCCTCAAGGCCTCTCTAGGACATCCTTATACACTATTTGTGAGCCTTGGTGAGGTTCAAACTCTTGATCAATTAAACAAATTATCCTTGAGATAAAAATTACTCACTTAATTTTTCTATTATTTATCTTTTATCTTTAAACTATCATAATTTATTCATAGTAACTTGGATCTATATGTTTTTTATATCATTAATAAAATAAAAAAATAATATATTTAAAAAAATTATTTTTATTTTTATTTTTATTTTTATTTTTTACTATGTAAAAATATAATTAATAGAATGTAACTAGTTTTATAGTGTATAATTACTTAATTGCACATATTTCACTTGTTTTGTATTTTTTCTTCTTTTGTTCTCACTATTTGCTTCTTTCATTTTATACCATCAATTACAAGTAACTCTTAATTGATGCCATCTTGTAATTTGGGTTGAGGGATGAAATTTATCCTTACAAGTGATTTAGGGACATTTGACTCATTGTGAATTCTTATCCAATCTTAAGTTGTAAAATATCCAAATCTTATTAATTTGGATTTTTCTATGTGACCACATCCTATTGATTTGAATTTCTCTATTATTTGGACTCTACTAGTTTGAATTTGTTTATTATTTGGATCCTACTCGTTTGGATCTAATACCTAGTCAAATAAATAAATTAATAATAATACACTCATATATCACTAAAGAAGAAAAAAATAATCTAAAAATAATAATATAGCAAAAAATAAGAGTGACTATTGCATAATACAAAGATACTTGAAAGTCTTAAACTTAGAGTAGAATACAAAAAAAGCATTAAAAAGACTAAGAATAGTCTCATTCTTGCCTCTATATATATTAACTACCAAAAAGGTCTTATGGAAGCTTCCTAAGAACAATTAGACTTGTGGCTTAAGTGCCAAGTTGTAGATTATTTCCAACTCAACTTTTTTAAAGTAAAAAACTTGTAGAATATGCTTATATAGCTATGTGGCATATATGTTAAAAATTAAAGATCTAATCTACATTCAAGAAACTTTTTTAAAGTTTTTTAAGAAAGATATTATCTATCTATCATATTCAACTTATTTCTATTTATTTAAATAATATAAGCATCTAATATAAATATATATAGATATATATTTAAAATATATTTATCATGATAATTTTATTAATAAGAATTTGTATATATATACACATACATACACACAAAGATTGTAAATTGTCATCTTCAAAATTTATATTATTTTTTATTTTATTTTATTTTATTTTTTATTCTTATACAAAAAAATTTAAGTAATTATAGTCATAAAAAATTAATAAAATTAAAAAATGTCACAATACATATGTATAAATAAATAAAAAAGATAATACTTATTATACATCAATATTGTGTATTATATCAACTAACATTGGGAGTGACTAATCAAAAAGATACAAAGATGACAAAAGTTATTGAATAATTGTAAGTGATTCATATGGACATATATCACAATCTTAATAACTACCAATTAATATTAAGTTGGATAAAATTGCCCTTATTAATTAATTTCTTAATGAATTACAATAAGATATAGAAAATATATTAATTAAATTATTTAGTTATCAAATATTGAATCAAAAAATTAATTTTGATATCAAATGCAATAATTGACTTTTTAGAATGGTGATAAAAATAGTTGTATAATTGTACCTCAATACTTTTTAGTATAAATAAGAGTTTTATTGTGTATATGCAAGGGTGCATGGCACGGGAGGCACCTATGCAATAAAAAGAGGGTGTCTACCTAGGAATTTCCTAAAACAATTGCTAAATATCATAAAAATTTGTTAATAAATTTTTTTAAAATAATACTTATAGAAGTCATAGATTGTTAATATATATATATATATATATATTGGAATGTAGTCTTTAAATCCTTACTAATAAAAGTAGTTGTAAAAAATTATAAAAGTTTAGTAGTTTTTAATATTATAAAATCTCTAATCAATCTTGTCATTTTGGATTTGTTATAGTATGTTAATAAAAAAAAAACATAAATTTGAGACCAATTGGGTATTATGTAGTTTTAAATTCCTTCTTGATTAATCCAAAAAATTATAAATATAAAAAAATATGTCTCATATTCAAAAAAGACAAACTTCTATTTGTACAAACTATTTGATATTATTTATATAAACTTCTAATTTATTAGTATTTTTATATAATTAACTGATAAAAATAAATTAAAATAGATTAAAGATATAGAAGAAATATTTTAAAGTTTAACAAATAACTTACATATCAACTCTTATTTTATACTCTCCAAATATTTTGGAGTTATTAATTATAGAAAAAAATATATGAAGCTTTGTATTTGTTGTAGTTAAATCAAATATAAATAAAAACGATAGATTTAATCTTATTACTTCATATTTAAGACGAAATTTAGTACCTAAGATAAAATATGTTTAATGATTTTATATCTATTTTTTATTATATATTATTTTATTAATAAAACTTAATTAAATAATTTAAATAACTATTTAAAGTTTTATTTGTGGAAGATTAGAAAAAAACTTAATTTATAAAGTTGTATAGAAATATATTTTTAATAAGAAAAATAAATGTATTGAATTCGTTTTAAGATATAACTAATAAAAATTAGTATATATATATATATATATATATATATATAATATATTATAATATAAAATAAAAATTTAAACTTACTTTTATTACCATAAGAATCATACAAGTTTTTAATATATTTATTTGTAATTAAAAGTTTTATTTATCTTAAAAATATTAAGAATTTTTATGATAATTTTAAATAGGAAATTGAAATCAAAATTTATCAAGAAAATTAATTATTTATATTATTTAATCAAGTTCATTAAATTTGCTACTAATGATGAAGTCCAAACCACGAATTTCCACAAAAAGAATATAATATTTTTCATACACATTTTGCAAAATCTTATTTCTTAACCATGCAAAAAAAATTGTTTACTTTCCCAAACTGCATAAAATTAGTTAATTGTACAAAATTTCAGTTGACCACACCAACATTCTGTATTCATAACAAATCACATACACAGTGTAAACACATTGTCAAAACTGTGCTCCAACGGAAGTAACCAAGGTATTAAATTATTTTAAAGATAAACCTGGGAAAATTTGTCTTTGATTGCATGACACATGCAAAAAATAGAAGGTTGATGTGCAGGTCAAAGAGGCTCAGAACAGCATAGCAAAAAAGTACAAAAAGCAAGGGACATCGCAGCGAAAGTAAAAGGATAAAGTAAAACTCGGAAGAAAAGTAAAAAAGGCTAAGAAAAAAAGACGAAAGTAAAAAGTAAAAAGGAAAAAAGGGAAAGGAAAAAAGAGCGAGGGAGTTGGTAAAAAGCATGGTAGAGAGTGAAAAGTAAGGGATTTCGAAGTTCAAGTAAAAAGTACATATTAAAAGTAAACTCTGAAATGAAAAAGGGTAAAGGAAGAGAGTGGCGGGGCCGGGGTGCGGGCATCACGAGCAGGGCTTCCCGGAAGCGCCGTGAAGGAAATGGGTGACGGAGTCGGCGGTGCAGTAAGCGATGGACTGAATGGTGACCATGGGATTGACGCCGGAAGACGTCGGTAGCACGCTGCCGTCGGCGACGAACACACCTTCCACCTCCCACATCTCCCCACTCGCATCCACTGCCGACGTTCGTGGGCTTGTGCCCATGCGACAGCTGCCCAGCTGATGCGCTGACGCGATTTGTATCGACGTTTGCCTCGCGCCCCGCCGCTTCACCCTATCCAAATACTGTTCGATTTGCCCTGGCGCCGCACCTACAGTAGCCACGATGCAGTTCCATGAGTCAGATGAGTCAGTCCAAACTGCCGCTTTGGGTTAAAATGCTTCGGAATCTAGCTAGGGTTTGTGGAGATTTCATTGCCTTTCACTTTGAACCGCTCGCCGTCCAGCTGTTGGGTGCCGACTTCCACTGCTCCGGCTGCTACCAGGATGCGCAGGCTCTGGATCATTCCTGCCATTAACGTCTGCTCGTCATACGGCGAAATTTTGTAACTGTACATGGGGAGTCCGTCGTTGTCTATTTTCACCGTGCCGTAGCCTTTGTCTCGGGTGACGACTGTTATGTGGGAGGTTCGGGCATGGTGCAGTAGACGCTGTTTGCCATCAGCGCCTGGATGCAGTGCAGACACCGTAAAGACAAGGTCAGTGTTCAATGCTTTTCTGTGTGTCAGAAGCGGCCAAAGATCGTTGGGCTGAAGGGGGAGATGGAGATGATTGCATTACCTGATTGCCATGGATGGAATGCTGCAAAGACTGCAGGATGGAACACTCCCGTCTCGAGAAGACCTCCATACTCCGTCGGCTTGCGCAGTGTGACTGGCGAGTACGTTGTCATGATCCCCCCTTCGTAAGATTTTCCTTCCGGTTCAACTGCTTCGGGGAAGTAACCAAAACATGTGGTTGCCGGGTGCACCCGGAGATACTTGCCAATGTTGGGATTCTTAAGGCCACTTCGGAGAAGAAGAGGCGGAGTCAGCAGCGCTCCGCACGCGATCACAGTGGCGTTTGCCTTGACAAAAATCCGAGTCGATCCTTCACCAATCGTCGCCACGACTCCGTGACCTTTCCTGGCCTTCATGCCACCAGGATTTGCGTCATGGAACACATGCTTTGCATGACAATTTGACAGAATCACAGCATTGCCGGTTTTCACGGCGTCAACGAGCCACGTCTCGGCCGTCGACTGCTTCTTCCCCGTTGGGCATCCATAGCTGCACCACCCGCAGTAGTGACCAGCGGAGCAGTTCCTCTGCAATGTACCGCACTCATAGCCCAGTTTCTTGCATCCCTCTAGCAGCACTGTATTTTGCAAGCTGTGCTTGTCAACCTCCGGTTGCACTGCAAGACGCTTCCACACTGCTTCCATGGCCTGCTCGTATTGCGCGCTGGTGAATAGGTCGAGGCCGTGATCGGTCACCCACTCGTTTCGCACATGGTCCGGCGTTTTGAATGATACGCACCAGTTGACCGCCGTGCCGCCACCGACTGTCTTGCCAGCAATGAGCGACACGCCTCCGTCATCGGTGGATTGAGCTCCCATCTTCTCGTACATATTCACCATCCCCGGTCCTTCTAGAGATGTTATGTCCTGCGCCGCGAAATATTGGCCTTTCTCAAGCACCAAAACCTTGAATCCGTGCTTTGCAAGAACAGCCGCCATGACTCCGCCCCCAGATCCTGATCCCACAATCACAACATCGCATTCAAGGTAGATGTCACTCGAGTTCTTCGAATATCCCCACTTCGTCGACTGTACTCTGAAGCTCTTAATTTCGTCATGAACTGAGAATCCCTTCGCCGCGAGGATTGCCTTGAGACGAACTCCCGCCTCCTTGGCGTCAACATGACCGTCTCCGAGTGGCCTCGGTTTCCAATACTCCTCCCTGCTCCTGCTCCGCACCGTGGGATCCATACCAGTGTACCCGATCGCCTTCCATGCCGGATTCTCCCCCTCGTCATTAATCTGATAATCCAACATACCATATGCTTGAGTATAAGTGCATACTATGCACAAATTGCCGTTGTTTAAGGGATCGACAACTTCAAAATTCAGGTAAACTAACCTTAGAGTAAAAAGTATATCCTGTGATGGACTTCATAGACTTGAAAAATCGTCGCAACGGAGAGAGTGGGCTTGTCGACCAGCCCTGCAACACCTTCTCTCGCTCTTCAGGTGTTAGATTAGCGAATTTCCTAAAGAAAGGGTACTTGAGAGACACCGTGTTCACTCCGCCCCCGCAAGCCAAAAGTGCTGTACCCCACCCTGTGCCCAAAAGCTGCAGCACTGCAAGCACGTTCTTGAACACGGGAGGCCTCACCATTACTTGGAGAATGGCTGCCATCTGCAACAAACGTTCACACAAGTTTCATCAATTCATAATTTTCTTCTCAGTAATCAAATTATCACAGTTGGATTCATTTTTTTTGCTTCCAGAGTGGTTCCTGTGAGTACAACTTCGAAGGTTCATGACGAAACGCACCACATCAATTATATCTTCGTCGGAGGCTTTTAATTTGTAAAACCTGGCAACATCCTCAGTCGTCACGCCTCGCATAAGCTCAAATCCCTCGCCGTCTTTGAAGGGCGGAGGCAGCGAAGGAACAAAGGTATCGGCAATTGACTCTAGCGATTCGAACTGGGTTGGGGAGAGATTGTGTTTTCTCGGAGGCGTCCATAGAAGAAGCGCAGGATGACCGTGTACTACAGGCTTATTCCTATCACACTTCACTTCGTCTTGACAGTCCCGGCTACCCTCAGGCTGGGTACCATTTCCAAACTCCGCTTGGCCATTTTCAATTGCCATGTCCAAACCCCTGCTGGTGCCCTAAAAATAAAACCAAACTAGACACTCTGACCCTTCTGAGGAATATCCAACATCACTTTCAACTGCGTTTTTCCAAACGACTGGACCACAAACAGGGGTTTAAGCACACAACTGTCACCATAGCGCTGCCTTTCGAGCTATGGCCAATTCCAAGTCGGCCCAACTTTCACAAATTGGCCCGACGTTTACTTGATATGTAGATTGTGAAGAGCTTCCATTCAGCACTCTAACTTAACGCTTCCGTAGAGAAGAGGTTGCCAATAAGAATAAAAATAAAAGCGCATAAGAAAAAGCAAGCCCCGCTGGATAAAACATCGAATGGCGCGATATTGGAGGAACACATGGGCTACACGCACGGTAGACTAGCCATTACGTATCAACAAATCAGTGCACACTGAAAGGAAAAAAAATAAAAATAAAAATAAAAAAAATGCGAGTACTTGATCTCATAATCTGGTTGGATGAACCCCCATGCAAGTGGTACCAATTTGCAGACGCTCAGAGGGGTAGCATGTTCAGGTGGGGGAGGGAAGGGGGGAGGGTGATGGCTCGCTGGCTCAACGCCACATTAAACTCCTTTCCAGGCCCACGAAGCTAGCTACACCCCCCACAATCAGACGGGTCTCTGGGGGGGTGGGGCTTGTCACACGAGTATACGGAGCGGAGATGGCAGCGAAGAGGGACAGAAGCGCGCAGCTGATAACAACCCCGACGCTGCAGAGATGACCAAGAGCGGTCGCAGCTAGCTGCCCAGCCCTGCAACGTCAACGTGAGCGTCAGTTCTGGAGTCACGAAGGCTGGCGGAGGCCTTCTATTGCGATGGCGATGGCGATGGCGGTCCGAGCCGAGGACACACTCACTTCTATTGCAGCAGATCAGTAGTTCGTCCCATTACAAGGACGGTGATCATGAACTCATAACTCACCACCCCTCCATCTTCCAGATCCCTAAATAGTGGCAGCCTTAATGACGCCCCCACCCCCGTCTCTGCTATCGCTTCCACAATCCCAGCCCATCCACAAACGACCGCATTCAATCCTCCATATTCACCTCACTCTCTCACTCTCCCTCTCTCTCTCTGTAGGAATGTCCTGCCGTCACCAGCTGCTCGTTTACTGTTCCCTGCCCCTTTCTTCTTCGTCGTCTCCACTGCTAGTTACTTTCGTCTACTTCCTCTACTTCTACTACTTCTGCCTCCTCTTCGAATAGTTGTGTTGCAGTGGAGCTTAGCCGTGACGCCTCCGTCGCCGCGGCACCCAGTTGCTCAGTTGATGGCTTCAACGCGTGGAGTTCCGGTGCAGCCCCCTTCACTTTCTTCCTGGCTTCGCATGCAGGCCCCCTTCTCTGGCTTTCCTTTGTCGACGCTGCATGCAATCCTACGTTGCCACCCGTGGCTCTGTTTCTCCACTCACTTGTAACTCATTTTTCACTCAGTTTATCCGCTCACCTATACCAAATTTAATGTCCCTGTAAGTCTTTAACATACACACACACACACACATATATACATATATATATATTTATATATGTATATTAAAACAATATGAACGTTGAGGAGGTTGATTTTTTAGACAATATTGTTTTGATGTCAATTTGGAATCATTTTGTTAACATGCTAATATGAATGTTTTGTCACGATGTATGTAAACATTTAATTCATCATTTTCAGAATTTTGATACAATTTCTTTGTTGATATTTTTGTACTGGAAATTTATGAATTTTTGTCTTTTGAGTGTACACATCCATGAAGAATGTTGAATATTGTTGATTCTGATATAACTTTTATTTTTTGATAAATGATTTAATACAAAGATTTCATCTTTTATCATGTTCCAAGTTTTGGAATTGAATCGACTATAATTAAGAATACTTTTCATTAATTCTAGTTGTTATCTATGTTGGTGCTCAATTACCATGTATTTACAAGTATACATTTTTTATTTTATAATTAACTACAAAAAAACACGTGTTAATTACTATAAATATATATATTATTTACTTTTTAAACATAAAAATAGAGTATATCCAATGCATTAATGAAGTGGTAAAAATACACAAGACTACTTAACTCCTTATACCTGGAAGGTGGAGTTAAGAGTACTAAGATAGATAGATATGTGTATATATATATATATATATATATTTATATATTCATACATACACATCTTTTCTTTTGAAATAAGAATCTAAAGTATGCATAAAAATGTCTGTAAATTTAGTTTCTTTGCCAAGAATGAGTACATTGAGCACATGTGGTGCATGTTGAGCACAAATGTATATATATATATATATATATATATATGAAAGTGGTGATTTTATGGCATGTTAAAGTGGATGGAAGCGCCATCTCAATCAATGAACATACCACTGAAGATGAAAAAGAAAAATCTGACAAACGTTTTATTTATTTTTATTTAAAGTCCAAAAAGTTGCATCATGAACCTGTCGTCTTTAAAATTAGCAAGGTGACATTAAATATGTATACACATATATAATATAAAGCTGTCTTTGCATATCACATCCTCCTTGAAGGATTTTACTTCCTTCTCTCTATCTGCATAAATATATATTTATATACATATATAACGGATTCTTATTCATGACTTTAACTGACACGAACAAGACCACATAATTCTCAATGTATTTTTCCACCTGGACTAGATCCCAACACGTCATGACAAGCAACATCCTCATGGGTACCTGCAACAAAAATAAGCACTTCACATGCAAGGAAGGCCCTCCAGAGCTATGTTTTTCCACAACGTAGCATCGGCGACGACGTCGCGAGACCGTCATCCAGAAGCACGCCGACTGCGCCGCAGCCACTGTTTCCTGGTCAGGAAGCCTCGGGACGAGCTCAGCATCTGCAGTACCCATGCGACGTCTGACCTCAATCATCTGATTCCAAATCAGGCCAGAAACAACATGGCAAGACTCTGGGAGCCATGGAGGAGGAGGAGCGCTACACGAGCTCGACGGTCACACCCTTCCGTTGCCAACCATCTCAAGCAAGCCCTCCCTGTGGCCCCAACATCACCGCGCACGACGCATCCACTTCGCCAGAAGACAGCAAACTGGCGAGCCACGAAGTCTACCGCAGCACATCTGGTCTGTATCAGCGAACTGGTTGTGTGCCATCGCGACCGCCTTTCCACGGCAGCTGTACGCCTTCACCTGCTCTTTTGGAATCGGATCTAGAAAGAGCCATGGCATCGTGAGACGATGCGACAACCCCACAATGCAGCTCGCCAGTTGGACAGGTTTTACTTATCCCTTGGCGATTGCTGTCTGCCAGTCACCTTGCTCCGGGTACAACCTCCATCTTGTGGTCGAACTTCAACGCACAAGCATGCCATCGTGACCGTGGCTAGGTCCTAAGGTGATCCCCGCGTGTTTGTGGGATGCAGTATGTAATTGCCGCAAGCAGCTGTGAAATTCGTCATGGTGAGCTTGATTGGGTAGAGCGCAACCTGGCCGCGGTGATTGATTAGAATGCTGTGGAACATGAATGCCCCGTACTGAACTTCAGCCTGCAGGTTCCGTTGTGGGTACTAGCTCTATGTCGCTGTCTGTCTGTCTGTCTGTTTGTCTTGATGCCGGGTATGATTTGTGCGGCGTTTCGGGGGTGCTGCCAAATTCCATGCGCATCGTCGATTCCTGCTGCGGGGTCTGAATCCAGCTCCGTGATGACACCGGGAGCTCGACATCGAGCGTGGGGTCTTGTCCCGGAGCCTGTTTTGCCTCCTCAGCCATGAAGCTTGAAATTCTAAGCCACGTTCATGCCACACTAACACTCTCCATCGTACAGGCAAACCAGCAAAATGTTGTGTATTTTTTTATGCGTTCATTCATTGATGAGTTTATCCAGAATTTTCACCAAAAGTATCTTCATTTAAGTGTCTTAATAAATAAGAAAAATAGAGAGAGATCCAACATCCAAGATTGATATCAATGGCTACATTTTGTGGGTTTTAACAGCATTGTGTGTTGTCTAGACTTTAGAAGACAAATGGCATTCTGTGTGTTGTCTAGACTTTAGAAGACACATGGCATTCTGTATGTTGTCCTATTTTTAGGAGACATTTGACATTCTCTTATTTTAGTTTTGTTGTTGTGGTACTATTTAAAAATTAAAAAATTAAAAAAAATAAATTGTAGCAATTAATTTCCACTTTCCTCAAAACATTTAAGACTTTATTGCTTTATCATATTACTCTTAAAAAAAAGTAAGGGACCCCAATACTTTTATATATATATATATATATATATATATGTATATATGTATATATCTAAATTTTATTCTTATTGTTGTTGATTTTGTTAATATATATATATATATATATATATTTTGAGAATCAAAATTCTTTAAATTGTATGAAGTGTGTTTGGAAGTAAGCTATTATGTTTCACAATTATGGTACCAAATCCTTATTGTAAAATTTTTAATACATAATGGAAGGTTAAAGTATTTGTATGTAATATTTATAGGTATTTATGTCCAACAAAAATTTAATTAACAATTTGTTGCAGCTTAAATTGATTATCATTTTAACTTTAATGTACATTAAACATTATGTATTTAAAAGCAAGAGTGTAAAATACCACCATAGGCTCTCACATTTATGTAAGTCACTTAATGAACTACATAATTGCATTGTGAGGTTAAAAATAATGCATTTGTAAGTTTTAGTGTTTCTGACTGAAACAGTAAATTATAAATTATTGTGAATTAGTTTATTATTCATAAATTCACTATTTTGATGTAACATCATTTTAAACTAAATCATATTATCCAAAGTCCTCAAAAATTCACTTGTGAAATCCTTAAAAATCAAAAATTTCTTTGAAGATAACTTTTTTTTAATGATGTTTTATATAATTAGTCGTGGGACATAGTAAACTACTGTTACAGATAGGTGGAAAAATGGAGGTCTTCATTTTGAAAAAAGAAAAGTAAAAAGAAAAGAGAAAACAAATATAAAAAATAAAAGACAATAGACTGTAGAAATAATAGGATGTTTTTGTGATTAGATTGCTTATGTTTGCCACATGTTTTAACAGGTTTAAAAATTATTCAATTAATGAGTATTCAAATGGTTTTTATATACTTAAATTCTGGTATAAACAGATTATTAAAAGTAATTCTATACTCACCCTATAATCAAAAAAAAATTTAGTATAAATTATATTTAATGTATAATTTAGTGTAAATTATATTTAATTATTTAATTTATATTTTAAATGTTTTTATAATTACTATTAGCTAATATAATATAAAAAATAAAAAATAAAAAATTATAAGAATTTTTTCAAAATATTATAAAAAATATAAGTTTAGAAGTTTTAATATTTTAATATTAATATGAAGTTTTAGAGTTTATATAGTAAAAGTCTCTTAGATTGCAAGGCCACTAAGTATCTATCTTTATATTAGAAAATTAAAGAAGATGAATTTTTAAAATTAATATTCATCAAAATTATCAATTTGGATAAGTCTAAAAATTTCTAAAATATCCACATAACAATCCAAGGCTAATTGATCCTAAAGATGCCACCAAAGCTCTTTTGTCCAAATGGGTATTAGTGGCTCTTCAACCGGGCTAAGTAAATATTCAACAGTTTCTTAGATATTGTTTGATGAATGCTAAACCAACGGCTTATGAGAATTGGGCACCAAATCTGATTTGGTCTCTCATCCCAAATCATAAATGGAATACTAAGTCTAAAACATAGAACAAAATTGGAAAAGTTTGGACACATATGTATAAGTTTTTATGGCTCAATCCTCCTACTTTGTTTCATAAAGTGTGGAATTGTTTCTTATAGTAGGATCCTCAATTTCTTTTGATTGACATTCATCTAAAATCCCATCAAGCTACAATTTTCCACTCAAATGGTCTTCATCATATCAAAAAACTCTTTAAAGGGCCTATGTCTTTGCTCACTATGGATGAAGCAATAGCCACATATTACATTCCACTACTTTATAGCTCTATTTGGGATTTCTTCCACATTTATTTGCCAATATGTTAAAAAAATATGCTTCAATATAATAAGATCCTTCCAAAATCCAATAATTGGATCATATTATATAAATTTAGATCAGATCATCTTCCTAATGTGATATTCCAACTTCCTTCAAAATATGTTAAAATAGAAGAAAATAAATGATTTGTTTTACTTTACTCCATAAAAATAAAAAAAATTTAAGTAGATGTTCAATCTAAACCCTCCACTTTGATACAAAGTCTTTTGAGTGAGCAAGTCTTGGAGGACAATGAGAATCAAGTTGAAGATTTCTTAAAAATTATTAAAAATGTTCCAAAAACAAAACCAACAAGAAAAGGAGCTTTTGGCATTGATTTCTTCTATGGGCATTGACCTTGGATCCTTTATCATACTTTTGGGTTACTAGTGAAGAATTCATGACATATTCAACCAAACTTGGCAAAAAGCTACTTCAAAGTAATAGCTCTATTACTAATTTAGTGGCATAAAAATGGAAAACTCTCCATAGTCAAGACTTTTCATTTAATTGGAAAGACACTTGGTCTAATCCTTCTTCTTACAAAGAAGGTGTATTCATTTGGCTTATATAGCATGAAGGTATAGCAGTAAATCTTTGAAGCAGAAAAATTAGTCCTAAGATTGATATATTATATCAACTCTAAACACCTAAATCCATTCTCCACTAGTTTTGGGATTATCATCAAACACATTATGTTTGGGATTGGGCCACTTCTCTTATATATAAATTAACATCCAATTCTTGGAATTGGCTCCTTGGAAATCCTTCACTTGGCAACAAGTTATTTTTGTAGAAACTCTTCCCTCTAGATTCAAATATTTTTGTAAAATCCGGTCTTTGTTAAGGATACTTTGTTTATAGACTATTTGAATTCAGAGAAATAAGTTTGTTTTTAAAAATGAAGTATAAAGTATACTCCATACTAGAAGTATAGTTAGGTAGGGTCTTATCAAATATGGGCAAATTTGTTGGAAGTTTGTCAAAAAGAGAGTTGTAAAACACCCACAATACAAATCTTCTATATTCAAGAGATGGGATACTCTTAAAAGGCCAAACACATACTTAGCTCTAGATGTGACAAAGTCATTAAATGAAATTCTAAAATACCTCGGTGTGGTGTGATCCTATACAAAAGTGTAAATGAGCTTGCCTTAATAATTACTTCACATTCTTAGTATTCTTAGCTTTGCCTCCAAATATAAGAAGTTAAGTAGTCTCTTGTAATATTTCTACTCCATTAATGCATTGAATATACTGTATTTGTGTGTCCAAAAAAACAAAAAAAAATAAAACAAAAAAAAACAAACCAAAAAAAATAATTTAAAGATAATGATGAATGTGGCCTATAGGAGGATAGATGGCAAAATAAAAGAATGAAAATAAATAAATAAATAAAAATTAATAAATAACCAATAGAAAATAGAGTCTTCAAAGGGAATAGTTGTAAAAAGTAGCTTGTTTAAAAAGTGAAGTTTAATAAACTAACAAAATATAATAGTTACAAATAATGAAGAAAACTAAAGTCAAACTTAAAACATATCAATTTTGGTGGATAGTTCTAATTGTGAGCCCAAACTCTATGAATCATACCAATTTTTTAGAACAAAATTAGATTTTATTAGAAGAATAGTAAGCAATTAACCTACAAGGGCAGTACAAACTAAACATTCTATATGATAATTTGTTGGGTGGAATTCATCTACAATGCTTAATCTAGGGATTGTTTTGCATTACCCAAATTGCAAAAATTGAATTTGATGTCACATGAAAAAAATTTAAATATGCTTTTTAGAAAAAACTTGATCTTTATAAATATATATATTTTGTTTTAAAGCATTCTAAACATCTTTAAAATAAGGATGTTGATTATATTAAGTATATGTGTATTTATGAATATATATATATATATATATATATATAATGAGCTATATGATACTATATATTTTTCTGAATTTTTGAAGTTTTTTTGAATCTGTCTAACAAAATTTGTGAACGATGGCTTTTTATTTTAAAAAAGAAAAATAAATTTTGTGCATTAAAATACTAAATTCAATTGGAAATTAAATCAAATCCCCTTTCAAGTTTTCTCAAGACACAACTACTCCGTAAACAATCTCTAGACAAACTGTGGAAGTATATGAGATGTTCAACCAAGGTGATCATCAGGAGGCATTCTGAGGTCGAGATGAGCAGGATAACTAAAAGGTGCCTATGAAATGCCATATACATATCTCAAAATGTTGATCAAAACGTTGGTGTCTCTGCATACCGTGGTAGTAATCCATAAAAAAAGGTTGCAATTGCATAAGGGTTGATGAGAACAATGACTAGCGAACAATGACTAGAGTACATATTGAACAAAAGAGCACAAGATTTCCCTTCTACAGCTTCCCAACAACCATCTTACCACCTTCACAATACTACAAGAATATGATGCGCAACACATCCTACGAGGACTTGGTCAGCTGAGCCTTTAGGTCCTCTCTTGCTTTCTCAAGTGCTTCATCCAATTTCTCGGGTTGCCTTCCACCTGCTTGTGCAAAGTTGGGCCTCCCACCCCCGCCTCCTCCACATATTTTGGCAATTGTGCCCACGAATTTTCCTGCTTGAATTCCCTGCTTCACAACACTCGGGCTAAAAGTGGCTACTAGGCTTACTTTGCCGTCTCCAGGAGATGAACCCACAACGACTGCCGCAGGGTCACCCAACTTTGCAAGGAGGTGCTCAGCTGCAGCTTTTAGCGACTCTGCATCAATTTTGTCCAATGAAGCTACTAAAACCCTGCGCAAAAAAAATGGGTCATACGAGT
Organism: Physcomitrellopsis africana; assembly: GCA_036785485.1. Classification (NCBI taxonomy): domain Eukaryota; kingdom Viridiplantae; phylum Streptophyta; class Bryopsida; order Funariales; family Funariaceae; genus Physcomitrellopsis; species Physcomitrellopsis africana. Next base: position 902,333 of record JAWRVF010000007.1, read on the forward strand.
TAGGACGTTTTCACCTTTGACATCCTTACAAGTAAGAGAGCACACGGATAAATCAGGGAACAAGAATAATACCTTGTGCTGGAATCACTAATGGAGGTAGCTGTCGATAATAAAGCTTCTGCCTTCGCCACTGCAAGCTCTACACGCAGAGCAGCAGCTTCGTTTCTTGATGCGCGCACCTCTTCTTGCAGTCCTACCACCCGACCAGCCAAATCATCGGCCTTGACCTGGTCATTAAAACGAGCCGTCAGCATCAATTCACACTTTAACACTTGACAGACTAGGATGCACAAACCTAGAATTGCACGGGCATGTAAAAAGTAAGTGGTCAAATGAAATAGTAAACTTTATGCGCACTGATGTATCACCCTCTAACACAACCAAATCAATCTAACATATGTAGTTGCAGCAATAGAAGGCTATGCATTAGTGACTCTATACCTTGAGTGAAGCACTGAGCTGCTTCACCACGGCATCTCGAGCATTGATATACTCAATGAATGCATTACCGGCTACAGCCTCAATCCGTCTCACTCCCGACGCAATTCCTTGTTCAGACATTATTTTGAGGCCTCGTATCTCGGCAATATTCCTCACATGAGTTCCTCCGCAAAGTTCCATGGAAATGCCTGGCACGGAGATCACCCTAACCTGCCATCCACAAATGCAAAAAATGTTATGGTGGGTCCTCGCTATATAATGCAGGAATGAGTAAACACAAACTTCAAGGGACTTCGAGGATGTGAACACAAACCTGTTCCCCATACTTCTCCCCAAACATGGCTATAGCTCCCTTCTCTTTAGCAGCAGCAATAGCCATCTCTTCAGAAGTAACAGGTACTCCCATACCAATCCACTCATTGACAAGCATTTCAACCTTGTTTATCTCGGCGTCTGTCATCGCCCTTGGCAGATTAAAATCAAATCTAAGTCGGTCAAAATCTACTAAAGATCCAGCTTGTGAAACATCAGAGCCTAAGACATTCTTGAGAGCTGCTTGTAAAAGATGTGTTGCTGTATGGTGAATCTGCACCCAAGAAATATATTCCACGTACAACCAACGAGCTTAGCAGTTAGTTTTTCTAGAACCGTAGTTCAATCCGTTTTATCAAATCAAAACATATTGCAAATCCTGGTTGAGAGTGCTTTCTGATGAAAAAAAGCAAGTGGACACTAACACAGAGAATCAAGTATGAAGAGACCACCAATCCCATGTTGGCCAGTTCCAATAAGAATGTCACAAAGTAGACAAGATTTTGATAAAAATAATGTGCACTAAAACAAATAATGAAAGCGACAGAGATGTACTAAAGGCATTCATTTTAAGAAAGTAACTTGGAAGCATGTTTGTTATTTTACCTGTGCTCGCGTTCTTAAGACGGGATCAACCTCAGCCTCCACACCCAGCCCAACCTTCACAATTCCGTCTTGAACAACTCCAATGTGGCGGAATCTGCCAGCTTCTTTCACAACGTCTTTCACTTTCACCACGGCTTCGCTATCTCCACCGAAAACCCGGAGGTAACCATGATCACCTATCTGTCCTCCGGACTCAGCATAAAATGGCGTTCTGTCCAAGAGTAGCTCTACCTCCTCTCCTTCTGAGGCTTCACCCAGTGCTTCGCCATTGGCAAGGATGGCCAATATTGAAGAAGAACTTGTGAGATCATCGTAACCAAGAAACTCAGTTTCGGGGACTTGAGCAAGCATTTCCTGAGCAGCCCCTCCTACTGCTAATTTTATTACATTGTGAGCAGCTTGCGACTGTTTTCTTTGAATTTCCATTTCCGATTCAAATCCTGCCAGATCGACAGTTACTCCCCGCTCAGATGCAACCTCTTCAGTGATTTCTACTGGGAACCCAAAGGTGTCATAAAGTCTAAATACGTCTTTTCCACTCAAACACGGCGTGTCAGTCCCGCGCTTTTCCAACGCTTCTGCAAGCAGTTCTTCCAGCAACTTCTCCCCCTTCTCTAAAGTTTGCACGAAGCGTAACTCTTCTCTTTTCAATTCATTGTAAATCTTGATCTTCTGTTGCTCGACATTGGGGTCAACATCTTTACTCATTGCAACCGCAACCTCTGCAACTGTTGGTAAGAAGGCTCCTTCTTGGTTTCCTTGACCGTCGCCACGAATTCCCAGCAAACGACCCATGCGTACCACACGTCTAATAAGCCGTCTAACTATATAACCCCTTCCTATATTTGATGGGTACACACCATCAGATATAAGATACACTACAGCTCGGGTGTGATCTCCAATGACCTGCCCATACGACAAAGATAGATGTCATTCCTAGGCATTAGCAGCTATTATCACCGCAGCTGAATATGATAGCTTGCTAAGAAAACTTGATTTAGTTAGTGATTTAATCGGTGATTTATGACTCAAATGAGAAAGGAGTTCTACATCCATTATACTAAGTAGATAGAAATATTTCATCACCTATTTTATACTACAATGACTACAGGCATTTATGTATGTGATGGAAATAGTAATCTCTAAGAGAGATATCTAAAACATGCTGTATTCTCTTCACAAACAATCCTCCATTATACACAAACTAGTAGAATAAAATAAATTTAAAAGGATGTGCAAACCTTCAGATATGTTTTAACCCGATCATCGGCTGATTGATAATCCACATTAGCAAGTGCAGCAGCGCGTGCTATTATTGGGTATATTAAATCTGTTTCATAGTTGTTTGGGACCTGCATCAGTCATGAAAGCATAAGAAAATAAATATGTTGTGTAAGTCCACGATAAGTGCTGGGATATTGTGCATTGTTTCTGTCGACTACAATAATTTAGCAAGGATACCCAGTATAACAATGTTTCAGTGCAAACCTGCTGAAGAATCTGAGCCATGCGTTCTAAACCAAGCCCGGTATCAATGTTTTTATTCTTAAGTGGCTCGAGTTGTCCATCATCAGTACGGTTGTACTGCATAAATACTAAATTGTAGAATTCTATGAAGCGGCTGTCATCATTCAGGTCCTGTTTGAGCACGCTCCAGATATTCAGCCACACAAAAAGATTTACAATATGTCGGGGAACAAAACTGACTTGTATTGGAAGGTATTGGAAATAAATCACAACCGAATTGCCAAAAATTATGTAGATTATTCGTAACTAAAAGCATTCAAAACAAGACGATAGTTTGTAAAGCTGCCAGAAAGGCATGTAACACAATTACTGGTATGCATATAACGGTTAACAGAATCGAAAGCCATGTAAAAATTATTGTCTGGTGAGGCATAAAGACAAATCTTCTATTCAGAGGATCTACAAGGTGCCAAGTCCATACCGCATTGTCTGTACCCCGCTCAGGATGGAAATCGAAATACATCTCTGAGCATGGCCCACAAGGGCCAGTAGCACCACTTGACCAAAAATTGTCGTCAGCTCCCATACGCTTAATCCTCTCCACAGGAACTCCCACCTTCACATGATGCAGATAAATGTCTAATCAACCGCCCAGATGGCTTTCGCAGACAGATTTCATACCACCATCAACAGCTTAAGTCCAGGACTTGCAGCAGCATAACCATATACCCCTTATTTTGCTGGATAACTTAAGTCGAAACGATTTATTTTATTTTAATTGACCAGAAACAATTTGGGATTCTATACCTCATCCCGCCAAATGGCAAAAGCCTCATCATCGTCCTCAAAGACACTGACCCATACCCTGTCTAAGGGGAGCTTGAACCTGTCCAAAAATAATTCAATTTCTAATTTCAGATATAAAATACGCTATGCACTTATTGAAAACCACACCTGGGAAAATGTTAACACCAAAATCCTATGCAGATGTAGGCAGTCATGGTTTTCTAAATTAGGCCTTCACATACAACACCAGATGCACAAGTGTTCTTCAAATTTAGTCCAGTAAATAAGATTACTTTGTTAATGACAAATGAATTTACAGTTTTAATTACATTCTGAGCAGAGAAACAGTCAACACCCTGAAGTTAGGATACAACCAAAAAGACTATAAACTCACGAAAAGCATTGGATGGAAGATCCGGTCAGTTACTTTGGGATGAGAAACTGCTTACTCTTGAGTGGCCAATTCCCACGCCCAGGCAATTGCTTGTCGCTTAAAGTAGTCTCCAAAACTAAAGTTTCCTAGCATCTCGAAGAAAGTATGGTGGCGTGCAGTGCGACCGACGTTCTCAATGTCGTTAGTTCTAACAACCTTCTGAGTGGTCGTCGCACAAGGATATGACCTCGGCACCTGGCCCAGGAAGATAGGCTTAAATTGCAGCATTCCCGCTATGGTGAGCAGGACTGTCGGGTCATCAGGTACTAACGATGAGCTCGGAAGAACCTTGTGGCCCCTGGCAGCATAGAACTCAAGAAACCGCTTGCGAATTGCATCACCTTTTATCTCGGGATCAAGCGGTTTCAGTGACTCCGTCGTTCCTTCCTTGACAGTATCTGTGAGAGCTGTGTAAACAAGCACACAAAAACAGGTCAAAATAAACATACTGCAGACAGTAAAGACAGTAGGCATAATTGATAGTATGGATCAAACTTGAGCATCTCCGTTCATTCCGCAACCTACAGTCTTCAATCCTCAATTGAAATTTATTACTGTCGAGTATTATCTTCTCTTTTACATCATATACAAGTCCATGTCCTTCACTAGGTGAACAATGTACTATTGATTTCTCAATGATTCAAATTCAACGAAGTGAAAACAAGATTACCTGACATTCTGCAGGTTGCGAGCATTCCCCTTCGATACGACGTCGTGCTGACTGAAGACCGGCCACATGCTGCTGCAAATTTCTTAGAATTGAGGAACAGTGTGCTCCCTAGATTGACCTCCTTTACTGTTTCAGAGCCAAAAGTTGACACTCTTAAACGAGAAATTATTGCGGTCCTACCGAAACTGGAAAGATAAATATTCAGCTGCTATTTAGCATTTTGATCTAACAGGATGTGTGATTCCAATTGAACCAGTAATAGTGCTGCAAATCGAGATAAAAATCACTCTGCATACCTGAAATGTGGCACAAAACTGATCTGTTTAACTGGGCAACATGGTAATGGCGAACGGAACCGGATGCTCCCACCGCGTGCACCGACTTGAATAAAGCACTCTGCAATAATATACCAACACATCAAATGAGACTGAAGTCCAAAACGCGGAAATAAACTAAAAGCTTGCATAAAGACGTGACGTATTACACTGAAGAATTGAGAGTACCTTCAACATTGCAGGCAAAGCCAGAGCATGCGTGGCTTGCATTGCCTTCGCCATAGCTGAAGATAGATCCAACCCCTTGTGGACCACCAAAAGATGAACTCAAGCCGATCCAATTTAACACATATTACTAATCAGCTCTACAGTCCATCTTGCACAAACAAATCAAGTTCCGTCATATCATCACCTTAACCATACTTCTAGCGTGGAACACAATCACTTTCAGATAAACAATTGATCACCAGATTGTATCCCCAAATTGCGATTCTCACGGCCCCTAGATTCCTCCAACCCAAAATCTGGCTATTCTGTAAGAAGATGGTGCGGGCGATTCAAGTCCTATCTCAGGATGTAGATGCACGGACGTAATCCCACCGTATTGATTTGAACAAAACCCTGAACCCTCAATTGCAAGCTACAGAATATTCACATAAAATATAGTGTTTATTAAGCACCCAACTATGAAGTGCAGCGTTTTCTCTCCTTCAACGACGAAATTTAACACAATCAGCGCAACACTGAGACGCCACCTAAAAATACACCAGACAAGCAAAATACCGGCTCTTCCAACCTCTGAACTTCCGGTTCAGAACTACTGAAGAGCATACCAAGGATGATGTAGCTATTATGAAGCACCCCTAACAGCTTACGCGGAGCACAGCAAATGTTGTGTAGATGCAAGTACTCCGCTTATGTACTGAATTGCCACGAGACGTTTCGACATACCCAACTAAAATAAGCGGTAAATTGAGAGAGAGAGAGAGAGAGAGAGAGAGGTCAAGAAAAGCTCCAACTCACACACAGCCATAAGCAATCTACGACTGTGCCAAATACATACTCACCAATAGACGTGAGCTGCAACTCAAACAACTCCCTCTCTACTAAGACTTTATAAAAGAAATTCGTGAACCTAACTGCTTCAAGTATGTAACGCTCAAAAATACCATTGTAAGTTCAAGATTCCATTCAAAATTTGCCACATTCACAGAACTCCCCACACTCCGGTGCAAACCCAGTAATTGCGGACGGTGGGTGTCAAAATGCGGGAGCTGAAATGTGAGCAGACAAGTACCTGTCAGCACCGAACTGCTGCATAGAAATCACTCCTTATAGACAATCTATCGAAGCTGGGCCTCTATTAAATAAGACGTCACTCGCAAGTCAAAACTTAAAATTCAGCAACGACGTCCATCGACTCCCCACTGCCAAGGATGAGCGGATCCAAAATCCTCATAAACCAAGCATTGAAAACCCAGAAACAGACTGACACGTCGGCAGGGAAGCACGTCGGTTAGTTAATATGCTTTACTGGCTAATTCTTTTTGTCAAAAATCATTTCCATGTCCATAGAAACTGATCTCGATGAGAAAGGAGGCAACAATTGACGAACACTGGCCTCCAATTCGACGAGATAAAAGCACTCACCACCAAGACCAGGAAATTTGTGGCTGAGATTGAGCAGGGGATACTAAAGGGATGAGAGCAAGTGTTTGGTTAGAACCGCCAGTTAACTACACCCTTGTGACTAACTTCCGATTGTAGCAATCCAGGGTGGCTGGAACACTTGCAAAAAAATCAATCGCACGTAGTGCCGCCTCAGGCACCGTCAATAGATCGGTGAATTCTTTCATCCATCAAAATTTCACGTCACTATTTAGCCAACTCTTCGGCGTAATTCGATCCTAGGGCTAACTGTCTTCAGCACAAATCGTAGCCTCTCGACTGTGTACACCCAAGCGGAGTGCTACACAAGTTCTTAAGGCTGTGCAGAGCGTGCAAAACATGTGGCTTCCTCGCTGAGCCGGAAAAAGGTCACCATAAAGCGACGAGATATTTTCGGCGGATCGGCAGCTAGGGTTAAGGATCAACCTTCATCGGCGGATCAATCCCTCACTCTAAATGCCCCTCTTGCCATTTCATAATACAGTCACAGCAAATGTTTATACAGCTGATCCATTAAAGCACAGTTCAATTCCAGTGCACATACAATCTGAACTTTTCTCCATTCAATATAAAATCTAAAATTCAAAACACAAGCATTTTTTAAAGAAAACTGCGGGGCGATCTACCGCAGTGGAGACATGGCCGGTTCTGCAATCACCCAGCGGGCAGCAAGCATCACCTCCACTACTGACCATCACCAACTTTGTACACAACATCAATACCTATCTACGAATGTGTAGCAACTATGGCCTCTATTTCTTCGTTTGGGAGGCCGTTGTTCAACACCACACGAAAGGTTGGTATCTGCTCCCCATCCGACCCTGTTCAGCTAATGATACACTCACGTGGATTTCCACTCCCCCCATCATCGGAAGAGTCGTCATCACCTTCGAAGTCGCTGTCCAGCACGGCCGCCATCTCGTCATCAAAAGAACCCCCCTCGAAGGAAACGCGAGTGTAAGTTCCACCCTCGCCTTCAGTTGGTATTTGAAGATGCCGCTGCAGGAGCAGCGTTCTCACAAGACCTGCGGTGAGCGGAACCCTCGATGCATGGCTCTCTCTCCTTCGTTTGTTGTTCTTCATGACTCTCTCGGCATCTTGCGGAAGCTCAAGGATGCGCTCCGAAATAGGAGCCCAGACTTTGATGGTTTCGTCAATACCACTGGTGGCCAGAACGGTAGCATAAGGATGAGGCTCAAGACAATTCACGACTTTATTGTCTCCCTTGATCAAAGCAACAAGCTCCCCGCCTTGCTTCTTCCAGATAAAAATTCGCCCACAGTCTGAGCCACTGACGACGTATTCTGTGTTTGGACCCAAAAAGTTGACGCCCTTCACAGTCTGGTGATTTCGGTGACCCTCGTATACTTGTGGTTGTGGAACTTCCTGCTGAGATCCCTCACCTTCATCCTCACCCTTCCAATCATCTTCCGAGTTTCTCTGTTCCGGCCCTGAACCCAAGCTCATGCTTTTGTCGAACAGGTAAATGAGCTCGTCGTTGTAGGTAACGAGAAGTTCCTCTTGGTGAGAGTAGGCAACACACGTGATATGTTCCTCGTGATCTGCGCACCCTCATGTTCAGAAATACTGAAAATGCCTGTATAATTTCAAAGCATTTAAACCGAGCTTTTTAAAGTGCCGAAATAGTACTATCACCTAACCTTAAACTGGCAATTAGTTGAGAAATTCAAGAGGTTCTAGAGTATCCGTAATCAATTGTCTGCAACAGTCAGTTCTCAGTATTATCACGAATATTCGAAGCATGAGCATAGCAGAGATCATAGAAACAAAGACTTGCCTCGCCCTTGGAGATGTTTTGGAGCATAACACTGAACAGGATTGTCGTCCATTTCAAACCCATTGGCATTAACTCGCCGCAAGTCATAAACGCGTGCATATTGATCAGATCCCCCTACTGCGAAGTAGTTGAAGTTTCTTGGGTTCATGACAATCGCATTTAGCCGGACTACTCTCGTCCGACTTGGCTTGCCAGTGCTTGCTCGAAATTGATGACAAGTGAGGAGCTTTGTACTTTTCTCCTCCCGCAAGTCAAACTGTGAGTAGCAATTTCAGATAGACCGGAGAGAGAGCGATGAGTACTTGTCAACCAGCTCACCAATTCAACAATAGAATTGAATTAATATGAACTCTTACGTAAAGAAACCACAAATAGGTTCCTCGTTATGCAGGTTTCTTTGAAGATGCTAAACATAGATTTGTGGTTATATTTACAACAATTTTTCAAAGAATGTACCTAGAATACGGACCATCAACTTATAACTAGACACAAACGTTTGCACCCACTATGCTCTTTGCTTAGAATTGCAAGGAGGAAGAAGACCATACTTACATGTCGGACTACACCATCTTCTCCACAGCTATAAAAAATGCGAGGGCTGCCAGGTTCGATTGCCATCTTGTGAGCACGGTTCCTATGTTTTGCAAGATTCTTTGTACTAACCTTCCCGTTTTCAAGAATGGTCCCATATCTCACCTGCCCCCATAGACACATGGTATTTTGAGCCTTTTCTTAATGAAACTATACATTGTGCAGAGAAGAGGGTCAGACACATGAAACGTGAAAACAAATTAAGATATGAAAGAAACAGTCCAATCAAACAGGAAAAGAAAAAAAAAAAGTTGCAGACTAAGACTTCAAATTCATGTACGGCAACATGAATATGAGATACCTTTCTCACCTAAAAATCACTGCACGCACCCATGTAATAGGCTAATAGAGATAATGACCTGGATTACTACTACACAATTAATTGCAATAGACAATTTGAACTGCAACCGAAAAGAATAAAGGTGAACAAAGAACACCAAATAACAGGCCTAGCAAGATAAAAAAATACTCTACTTTGTGATGAAGTAAGAAACGGATGCTCCGTTGAAAAACTCTTGCACAAGCTAAACTATTTGTATAAAATAAATTTTAAAAATATTTATTTATTTAAATTTATGTAATATTTTTTAGAAACAAAAGATGAAAAGGTTCAGCAGACCTGGCCATCAGCTGCACAGCTGACAATGATGCGGTCATCAGAGTACGGCATCACTCGGGCCTGAAACACATTGTCTTCGTGACCTGATTCATAAGATAGAACCTCGGTTTTGCTTCCCCAATTCCACACTTTGATCTCCTGGTCATCTGAACCGGACACTAGAAGCTCACCAGATGGGTTAAAAGACACTGTATTTACACACCCATTGTGTCCTTCCAATTCCGCATAATTAACAAGACGGTGGATGAGATCCTGCAAGCAAAATACTTTGATGTGAGCAATGATACTGGATATCAAAGCAAGAACCATTCAAGGCAAGAATGAATACATATATCTATTCACAAACACTGCAGGCAGAAATAACCTGCAGTGAAACACCACTGAATCTTAACCTTGAAACAAATGAGGTCCTCATTCAAAGTCCTTTTTTCAAGATATTCCTGTAAAATAGCTGTAAAATTCTCCTGTGATATCAGACGTCTACGCGCAGCAGAAAATTAAATTAGATTATTTTTTATTAAAATGTTGAAAATTAAAAATTATAATCCCCTGTGTTACCCGATTTGCAGACAGATAGTACAAAAAGAATTTACAACTCTATCAGGAAAGTGCATTCATACCTCGCAGCCACCGATCTTTCGAGAAAATGCAGTAGGAGTAACATCCCCAATCTGGCGACGCCAATGCTCGCCGAAGCCACACCTATACAAGTCCTTTGAACGGTACATCTTCTTAAACCCTGTTCCTAAACGATTAATGTAAATCACGTTCCACCAACTTCTCAATTCTTTTCTATGATTTTCAATTCGCCCACTCAATATCTCATCCTTGTTGAACTTGACAAGCTTAGAAGTAGATCAATTGAATTCCATCTCTGTAACTCCTTTGCCATGATTTTCGCTTCTCAACGTCTACCGCATCAAACCTACTAACATGTGACACCAATTAACAGTACCTCGTGGACTGCTAAACAGCGGACTCAATCTAACCCTACCAATCTCATACTATTAACCTCAGCTCAAGGGTTCTTCCTGCACAAAACAGATCACGGTTCCATCTTTTTCTCAGCCTCATCACACTCCAACATCAACCATGTGCAGCATGTAACACTATTTGCTTACAGACAAACGACAACATGCCAGAAACATTTCCAGATCATTAGTTCACACGACCACCTCGATTCTACGACCGTTCTACGCTCAAGCTCTGCATCAGAGTATAATTGATAGGCTACTCTGTAATTAGGAAAATCTTATGGACAGTTAATGTCATAGCCTAAGTAGCAGGTGCATGCAGAGACACGATCTCGCTGCCTCACTCCAAGAAAAACCCTAAACTCTCATTTGTAGGCTCGGGCAGATTCGTGCGCAATCAAATCATCAATGATGTTCTGCAAACATGATGCGCACAATTGCCGCAACCCTATGACGTCGTCTAGTAAGGCCACAGACACACTCATCTTCTGATCTTCCAGCCTCTAATTCTCTCCTCCATAACTGGTCGCTATCACAGCAATGACGAGGTCTTTATCAAGAAACATCACCAATAAAGCAACACAAAGCCCCGCAAGTTATCACGGATGTAGTTCCCAGAGACGGTACTCAATTGACACTCATAGATACGACCGACCCAAAAAAAGTCAATTCCGACACAAGAGAACCGCGACTCCGTCTCACCCGCAACCTCAAACAACCAGCGACATCAAACAAAGTAACTCTAATTCTACGACATACACCCTACCGGCCATGATCTCCGCTCTACAACCAAACACACAAATCTGCGACATGGATCAAATCCCCTGCAACTCCACTGAAATGCATCGTAACCACGCAAGCAGGGCTTAACCTTAACGAAGACCAGAGTGTGTAATTACGGCACCAAGAGCTTGCTGATCCAACAAACTCCACCGTAGAATTGAAGCCAGGAGACAAAGAGGATTTCGCATGTACGCCACGAATCCTGGGCAGGAGTAGCAGGCCATTGCCAGAATTCTGACACAAATTCTAGGTGATTCGTGAACAATGCCGACCGACTGGCGGTATCCTGTAGCAAGCCCCTCAATAAAAATACAATATATACTTCTAACGAAAGCTGTTGGCAATCCGCCACTCTTTACACGAAAATTCACGGTAACTTATCCGGGTATACATCTCACACGACGGTTCTCACAACTATCTTCGCATCCCTCGTCAAGCTTTCGGCCCCAATTCGGCCATTAATTCTGGCCCCTCTCAAGATGCTGGGACTGAAGCTGTGCAACCAGCGGAATGTGTGAATGCGCTTAAGATCTTAAGAGAATTCAGCAGACGAATGAAGAGGAGAGCGAGGGAAAACCACCCCACCCAATTGCACCCCCAAAGTAACACAATCCAAGTCACTTCACGTCACACACGACACACAACTTGGGCCCTCGTGGACTTCATAATTTGCATGTGAACTTGTTCCATCTTCCATTTGCTGGTTTCTATGGACGCTAAAGGAAGTTTTTGTGTGTTGGGTTTCTACTTCTTGGTCATGGATTGCTTTAATATTAGATGATGAAGGTGCATTGTTCCAAGGCTGTGCAAAAGAGAGTGCAGTTTCAGCTTCAAGATTTTGTGAATAATGTTGTCATTTGGTGGGGTTTAGATTGTTGATTGCATTGTTAGAGTCCAGTGACAAATTTTTAATGTGTTTTGAAGATTACATGACTACACTCCAAGTGTGCTTAATTTAGTTGTTTTAATTAAGATAATTGTTGTAGTGCTTGTAATTTTTGGTGTCATCAACTTGTTGGCATGATAATATTCTTTAAGCAATTCTAATATTTTTCATTTTCTTTTATTCTTCTATTCAAATTAACATTTGTTGGCTCAGAGGGAAAGGGAAGCAACCTAATACATTAAAAGTACCAAATAGAGGTTGGTAGTGCAAAGACTTGACATAATCCACACCAATTAAATGATTTGTTTATGATTACAATGAGCCTTTTGAATACCAATATTTGTCTTGGTGGCAATTATGTTCTATTAACACATTTGGATAATTTGTACATTACTAATCTTAGATCCCACTCCAATAGTAAGTCGGTAAACTAGGTCAAGAATCAAAGGATGTTACGGATGGCGAACAGACTCAAGTGCGTCTGCACTGACATAGCAATTCATCATCCTCAAAATGGACTAACATCACTGGCTGTATACATCTTACTGAGGACATCATGTAATTTACAGCACTACATTTCTTTCATCTAGTGAAACGGAGAGATTAAACTACAGAACACATGAACAGTAAAACTGCGAATAAAACTGCAAGGAGCAAATCCGAATTAGCTCATTCGGTTCACTGACCTCCAAGAAAGAATGAACTTGATCAATTATAGAAGTGGAAAAAAGGTATTCTAAACTACTGAGTGCACTTGAAATAATAAGATCTTAATTGTGCAATTCCATTTTGAAGCAAAATTCAAGAACTGATTGCAATGATTTAGCGAAATCGGGAAGTAGTTCTTTGAGAAAAAAGTAAAGTACAGCCTCTTGAGCGGCATTTGTAGGAATGGCCCAAATATGTCCTGGATGTCAACAGCTTCTGTCTAAGCCTATCGGGCGCAGAAGACATTGCAGCAAATGGTCCTAACGTACTGTACGTTGTCGTCTTCAAAACGCTACAGAACATGAACTCGGAGCCATGGTTGAATTTGTACTGTACATGGAAGATGTCTATCTGGCCGCTGAGGGACGAGCTGGGACAGGAACGAAGCCATTAAGTGGAGTGCATTCACTGGAGGACAGCCATTTATATGAAGTTAGAAACCCAACAAAAGTAAATGATCAGTTCGGGCGAAAAGTTCTGAACAGCGAGCCGTGTAACCATTCTTTAATGAATCGCAAGCAGATAGAAAACTCCACAAATGCAGAAGTGTATTCTACTGAGATAGATGCAGATGGATGCAAGATAAATCACAGAGGGTTACTGAAGCAAGTACTTACCTCAATAGGATTTTGACAGTAGAACCTTGGAGTTGCATTAATGACAGAAGTCAGGAAAGCTCTGCAAATAACGCTGGAGCACAGCGACCACCCATACGAAAACCGAAAATTGAAATCTACCTGCCCTTAATAATCGAACACCTGCGACTTTTTCCAGCGGACTACCTCGCTTAACAGCAACCCATGCTCCATTCATCACAGCATAGCATGTCGTTCTTATTCAAGAACAGGCCAGCTTCAGGGTCTGCGGGACAAAGCAGAAAGCCTTCTAATGTAGGGCATACTCCAGTGACAGAATATAGCACCCTCACATGAATCTGAGTCCTTCAAAATGTCAGGGAACTTGTAGAACTAAGATGTCACTTTTAGCATAAGAAGCCTGAACAAATGGCAGAAAGACAACTCAGGCGATAGAATCCACATACTTGAAGCTATTCAGTTTAAGAAAACCAGCTTAAATAGACTAGACTTGAGAAGATTCAATCTAATGACGGCAGCCTTTGTATCTCAAAGGAAGCGTAGGCAAGGAGGAGCACACAAATGCCTCCAAGATGCAAATAACTACAAAGGTGAACCGGGTCCAGACGGCAAGACCACATGGACTTCAATGACATGGTAAAAACCCACCTTTCTTGTTTTAATAGTCCAAACATTAAGATCAAGACGCCCACTTTTCGCTGTCAATGGCGGCCTCCTCCTCAGAACGCAACCTAATGCGTGACATACTCCGGACTGGACGAGAACTCTTTGATGGAAGATCTCGTTCATCTTCAGCCTCAGGAGGAATGGAGGAAGCACCATCCGATGACTGTGGCTCGCCATGCGACTGTCGTCGAGGTTTATTAGGCTATTCAATCAAAATGTAAGTGAGATTAGTGATAAGCAAGGCACACCACTACCAGGTGGTAAAGAAACATGTACCAAATAAATGAAGCGAGACTAATACCAGAATGGAGTCAAAAAAGAAAGGAAGAGTTTCTTACATCCTTCAGACCATCAACATGGACAACTATAATGGTAATGTCGTCCGTCCTAGTTTCATACTTCAACCAAAGACGATGGGCTTCCTTCACAACAGCGAGACAAGCCTCCTTTGGATCCTGATATAATGCAACCTACAGAATCCGAAGTACACAGTCAGGCGTGAATCAAAGAAATCCTAAGCAACGCATTCTCATCTAGCACTAAGTGCACGAGGAATAAGTAAAATACGCAAAAACAAAACAAAACAAAACAAAAGAAGTCAAATGCGTAAAACACGCAAGAAGTAAAACACACAACGTTAGAAAGTGCAGAAAGTTAAGGTACGAACTATATCAACAACTGCCTGGCTTGAAAGAAACTCGAAGACACCATCGCTTGCTATGAGGAAGAAGGGATGACGAGGCCGAAGTTCTAGACACAACACCTCCGGTACAGCAGTGACACCTATCTTTTCGGCAACTGAGTCTCCAATGCTTCTGGTGAAAGCGGTGCCTGGATACATATCATCAGCAACCCAGAGCCGAGGCGGGTCCCCATCGTCGTGGTTCTCATCATTCCAGCAGGGCACAGTGGCATCCTTCAAGCCTTCCATCTGGTCTAGCGTCATCACCCGCGCACCACACGCTTTCACACGCTCACACTCGTCGGTCCGGTAAGGTGTCTGATCGAATGACAAATCTTTGGCTACGACCTTTTTGGATTTCCGAACCCCTAGAACAGCACGCGAATCCCCGACATTAGCAACATATACTTTCCGGCCACGAACAAGAATGGTGATCCCTGTCGTCCCGCTCATTGAATCATCGTAATGGCTGTGCTTGTGGAGCTCCGAATTAGTTTTCAGGTAAGCAGAGTGAAATGCCCGCACAACGTCGTTAGGGTAATGAGAGTCGTTTAGAATATTCTTCCAGAGGTGTTTCCGAGCAAAATCTGAGCAATGCTGACCGTATTCACCGTGCCCATCAAAAACTCCAAAGAAATGGTCGCTCGGATCGCCACCGAAAGGGGTGTGGATGGTGAAGCTATCCTGATTAGCCTTGCGCAACTGATCCGGGTAATGACCTCTTTGAGACAAAACCGAGAAATTCAGCTCGTAATTTCCCTCTGGTACTTTCACTGTTTTTGAACCACATGGGGGGAGGTACTGGTCTCCAAGTCCAGACTCCACAACTACAGGAGGAGCTCCCCCTTCGACAGTCTTAGAGTAAGGCGTATCCTGGTATAAAATTCCAGACTTCGACGATCGCTTGGGATCCGGGGCTTTTGGCTTCGGCACGAACACAGGTTTAGGTTGAGTGGGCAGCGGTATAGTAATGTTCGGAACAGGCCTGTCAATTATGTAAGTGGGCGACTTCCCTGGAGGCGTACCAGGAGTGTATTTCCCGGGTGATGCCCCAGTTGCGGAAGCATGAGCCCGTGGAAGAGGCCCACTGCCCACTGCCTGCTTCTTCTTCGAAGCTGGGGTGACAGGAGGTACAGGACCAGATTTGGCCTTGGGGCGGAGAGGAACTGGCGCTCCCCATTCATCGTTGTCGTGGCTAGCTGGCGTGTACACACGCCGAGGATCTTTGGCGTCTTTGTTCTTAGAACCTTTACCCGATGAATTATCAACCGACTTCTTTGAATTCATGCAACCCATTATGTGTACGTGAATGGGAGAAAATTGAGAGAAACTACGTAAAAAGCACAAGATTGTACCCACTAATATTCCACGAGCTGGAATTGAATGACGTTTATATTTTTATCATGAGGAAGAGACATTGAACCCCTCCATTGAATCTATCGTGTAACCTGCACATCCCCGTGCTTTAAGTCAAAGACCGTGCTGGTCCTAGGACACAAGCCACACGATCTGGTCTAAAATTTAACGAGCTTTCAAGTATGCATCAAAAACCATATTTCCTGATGCAGAGATCAAACTTCGTGATCGAGAATACTTACACATTGGTAATCGCACAATCCTGCTCTTTGCACACTTACGCTCCCGAAACGCCGCTCCTTTATTACCTGCCTCCATATTATCATATCACCTGAAGCTGACCCCGGGACAACACCAACGAGTCTACCCTGAAAGATCCAGCGACTTTTGAAGGTCAACAAAGCACAGCAATGCGACAACTCCAGATCCAAGAATCTAGGCTCATCAACCTCATACACGGCATCCAACGCGAGCTCGTCGTGAGGATCAAACACCTCCCCCGTTTACCACCTGTAACCTAGAGTCTCCACCAATTCCAGACACCCCCGCTCTCTCTCTCTCTTCCTCGAGAGCCCAACACCGCACCAACCAAAACTCGCTCACTTATAACCTAAAGTCACAACACCGACGCAGGAATCTCCTCGCTAAGATCAACAAGCTCCTTGTCAACAACAAAAACAAGGTGAAATCACACTACCCCGAACAACCCCACTTCCTCAAACATACGACAATGCATGACGGTTTGGAACCCAGTGACCGCTGGCGATGTCGCTACGAATGAGCAATCTACAGAGAGCGCAACGGGGGCAAGGCATGATGGCATGACGCAGGTGGAGGGTATTCGGAGGGGGCGTTAAAGAGCATCGCGAGGATTGGATCAAGTGCTGATGGGGAATCGGCGCGCGGCTTTCGGTCGGGGTGCAGAGCACACAGGTCCAGACTGGCCCCTCCCCGCCTCCGCAGCGCACCACCCCGGCCTGTAGCAATGCCGTCTCGCCCGTCGCTTCGCCGGGTTCACGTTAGTGGCCAGCCTGCCTGTCTGCCCGCTCCCCCCGCAGCCCCCGTTCCGCCCCCTCGACGACGCCCTAATTGACGTTGTACGGAGAATTCCTCATCGCGGGCCCAGTCGCTCGTCATACACCTTACATACCCCCGAGCAATGCCACGCCTGATTCATACTATTCGATGTCGCTCGAGTGGCTTGGCTTCCCATGATGACGCCCGCTTCTGCTTTTTATGAACCTCCTAGAATTTTCCCAGCGGGGTCGATCCCTCGACCTCTAG
Source organism: Physcomitrellopsis africana (assembly GCA_036785485.1). Lineage (NCBI taxonomy): Eukaryota > Viridiplantae > Streptophyta > Bryopsida > Funariales > Funariaceae > Physcomitrellopsis > Physcomitrellopsis africana. Next base: position 919,934 of record JAWRVF010000007.1, read on the forward strand.
CTTCTGGTCAGGATGAGATTCATCTCATGGATGATCCTCGCCTTGTTCCTGATGTTGCACATGTACATCTGGGTTCTAAATTAAGTTGGATCTGGGGGATTAATATTTGCATTCAGATTGGATTTCATTGCACGTGGAATTTCCTCATTTTAATAGAAGTTTCAGATGCTTCTGCTGCCAGATAATTTATATATTTTGAACATTATGCATGTTGCGAGAATTCAAATTTTGTCATGGGAATAACTGATCCTTGAAAGAAAAAATAAAAGTAAAATATTGGTAACTGCTATTTTACATCTTGAACATAAACTAAGGCTTTACCCTTTTTGGAATAATTCAGATTCAAATAATTAAATTACACATTTTTTCGGTGAACTCCCAATTGTTACAAAAAGTGTGCATATGCGCATGTGTGTGTGTAATATTTATTTATTTATATACATATACTGCTGTATTAAAAAAATAAAACTAGGAATATGAATAGACAGAATAACTGTTAAAGAATCCATACTCAGCAACACCTAACATTTTCGTGACACTTAGATAGAATATTAAAACAAACTCCTGACAAAAAAGTATATAAAATATAAAATAGAAATCCAATACTCTTCTTCTAACAAATAAATTAATAAATTCGTTAAATTTGAAGTTGAATTTGATCTGAGTTATTGACATAAATTTTTAATAATTAACTAGCACAAAAAAATTAACTTTAAACTGTTAAATAATCAACATAAAATATAATACATATTAAAATATATATTTTTTAAAAATCGTTTTTATTTTTAATTTATTTTAAATATTTATTTAACACACTTTCATTTTTTTAACGGTATACTGTTTAAGAATATTGTAAAATCAAATGTTTATTTCAAAATATATGCACAAAGAACCTTGAGGTATTGATACACATATTTATATTTTTGTTTTTTTTAGTAAAGTGCTTTTCCGCTACTTCAAATTTTGATGTGAAATATCAAAAATATACATATCTTTCAAAAAAATAATATAAATATGACTTGACATTCTGCAGCATAAAATGTAATTGGTTTATATATCACAGTATTAAAAAAAGAAAAAAAGAAAAAAGCATGCAAACATGTATGTACATTATTAGGTATTCATGCCAATACTAAGTTTACTTTTGACTTTGTAATCTTACCAATATAATGTAAAACAATGAGGTTCTCTTTTTAAAAGAATTATAAATTATAAATTATAAAAAATTCAGGGTTTGGGTAAATTACAGCAAAGTGTGTCATGCTAATATATCAGTAACATGTTGAAATACATATGTACATGTCACTAATGCAACAATAAAACATGTATAAATATTGAATTGATTTTACTAAATAAAATAAATCAATCAATAAAACTTGGTCCCATGAATTATAGTATTGATTTTTTTATAATTAATAATTATAACTGCTTGGATTATTATTGAAAGTTGTCTTGAGTTTTGATGATCTTCTTCTAGAACAATCAAATTCTTTTGTTCAGCTTAAATTTTTTTTAAAGATTGTATCACTGATGATAAATAAGTGAATATTATGTCATCTATAAACAAAAATTATATTATTATACATGCTTGGAGTGAAATCATACAGATATTCTATTGTGTTACATTCATTATAAAAGTAGAGAAACTATAACGAACATTAGAATAAATATTGAGTACAATCTTTTAGAAGGTTCCAATATAAATATTGCAACCAGTTTGTGATTTCATTTTGTTACATCCAATTAAAATGGATCATTTTCACACTAAATGACGTCATTGTTTTTAGAATATGCCATAACATTATTGTAATACCCTTATTCAATTTCAGATATATTTTTAGAATTACACTATTTTTGCAATTCACTTTAAAGCAATTTCAGGCACAATTTGTACATACTTTAATGTAGATGTGTACATACATACAAACATACATACTTATATGCTGTTATGTTGATAACAAGAATAATATTTTAGTCACAATGTAAACAATGAGAAAAAATCACTTGTAATATCAAGTATTGTTATGTAATATCATCTCATATATAAATTTAATAGTTACATTATATTTAAATTTGACCGATTACACGTCCCACGTCACCACACAAGCTGCCACATCGGAGTGAACTCGGTAACGAAGCCCGCAAACCGACTTCCGACCTCCACTGGGACCTATAACCGCGGCATCCAACATTCCACGTCACCACAGCGGCTGCCACGTAGGATCGCAAACGGGAACAAAGCGCACACGTCGACAGCGTTGCGGCGGCAGTGCTCCATCAAAGCCATCGCTGATCGCTGCAGTGTACTTGGTTTTCCATGCAATCACGAGGGTTTCCTGGCCACCATTTTCCCATTTCACCCCCATGATTGTTCAAAATCAGCTGATTCTACGCTCTCATGTTTCTCCTGGTGTCATTCTGGTCGACTTTGATTGTGGGTCATTGAGAAGTTGCAGACTGAGTTGCTGATGGCTTAGAATAATCATTTGGCTGAGAATTTGATGCAAAGGCATGCAAGCTTCGAAGGAAGCTTAGAGCCCTGAGGCTGGGTTATGCGTATTGCGTTTCATCGAAGAAGTTGCTGGTGAGACAGTGTAAGAGGGAAACATTGCGTGTGTTGCAGGAGTTTTGGATCTAATCTCGGGGCAGCCATGGGTCGACAGCCACATCCATGTTGCGATGCCTCTTCGAGTAACATATTTGGGGAGCTGGAGCCGGAGAAGTTTTACGCCAAGCATATGGTGACTTATGTCGAAGACATGCTGTTAAATTCGCGGGGTTTGAGGCAATGTTGGCGATCGTGGGTGCCGGTGGAAAGAGAAGTTCGGGGCGTGGTGTGTGTGTGTCATGGCTATGGCGCTGACGCGGGATGGTTAGTGCAGCTCACGTGCATCGCCATTGCGAAGGAGGGTTATGCAGTGTATGCCATTGACCATCAAGGTCATGGTAGATCCGATGGCCTCAAGGCGCATGTTCCTGATATCAAGGTCGTCGTCGACGACTGCATTGCCTTCATTGATTCCAAGGTCTGGCATACTTATCATAGTCTTTGGGTTTCTCTCGATTATGACAGTTGCCCTTGATTTTGAGTCAAGGAAGGATGTTTCTGACATCGAGCAGTTATTTCGATCACTTTGAAGAAATGCATGATTCATTTTCCAGGACGACTTCTGACGGTGGAAGCATCAGAACTCCATTATCATCTTTTGAAGCATTCTTGAAGCATCATGACGTGTTATTCATGTTTTTATATTTGGTGGTGTCTAGCGGGGATCCCACAAGGGTCTGCCCTTTTTCTTGTACGGCGAGTCCATGGGTGGCGCCATCGCTTTGCTCATTCATCTTCGACAACCGGAGCTTTGGCAAGGAGTCATTCTCAATGGGGCGATGTGCGGGATTGGCAAATTTAAGCCTCCTTGGCCAGCTGAACATCTGCTTGGCTTTATCTCGGGTACTTTACATCTTTTCAAATGCTTTCCCTGTGGTCTTATGATGAGATTAGCATCCAAAGAGGCGTTTGTTTATACTGTATTTTGTTTTGGATGTGGAGTGATGCAAGAGAGCTGAAAATATATTTGCTCGCTTTCATATGATGTTAGGTATTATTCCTACGTGGCCAATTGTTCCTACGAAGGATATACCTACTGTATCTTTCAGGGAGCCTTGGAAGCGCGAGCTTGCTCGGAATAATCCTAACAGGTACGTATTCTCTGCAATTGACAGTGTTTGACGCAAGTTATTGCTCCCCGTGTACACATATTGTCCTTTTCATCTGGCTCAAACCGTGAGCAGGTTATTGTAAACTTGTATTAAACACTGTTTTCTAGAATCAAATACCTCTCTAACAATTACGTTTTATAAGTTTCGATTTAGTCAGGTTGATCGAAAAATGTTCCCAAACGGAGTTATTGATGTTAAACAGGTTGAACTTGGGCGTTCTGAGATTCTGTTGAGATAGAGTTCTATTATTTTGCAAATGCTTTGGAACCTAGAACTATTGTGTCTTTGGGGAATTCTCCGCTGGTCCCGCAAACCCCTCGTGTAAGAGGATTCTAACTTCACAAGACTTATTTCAGTTAGTAGTGAAAGCCTTGACTGCTCCTGCTAGAAATTCGGATGTGCGAATTAAATACGAAGCATAATGTGCAGCCCACGCACCCAGTATTGAAGTATGCAATTTAGGTGATATGGAGACAAACACCATGCTAACGTCTGGCTTGATTTTTGTTTGATAGAAATTTTGAGTGTCATTCAGGGGACATAGCATCTGCAGGTCTTCAGCTGAGGGCACTATTATCCTTTTCGCTTATGTGTCCGAGTCTTACAGAGACTGATGCTTGTGCCAGTCTTCTTTGTTCGTGCGCAGTTTCTTACTACCTTTCCTATTGTTATTTCCCCGTCCGCGGTTCAATATAATTTGCCTCCATGTTAGTTGGTTCTTTAACGAGAAATATGGTCTGCCCTTCTGACAAGCCTGGCAAACCATTGAATGGTTGCATTCAGAATTGGTACATTTCAACAGACTTCAGCTGTGCGATCCCAAATCCTTTCATATGGATATTACCTGAACAGCCTCTCATGAAGTCGACATGTATCTTCAGAACCTGCACTCTTCAAGTGATATAGTTTGATGTTGAAGATCCTTCACTTAATCATGTTACTGCTTTGCTCTTAGGTACTCTGGAAGGCCTCGGGCCGCCACTGCTCAGGAATTTCTGCGAGTTGTGAAGGAAATCGAGGGTCGGGCATCAGAGGTCAAAGCCCCGTTGCTTATCTTACATGGAGGCCTTGACGTGGTGTGTGATCCCGACGGTGTCAAAATGCTGCATCAAAATGTAAGCAGCGCAGACAAAACTTTGCATGTCTATCCAGACATGTGGCACCAGCTAGTGGGAGAACCCTCTGAAGGACTCGAGCAAGTGTTCGATGACATGTTTTCGTGGCTGGAAGCACATCTTCCTGCACAAGTCAGCACTTGAACCACCTGATATCTTCATTGAAGTGTTTTGAATGTTATATTTATCGTTACTACACCATGCCATTTGCCCTATGTTAAATGAATCCTAACCTGGATCTAATTTCGAAGTACCGTTGTAGAATTTTACAATTTCGTGAGCTAAGTATCTTCTCCACTATATTATATGAACTGGAGTGTTTCTGATAATACTTACCAACATTAAGTGTGCACATATACATACATACATCCACACATGTTTGCACACACTTAAAACAGCTCTATGTAACGTAAAACATTTTCACAAACAGAGTACATTTTTCAGCATCATGCCCTCTTGTTAGGTTGCTAAATAACTTAATAATGTCATGATGAGCGAAAAAAATGTGACCCAAATCCATGTATACATGGCATATCATCAAATTGTTCCCCGCCAACACAAATATAAGAGGCATTAGAGTAGGAGAATGAGTGGGAGATAAATTTTCTGGAATAGAGAAGTCAATGGGAGAATAATCATAATTTTAGGAGAATGTTAATTGAGGACATAATGAGTGAGCCTAAAAGTCATGGGTTCTAATTAAAGTTGTCCTCTAAAGTTGTGTATTTTTATTTATTTATTTATTTTACAAATAGTTATGAACTATTTAAATACAAAAGTACACAAAGTAAGTATATTTTGTCATTGAAGTGAATTATCTTCAATTAATTGGTAAATTATAGTTCCATTCTTTATGGGGTGTCAACACCATCTCCATTTTCCTTGCCTTCATTCATCAATGTCATTTTCTCTAAACAATGTTCTCTTGTGCACCTTCTTGCTTTAACACCCCCTACTTCAAAAAGTGGAAGGAAATTGACACTTAAAAGACAAATTGATGTTCCACATTTGTACTTGTTGTCTAGGTGGAAGAGGACATGATGCAAAGAGCCCTGATTTCTTTTCTTTTTTTTTCTTTTGTTTTAGTGGGTTTATAATCTTCACAAAGTATTCAATTAAATTTCCTTCGTAATCTTCAGACTTAAACTTCAAAGTTGGATTGGATACAAAAAATAGTTAGTTCATTTTTTCTTTTTCTTTTTTCTTTTTAACCCAATTCAACAATATTATTGAAATATATTTTTTTTTTAAATTTGTAATAATTATTTTGTTGTTTAAGATTAAAATAAAGTAAAATAAAAGCATTGATAGGTGGACATCCCTCTTTTATTGTGTAGACATCCCTCTTTTATTGTGTAGACATCCCTTGTGCCATGCACCTCCCTACATACACAATAAAACTCTTGTTTATACTAAAAAATTTTAGAATAAATTTATAATAAAAATTTCTTTAAATGAAATTACATGAAATGTATTATGAAATTTTGTTAAATATAATCAACAAAAAAATAAAAATGAAAATAATGAAATGCCATAAGCCATTGTACACAAATTTTTCACTCTAAATTTACTCTAAATTTGTTTAGTATAAATAAGAATTTTACTATGTATATACAAGCGTGACATAGGGGATATCCACACAATAAAAGGGAGGGGGGATGACCACCTAACAGTTCTCAAAAAAATTCAAGAAAAATGCTATTTTTTTTAAAATAATTACCAAATATTTTATTCTAATATATAATATAATTTTTAAAATATATATATTTATTCGTGAGCATCAAATTTCTTTCAAAAAATTTCTTAAAAAAAAAAAAAATCCTTATACATTAATTTTTTGACCAAATCTCTTGTATGTTTTTGTAAATCATGCAAAAAGTTTATACATGTTTTTTTTTTTTGTTTTTTTTTTGTTTTTTTTAATAATAAAATTCAATTAATTTTGTTTTTTTATCAATATTTTGTTACTAGTCTCTATAGATTATATTAATCTCACCTTTAACACTTGTTTTTTTAAAAAAGTAATGTAAGATAAGTTTTTCATTAGTAACTTAATATTTATTTTTATTATTATTAAGTAATATTGTCTAAAGTAACACTATATACATACATGCAAGTAAAATTCAGCATAAATCTTGTATAGAAGAGATTATATTAAATCAAAATCTGTTTAATAATATCTCATCTACTTTACATCATGAACTTACTGCATACACACGCACTGTTATGACATTATTGTGGAAGTTTTATATGTTTTTCCTAATTTGCATCAGGAATATATATATATATATATATATATATCCATAATCTGTTTACAATTTATTCAAGTAATTTAATTTTTTAAACTTTATTTCGTGTTTGAGATTTTTTGTATGAATTGATACTAAAATACATGTAACTATATACATATATGTGTTATCCCAATTGTTTGTTATATAATTTAACATTTTTGAAACTTCAAAAAATGTCATAAAATTAATAACATGGAACTAATTTGCTTTTCAACTTGGTAAGTTCTCTTGCATGAACTTTCATATGTACATAATATTATAATTTTTGTATTTGAATAAGAATATTTTGTGTCAAATTCCAAATAAATAGAAAAATAAAATTTATCACGAAATTTTACTAAATTTAATTTAAAATATATATAATATTCTTAAAATGAACAGATGAAATTCATACATATTACATGTTTATGAAAGTTGTATACCAATTAATAACTTTCGTTTCTGAAGTTAAATGTTTCTTTCATTGAAGTCATGTTGCCTAGTGTTGAGAATTAGATATTTTTCATTCAACCATTCTTTACCACTATTAACCACGTTTTTACTTCTATTTACGACATTGAAGTTAAAAAAATATGTCATGCATGGAAATCCACAAGATTATTTGAACGGATTCTAACCACTTGGATTACTTTGTGACCCTTGCCATCCTACAGCTGAGACGTGGACCGCCGGGTATCAATCAGTCACCGATACCACACAATACGAACCTGTCATCACAATCACAACTTAGAAACGGGCTCCCATACCCGTAATCGCGGCGAACGGAGACCGTGCGACAAGACGGGATCGAAGGGAACGCGTGCCCACGCGCCACATCTTGCGAACCAGCGGAATGGGGAACAGAAGCGAGGGAGAGCAGCCGTCTCGCAACACCGAAGCTGGGAAATACACACACACACACACAAACAAACACAAACAAACACACAATTGACAGGAAGGTGAAGAGAGAATCTTCGACAATTCGGCGCCTAAACTGCCGAATTTCCTCGTCAATTCTGTCGGGCTCAAGGCTCCACACACGCTTCTCTTGCAAGCTTGCAAGCCGAATCTTTCCACCGCCTGGCACAGTATCTGCGCCCAGAGCTACATTGCTGCCGTCGTTGGAACCTTCGCTTGGACGTAGTCTCGTTTGGAGTCTTTGCTTGGAGGCAGCCTCAGCCGGTGTGTTGGGACGGTGGAGAGGATTTCCGTCCCGGTTTGTCCCCGACTGAAGGAGGAGGCGTTCCGCGGCTTCGCGCGGCGTCTGTGGGATTGTCCTGTGCGGGCAGGAGCGGAAAATCTGAGGCTGCAGACAGTGGGTGCCTGGCACACTGACGCCGCACATGCCCAATCCCCGTTCCCTGGTGGAAATATAAAAACGGGGCACTGTGGTGGGTCTGACGCCGTTGCAGCTCTGGTCTTTGGTTCCATAACTTCCTCGGCATCTCTCACTGAGCGATGGCTTTTCATTGACTCTCCCTGTCTCTGTGTCTCTCCCTCTTTCCCTCTCCTTTATCTGCTTCGGCATTCAGTTTCAGAATTGAGAGCCTTCAAGGCTGCGCAGCTTTCAGAATGGGTTTCAAAGCATGATGCTCAGTGCCATTGATCTCCATTCTCATGGCTGAATCCCACATGAACGAAACCCTAAGCCCTAAACTAACTGTTAACCCTAATCTAGGTCTTTTTGCTCCACCTGCAACCAAATGTAAACTTCAATTATAACCTCATTCAATTCAAACCTCGGATGTACTGAATTTTTTTTTAAGATTGTTTAGATTATTCTTTATTTTGATTGTTATTATTGCAATGAGAATAATATCTTCATCCTTGCTGCAAGTACCATGATTTGTCTGATTCTGTCACATGGTGTGGATGGTGAGGAAACTCTTCAAAAGAGGCACTGGATAGGGAGCTAAAAGAAGGCTTTTCCAGCTTTGGCAATAGCTTGTGGCTTTTTCCCTCACATTATGAGGCTCCAAATGCTGGGTGCAGGCTTGGAGACAAAAATGAAATAAGAGAGGTTGCAGCAGCAGTTTCTCTCTGGGTGCTTTATGCTCTTATTATTATTGTTGTATTCATAGAAACTTTATATAGTGCCCCATCATAGGAACTCAAGCATGCCAGCCTGACATGATTCTGACGTGTAGGGAGGAAGTAGAAACTGCATTCTAAACATATGTAAATTAATGTAATATGTCAAAAACATATAGTAAAAATGAATAAGAAAAGAAGAACAAATGCATCAAAAGAATGGAGTTCAATCTGCTGTACTTTCTTGGAAGGCATGGCTGACTTTTCACAATAGGATCATCTTATGGGACAACCACAAAAATTAGTATATATTTTCAAAATTAAACAGGATAATAAATATAAGCCAGGCATGGTTGATTTCGGTTCAAGCATTAGGGTCAAACAGTGCTAGATTCACAGCTACATATTTTTAAATTGAACTGTTTGTCTTCTTTTGATTTTAAAAATTGTGATGGTCAATCTTTAGATTGTGAAAGCTTGAGCAAAAAAGCAGCTAACAAAAAAGTTAAATTGTTATGGCGACAAAGGATTTGTAATATTAATTGAGATGAATTGTGGACATGTTGTGTTGGTTGTGAGGTCACTTTTCAAAATGATAGGTACCTTCATGTACAGTCTATACTTGTTTGTGTACATATAAAAGTAGAATGACAAAAAAGAAAAAAGAATTACATATATTATTAAATAGTTGTTCAATATATGAAATGTATGCTTTGATAATTGAATACAACCATTGCGTTCTATTTCTGATAATGAATGTGCATGTTTGAAGGTTATGGTTAGAATTGTAAAAATTGTGGCCCTAATTTGAGCAATACAAACATTTTCTCCACACATATTGTTTAAATTGAAGCTACAATTCCTCCATGTTTGGCTTTTAATTGTAGAGCAAACTGTAGAAATCATGATTAGCATGTTTGTAATGCAAAAGAATACGTTGTAGAGTATACATTTTAAAATTTAAATCTAAAACCAATTTCGTTGAGAAAACGTGAACACGAGACAAATGTCCACACGAAGTCAGCGCAGAACTAGGTGGCTTGGAAATTGTCTTGTTCACACGGGGGTGAGCTTGAGGTGATGCCAGCTGGACAAACGCCAGCTCATCAAACTTTGCCTGGAGAGGGTCCTGCGTGTCTCACTGTTGCCAACAATGAAGTGGCTGCGATTCTGGGACTTTATAACAACCTACCTGCCAGGGGTTTATAGAAGAGTCCAACAAAGGTGCCACCTCACGCTGGATGTGCACAGAGCTGCCAGGTGGACACTGGAAGGGCGCGTCGATCAGCCCTCCACAAAAATAATCATCTTCCCTCATGAAAAAGAAGGTGAATGTCTGTATCTTAAAATTAGGGCAGGAGTAAAAAAATAAGGGATTAATTTATGAGCGCCCAGGCACAAATTTTTCTCCTTTCAAACACCAACACTCATTTTTTCCTCGGTGTCCTTTTATCTCGCGAATAAGTACCATTTAACTCACGTTTATTAGCCTGTATGCATTAAGTAGCCTTATTCTATCAAAGTAATAGTGGTTCTTAAATCTATTACTTGTAAACAGAGTGGGCTTTATTACTAGTTTTGCTGTCTACATAAATTATCCACAGTGCTCCGCAGTGTTCCAAACAAGCATCAAACATTTGTAAGAATGAATTTATGCTATACTGATATACTTTTCATCTCTAAAGGGACACAATAGTTAGTTTACTGGTTTTTCTTGCTAACTGAAAAGATGAATAATTCCATCTTTTTAGAATCCTATGTTCCAAATGGAACAAAACTCTGAGATTGACAGAGAGTGGTTTTAAAAAATGCCTCAAACTCCGAGGCACAACATTGGTAGCCCGTGGGCAATTGCCACGTGTACATAAGGAAAAATAAAATGAAGCAGTGAAAAGCGTAGCCACAAATTGATTAACAGCCTTATGGATAAAAAGCTCACTCCCCAATCTGGAAGGGGAACTGGGAACTTCTGCTCCAAAGGCACGATGAATGAGTAAAGACCTTTTAATGCCGTGGGTCAGACCATGGTCCTTCGCTTTTAATGATACAAATCCCGGGTCAGTTAAGTCCCCAACTGGGACCCAGTTCATAAGGCTATGGTTCCTTGGCGTTCCCCAAGAGTGGGCTCGGGCCAATCACACTATGCCAGCATGTTCATCATGGGTATTAAATGCACACATGGTAGTAGATGAGAAGGGTACTGTTCCACGGAGATTTGCTTCATTTCTGGACAAAAGCTTGTGTTCGATTTTTGCTCTATCTTTTCCATCTCTTTCCTTTCGCTCTTGTTGCTACATCTGGCAACATCGTAAGGAGCATGTCTCTTTTGTGTATCTTCATTTTAATCTATTTATATCGTAGATGTGGGATTTTCAGATGATTGGTTATCGTTCCCATTTATGTTGACTATCTGATACATATTTTGGTTGTGACTTTGCTGAAGTTCACATTCTTTTCCATTGTTTCGAACATGAAGTTTGCTATTTTTTTTTTTTTTATATAATTCTGTTGGAGAAATGTTTCATTTTCTCAAAAAAAAATTCTTTAAAAAATGTGAAAATCATGTGACATTTGTAACCACTAAGAGAGAATGAGTGTTTAAATTGAAGGATCTTACAAGTTTATTAAAATTTACATGTATTCATATTGAGCCAATGCAAACAAAAATATAGAGTAAAAATATTTTAATCTATATATTACATAAGAAATATAAGATATCAAGTAATGTAAATTTTACTAATACATACACCAATAATTTCAAATTATATTTTTAGTTATTCAAAGCATATTTAACATATAATTTAGAATAACCCAATCTTTATTTTATTACTTCTTAAATATTTTTATGATATGAATAATGATATTGTGATAAGATACAAAAAACAATTAAAAAAGAGAACCGCTAAGTAGACACCTCCGTTTGACTGTGTGGACACCCCCATTTTATTGCATAGACACATCTTCTTATTTTTCCAACAATTCTCCACTACTACAAATTTTTCAACAAGCTTGACATTAATGATGCTGAAAAGTATACAAACAACATAAATAATTAAATGTTTACTATACTTCTATTTATGCATAAATAGATATCATTAATATATTTATACATATATAGATATTATTAATATATATGACATACATAGATAATTAAATGTTTACTATACTTCTTTTATGCATTATGTATATAATTTTTTTATTAGATATATATTTTAATATATTTAATCTATTATAATAATTTAATTATTAATATTATTGACTATATTTTTTAATATTTTAATTATAAAAAATATATATTAATTTTTTTTGTGTGTATATAATTTTTTAAATTTCATTTTTATTATCTATAATTTTATACTAATAAATATATTAATATTTTAGATTAAATTATTTCTTTTAATAAAAAGTTTAAAAAGTATATAATTATTTATAATATTTTATAGTACTTTAAGAAATTAATATAAAACATGATTTTATTATCAACAAGGCTCATAATTAGGATTAAAGAAGTTTTTTTTGTAGTGTAATTTCAAATGATGGGTAAAGGTGACAATTTTGATATATATGTGAAAATTATATATATATATATATATATTTATAAATGGAAAAGATGTAGATTCTAAATCCACTTATGCATTAATACAAAATATAAAATAAACCTTTGATATATAATAAGATGTAATTTTTTTATTCATGTTGATGTTGACAACTAAGTTGCTTAAATAGTTATATAGGTTTTTGCATAAACAGATGATTGGTTGAGAACAATTTTATAAAACCATCATATTATAATAAAGTACTTTCATAGTAGTTAACTTTTTTCTCATCTAAATTGCCCATGTGTCTTGATTAATAATAGATTAACTACCTCTTTTACAAGATTTGGTGTTTTATATTGTTGCTACTAAACCATCTTTCATATTATCATTTCTTATTATTCATTCCACCACCTCTCTATACCACATTTTATAACACATGTAATAATGTAAACATATCTGTTAATACACAAATCTTAAATGGTTTTTCATAAATAACCATATTACATCATCAATCACTGTTCACACTTATTGTAATACACTAGTACAATGAACTGATCTTAAACATTTTTACAATCGTAACCAACAAACGTTTGTAAAACATAACAATACAAAGTGTTCATTTCAAACAGCATTTCATTGTATTATTATGAATATGAGTAATCATTGTTTGCGTGCACAGAAACAACCATTGTATTTACTTTCCAACTGCACAAATGCGTGGGTTCACAAGATGGCAGAAACAAAGAATTCTATTGATCCCACTGCAGCTCCTCGACGCTTGTGCGGAACCGAGGGCGATTTTTTCGGCAGACATGCTGAAGAGACAAAACACAATGTGAATCACGAACGAGTATGTAGGTTCCAATCGGATAACGCTTGCTAGCTTGATGCACAGCTTATCCCATGCCATTACAAAAATAACGGTAACCAGTCACAAAACCACTAGTGTGTCGTGTTTTGACACCATGAGGTTCACTGTCGATCGACAACGTTGACATTAGTATTCCGGCAGCGGCACTCTAGACTTTGGTGTTGTGAATCAATGAGCTGATCGCTGCGATTGGGTCCAAGTTACTGCATCAGTGCTTATCTCTCTCGACGTGTCGCTGTGGTTTGTCCGGAGGTTACTTGATGTGAACTTGGCCTGCTTCTGGTCTGATACCGGAACTTGGATATCGCCATGAACTGAAGCACTGGTTTCGTGTGCCGCGACTGGTTTTGTCTGTGTTTCAAGCTGTCCCGTTCACATGTCGGTATCCACCATCCATCCTGTCGTGTCAGTCATGGTAGGCGAGTCTGCTACTCTTGGCGCTCTGGATCCTTGACTTTTACAATCACCATTCAGTGACCTCAGGTTGGACCTGGGGATGCTGGACCTTTAAGCGGCTACAGTGTTTGGTGTACATTCTGTTTTCGTTGCACATCAAATCGATCGCTGTTCACAGATCATTAATTCTGGTGGCTGAACACAATGGAGTTTCCCACTCTCCGAGTTTTGAAAAGAATCGCATGACGATTGCAATTAACGCCCGACTGCTTGTTTTCTTCACCTCGCATTCATACACCTTTGATCTGCTCACACGTACCACAGCTGCTCGCACTCTCCATCACGGAAAAATTCCAGTGTTATCATCCGGCGTCTCTGTCAGAGACGATCAAAACAATCGGCGCTGCAACCCGCCGACTCGCATGTGTGCGTAAAACGACCAACAGCAGAAATTCTAGCGTTGCTTCACCAGCAGTCACCCGTATCTTCGCTCAGGCTGCAATTAACAAGTTACTTCAAGTAGAGCACATTGATCAACGCAGATCTCGACACGTTGTGTGAACTTGCAGATGCTCACAAAGTAGCCATTCCTTCTAAATGGCTTCTGTCAACTCGCTTCTAGTCATCGGGGCTATGCCTGCACGTCTGGGTCTAGATTCTAGAAAGAGAGAGAGAGTCGGAAAGCTCTGACATCAATTGCGTAAATGATCATTCTGTTTTAAAAAAGGAACAAGTTAATCATGCAAAGACACCCCAAAAGACTACAACGCGACAGTGACCTGAAGAAGGCAAACTGGCCGTTCCCGTATTAATGAACTACAAGACAATGGACTTGAAAGTCCATTATCTGCCAAATCGCTTACACTTAAGCTTGTTGGCTCCATTACCCTTGATTGTCCGCGCAAGAAATCCACTGATTCTCTGTTGAACATGTACGCCATCTGCAGAGCTTCAGCCTCTTCCTCGACCACAATGCCGCGAATTTGGAAGGCGATTTAATGCTGAAAACCAGCTGTTCGAGTTCATTCTGGGTCTCAGCTCTTCTTATGGGGTAGACATATCCATATGAAATTAACAGATGCGTGCAGGGAAGGCTAGGTGACAAATTAGCAAGCTTCGCTAGAGAGACGAACGAAGGCTAGGTGATTGCTACGATTTGGAGATACAGAATAATGCGGGCATGTGCTGTAGTGCGAGGAGATTCAAGGTTGGCAGTTTAGTTCTTTTCAGCAGTTCACGATCTTTATCGTCAGATAATGTGCAAGTTGTGGAAGACTGTTTTAGGAGCTGGTTGTGCACGTGAAACGTGTTTGGAAAGTAGTGCGAGTGTCTGTGAGCTTTGCGGGGGGTTGCAAGTGAGGTTGTGTGATTTTGCGGTAGACGTTAGAGGTTTTTGTTGCAAGGCTTTTGGGCGAGGAGGAGGTTGTTAAAAAAAAAATAGCAGGGCTTTGGCGAAGGGTAGGGGTTGCGAAGTGTGAAGGTGAATGTGATGGTGTAATGCTGTGGGTAAGGAGATGAGATAGAGTGCGAGTTTTGATGACGGCAGAACGCAGGGAGCCGGAGTGTTTCGGAAGAAATCTTGCATGAAGAGGGTGTATGAGTGAAGAAGTAGCGCTTGGCTTCGATATTGGGGTGGTGGAACTGGAGAGGGAAGAGGCAGGAGGACTGAAGAGCTGGTGGAAGAGTGGATTGGGAACGCTGCTGTGTGCTGTTGGAGGACTACGGCGCTGCGACGGTGGTCTTGTGAGTTTGAAGCTGGTAGGCTATTGGGATACGAGACATTGTAGCGTTGAGTTGGGTCGTGAATTAAATAATACGCGGCGTGATGGTCGTGGTTTAAGGTCCTGGCGTGCCTCATTACTTGTGAAAAAGTCTTTGGTACTGGCTCCTCATCGAGGTTGATAGGTACGTGAAGCTCCACACACGCGCGGTACGTTGTTGGATGATGACCATCGTCGGCACCATCTGTGCGTCTTCAAAGCACCGTTTCTCGTGAAGCTTTCTCAAGTGCTGTAATTCCATCGTTCTGAAGACTGGAGACCATCGAGTGCTGAATGGTTTGAAATTTGCAGCGTTGAACTGAAAAAGATATCTGACACGGAACACGCTTCAGCACTTGTAACGCAATTTTATGTCAGATATATTCCTCATAGCTCGATTGAGAATGTTGGAAGCTCCACGACTACACCATGGCAACGGCGACTGTTTGCTGCGGGTGGCGAATACAAAACCTTGTAGCACTCTTTTACCAAGACTATCCTTCTTTGTAAATGTGTGAGGATCGTGAGAAGATTTCTCTTGCGTTCTGGGTTTGCGAAAATAGCAGTGGCACATGTCACGGTGATGGAGCCTATCTTGAACGGGAATTAATTTGCTGGAAGTAAGAGCCGAAAGATGGAAGGGGCAGATCTATGCAGGGGAACCAGGTAGGGATGGAACAAAGAGGCCGAACCGAAGGCAAGGGAATCGAATCTGTTGGCAACAGCAAGAGACGCTTAGCAACTGGCCGGGAGCGCAGTGCTCCTGTAGTCGGTCTCGCTGTATTGCGCGTGTTGAGGAACCTGTCTTGGTCTAGAGGGCTGCGAATACCACGTCGTCTGCTACCTCCAACTCACCCACATCGGAGTCCGGGGGCTACTCTGTACTATTCCGACCACGAATCTGTGAGGTGCTGCGCTGCTTTTTGTAGGTGTCTCGAGTTCCATCTTCCTACCTCAAGCTTGCCCTCTTCTGACCATTCTCTTACGGGACTGAACCAATTTATCTAGTTCTTCCTAATGCTTGCTTCGATTTGTTCCTGATCTTTTCTCCTTGTTTACGAAATCTGTTTATTTATTTATTTGGTTATGTTACATTTTGTTTGTACTATCACGAAGCTTGTAATGACCACTTGGTTTCTTAAGAGTCCTCTTGACATGCTACTAAGTGTACTCGTATTCCCCGTTTCTTCCAAATCTCTGTTTCTAGTGCATGGGGATATCGAAGTTTGCATTTGTCTTTTTCTGATAATAAACCTGAAGTTGATGATTTGGTGCTGAGAGGATTATCTGACTAGGCTCGAACAGCTCACCTTGTCGGCTGCATTTTGAACGCGCAATTTGGTGGCGACGGATTCACTGGATTTTTGAGCTTCGCATCTTTGCAGGGACCGAATGCTGAACCTTGATAACAACATAGTGGATCATTCTCTTACATATTCGTCATCGTTGACGCAGATTTTGTGCCCAAGATGAAAGGACTGCGGGGATCGTTGTTGAACGGTTCAGGAAGAATACCGATGGATGCTGCGTCAGAAGACAAGTTTGAGGAACGCAGCATAGATGGAACAAGTTCCACCCTTAGTATGGAAGGTCTCAGTATGGACCTTTTAGGCGATGGAGACGCGAGCTTTAGTCTGAATCACTGTGATGATGGCGCAAGCAGCTCGACGGGATCTTCACCATTGGGGTGGCCACTGGCTAGAATGGACAGGCAAAGTGCAGCTCCTTCGCCTTCATCATCGAACATGCCAAGTGGAAGGAAAGATTTCATGTTGGAGGAAAAGGAGGAGAGCAGAACCACAGAGCTCCTAGGTTTGTTAACGTCCTTTTTCTAAGCATTCGCAATTCCGTTACGAATAGCAGAACATCTCAACTCAACTTAACTCAACTTCACACCCAACAATTACCGTCATCGTTCTGGGCTCTTATCACATCACCAAAGTCTGCAACTAAGCGAGCTCTCAATTAATGACATTTTTTGCCTCCCGTTTTTATGCCGGCAAGTGCCAGGATCATTTTTATCTAATTGTGTCTTGCTTCTACAGAGGTGGAAATGATGAAGGAGAAGTTTGCAAAGCTACTGCTTGGGGAGGATATGTCAGGTGGGGGCAAAGGTGTTTCCACAGCCTTAGCTATATCGAACTCAATCACGAATTTGTCAGGTGCCAATCAACGATCTTACACTTTGCCGTTTTGCCAAAGAAATTCCTCTTCCACCTATTTTATCATGTTGCTGCTGTATTGATCATGTGATCATTAATCCGAAGGGGGAGCTTCCCGTTTCGTTACCTAATGCTCTGATTTTTGGGTACAGCGTCAGTGTTTGGAGAGTTGTGGAGGTTGGAACCATTGTCTATGAAGCGGCGTAATATGTGGAGGCGAGAGATGGATTGGATACTTTCAGTTAGTGATCATATTGTTGAGCTAGTCCCATCTTGGCAACGATATCCGGATGGAAGCACAGTGGAGGTATGTTGTTCTCTTCAACCAGGTTTTCTGACACTCTTTTCATTTAGAAGCTTGCAAAACTACTTAATACTACGGTACCCATGTCTGTCATTCTACAATTCCCTGGTAAGATGGACGCAAGGAATGTACTCCTTTGGGTGATTCCGGGTTCCGGAAAATGTAAGAAAATAATTTCCAAATTTCAAGTACAGTGAAATGAGGATCTTGTGGAGAGTAGGCGTATTTCGGACCCTGAATCTACTATATTATGGAACATTGAAATATTGAGCCTAGAATCACCGCACTGCATTGTTCTTTCTCATTGGAGATCCGCAACTGAGTTTCGTTATTGGTTTAGAGAAATCCTAAAAGGTTCTGCATTTTTGGATCCAGGTAATGGTAACCAGGCCCCGGTCAGATCTCAGCATCAATTTGCCAGCGCTTAGAAAGCTGGACAATATGTTGCTTGTAAGTGTCCTCTTCCTACTGCCTCTCAATAGTTTCGTATGTGGTTACGAACGAAGGTTCTTGTGTGATTAATATCTTTTTTCAGTAGAATCATGCTACAAGCTTTGGATTAAATAAAGCTCTTTAGTGTTGAGGCTATAAATTATATTTTGGCGATAACACTGCTCCATTAACCACATTGACCTGGATGTGGCGGTTCGCTTTTCTGCTTATTGATTTAGTGGTCAACCGAGCCCACTGCTTATCAATCCGTGCCGGTGTTTTCTGCGTGGTTTCTCAGGAATCGCTTGATAGTTACCACGAAACTGAATTCTGGTATGTTGACCACGGGATTTCGGTCTCAGAGGACAGTAGAAGTGTGCGGCATTCTATGCAACGGCAAGAAGAGAAGTGGTGGCTGCCTACCCCGAATGTACCAGCTAATGGTCTTTCAGAAGCTTCGGAAAAGTTTCTACACCATCAAAGGGATGCCACAAGTCAAATTCTTAAAGCTGCTATGGCTATTAATGCTCAAGTATTGATTGAGATGGAGGCGCCGGAGAGCTACTTCGAAACTCTTCCTAAGGTACTGCTTTTACCTCCTTTTTCCCGTTAACCAGAAACTAGCCAACCGTGTTGCCGTGGTTTGTACATGATATTTCACCCCGAAGTTTTATGAGCCAGGTTGTACCACACCTTTCTGTATGTAAATGTCTTTGTGTGACGATATCGCTACAATGAGGTAATTGGAGGTAGGTCAATGACCCAGGTGAAAGAATTGACGAGTTGCACTCTGATTACTTTTCAGAACGGAAGAGTCTGCCTAGGCGATGAACTGTACCGGGCCATAGCCTCCGACCACTTTTCTCCGGATCGGTTTGTATCAAAATTGGATATAGATGACGAACACAGTATTTTAGAGATGGCCAATCGGCTGGAAGCTGCAGTGGTTGGATGGCGGCGAAGAAGTCAGACGAAGGCAATGACACAGATTATGCCGTATGAGAACAAGCTCAATCGCAAAACCTCTTGGAGTAAAATGAAAGACTTCGTTGGCGATGCAGAAAGGAGGGCGGTACTTGCCGAAAGGGCGGAGAGCGTACTCTTGTACCTGAAACAGCGAGTTCCAGGGATGTCGCAGACTGCCTTGGATGCAAACAAGATACAGTTCAACAGGGTATGTTCACAACCACGGTTCTTATAAGCAACATCCCCACTTCGCCCCTTGTTCATTCAAACAATAGAGACCTTATTCACGCAACTTGGATTCGAGGTGTGCATGCAGTACTTGGACCGTGTTATAACCGACCATATTGTTGCAAAAATGCAGGATGTCGGGCAGTCGATTCTGGAAAGCTACTCCCGTGTGCTGGAAAGTCTAGCACACAACATCATCGCACGCATCGACGACGTCCTGTATGCTAACGACCTAGTGAAGAGATCACTGGGACCGCAACCATCCATGGTGCGTGAGGATAGATCCCTCTCGCGGCGTCTCAGTTTCTCAGGAAGAAGAACGAGGCACAACGGGTCCACGCGGTTCACTGCCTTGAGCACCGCATATGCGACGCCTTCCATCTCGCCGAGCTGTTCCCCTACGATGAGTCCTCGCCCAACGACGCCGACCTCTCCCCTGGAGGGCGTCAAAGCGCCGATTCTGACGCCGGGGCTGAGCAAAGCACTGTCAGATTACATGTGTAGACTTATACCTGAAGGTGGATCGTTGCTGGAGCTTGAAGGGCCCCAGAAATTTTCGTTAGATGGTGGGAGGCCGTGGACATATGCCGGCCATCTCGAGAATTCTCACGCTCTCCATAGTCCCCCTGGGCGGGATTAGTTGTAGAAACACACCTTTTGTGGTTCATTCTTCCTTGTACAGTATCCCATTCTTCACTGATTGAAACTGATCTTCAGCGAGCTTCGCAATGTTGTTTCTTATGTCTCTTGATTTGGTTTTGTTTTTCTAGCTCGCTTGCGTTTTGACGTTGTCTCAAGGTGGGACGATTGAGCAGGTGTCCCACCCACTTTCCCTTACACTTTCTCATTGTCTATGACGCAAATTGCCGCCGGCAATGTGGGGTTCGGTGCGGTGCGGCTGTTCTCCTTGACGCTGATGTGGCCTCCATTTTATACTTAGTACAGTTTATCATTGCAGCTATTACATTGGCTGTGACAGTAATTCATTAAAGTGTTTGACAGGTGCAGGAAATCGAAATCTAATGTGTGTGTATATATATATATATATATATATATTGGTAAGAACAAGGTTTGTACAAGATTTATGTGTCGATGTATTTTACAGTCTATCAATTCTACAAGTATATATAAGTCAAGATGGAGAGAAACTTCGGGGAGATGAACAAGTCCTCACGTTGGCCAAGGCACCAAAATATCACTATAATTTACGACATCCCTCAAATGGCTTCAATGTCTTGTCAGTGTTTCAAGAATGCATTCTTTTGTTTGAAAGGCCTATTATATACTTATACATGCCCTTTCGTGTTCAAAGGATTTTGAAAAAGACTCCAATAAGAAATGAGTCGTGTCAATGACTTTCGGATCAAACAATTAAACAAAAAAAATTCTTCATAGTATTTCAAATGATGATGCACAGGGTTGCTCTCAATCTGATTGATCACAATTTCTACTGCAATAATCTATGCACATCACAAAGAGCACCAGGGACACAATCTCTGATAATCTTTCACATCAGATTCGTGCTCAACTGCTTCCGGGTGCTCAACGTCACTTCCCACTTTTGTTCAACTATTGCAGCATCACACACGCTCTGGTCCTGGGCATGCAGCTTGATTGTCATAGCTGACCATCATGTGCAACGCAACATAAATACTACTCTATTTTGAAACATGCGCAAAATTGAGGGGTATTCACTTAACTCTAGCATAGATAGTTGACCCAAGTGATAATAATTAGTAGATTAGGTTGTGATTGTACTGATCAATACAACCACTGATGCAAAGTTTGAATGTCACTTGAAATCCTTCTTGATGTGCAAGTCTCCGTGCAGAATCATGAAGTAGCTGCGCACCAACAAACAAGAGCACGCTGGGCAGACCTTGGTTGCAATTACAGAGTACGATGTGGGGATTTATCAGGGATGGCATCAATGTACACATCATCTAGCTAGTAGCGTTGCATGTCTCCCCATAACGTCTTACTAGAGCTTAAAATCAACACAACATTACCCTCAGCTTCAAGGAGGACTCTGTACTGCTGGAGGCCATGCAAGGGCTTGGTCCAAATAGTTTGCAACCTCCAAAAATCTGTTAAGAAATATTTCATTAGATTCTTTCTTGACTTCCTATCAGATGTTTCAGAGTTGTCTTATTCTGCATAGAAGGAAACAACACCGCAACAGCTGCCAATCGAATGTAAGCAATTGCATATATAAAATGAAATATCTTTATTCGGATGCAAAACTGCAAGGTTTATATTCTCTTCAACAGATGCTAGCACTGCGTCATACTGCAAAAGGAAAAAATCCTAGTCAAAACCGTCAACAGGAACTATTCGAACTCCCTTCCATGTCAACTAGCAACGGAATGTAAGCTTCTGAAATTCCGTTGAAGCAAGGCCATGATACCTCAAAGCAAAATACATATGTACGTGTCACTGCTTGAGGAAATTTGTATGTGCACCTGCTATCCGAAAGCACCCACTGCGGCATGTGAAGAACATTATCCATAAATCATTTAGTAGATTGTTAAGACACCACTATCCTCATATACATAGCTTATGTCGTAACCTGCTCCAGTACCCTGCTGACTTCGCAACTCTTAATGACCTGCTGGTAGGATTTGCAACTGCAAAATTTCTTCAGGCCCAACACTCTTTCGAGACGTTGCAACCTCGATAGGTGGATCGGAAATAATTTTCGGTACAAACGGAGCTACAAAAGCTGATCGTAATGCCTTCACGGCTCCTGCAAAACAAGTGCTGTAAACTCGCATCCAAGACTCATCCGTACCGCCAATGCAAGACTGCATATTTTCAATGAATATCATGTCCTGCGGAGCATGGTAAAACAAAAGTTGAGATGCAAACATCAATTAATTTTAGTGGACAGCCTAAATGAGCCACATCTGCCTCCCACAAAACATATAGATGCTGTCGCTAGATGCAAATGAACATGCGTGACCCAATAGGGATGGAGTTACAGTCATGAACACAAAGTCAGGCATCTAATGAAAACTCTGGTAGTGGCTTGTTATGCAGCCAACCAGGTCAAGTAGCCAATAGCCAATGACGTAGCAAGGAACAGGCACAGGAATATGAATCAAAATACAAGAATTACGTACTTGGAGAAGATTACTTAAATTCCACAGGTGTACTTATTTAGATTTGTAAAATGCTTCCAGGAAAAAAGACCCATGGCTCAAGAGCAGCGGGAATGGTGTAGGAGGATTACTCTCTGCTGCTGGCTGCATTGTCGCTAATTTCAGCTAAATAAATCACAAATTCATACCTAAAGCTCGGCAAAGACACATCCGAGCTCATCATCGAACCTAACAAGTGCTTGCACTTGCCTTTCATCTCGCGCACATCGTGATCGCACGTCTCACCCCATGCCACACCGAAAAAAACGCAAGATCGAGGACAGATAGAACTCCTGCGTCTTCCTAAGAAAATCCTCTGTTACCAGGAAAAAAAAATATTCATCACAATTGCACGCAAAATTGTCTAAACGATGACCAAAATCTGACCTCTGCACTCAATAAATGTTGTTTCTCGCTCCTCACTCGACGGATTTTGCAGGGGATTGGCTAATCAAACACAGGACGCGATTAATTGACTCAATGCATGCAATTGTAGAGGACAGTGTAATGTACCGACTACTTGCGGCAGATATTTTAAGAGCATAAATGCAGTTTAGTGTGTGAGAAATATGATATTTGGTGTGATGACTGAAAATGACGAATCGTAGACGGGCACCCAACAGTCGTCCGTCCAGGAATACACCGTCAGCGTTCCTAAAACGGTCCATTCCATGAGGTGGCAAAGATTCTAGCTCGTGTTGTCGCGTCGTCCTTCCTGTTGGGCTTCGCAAGACGCCGAAGTCGTGTACCCGTCGCTCAAGCACTTGGGTTGGTGTAAATTTCACGGTCATTGCGAATGTCTGCTTGTGGGTTTCATAATTTTCCGACTCACCCGATCGTTGCACAGCGGGATAGGGGAAAGCATGGTTGTCGGAATTTCAATCTTAAAGATTTTTTGAAGCGATCGCCTCTCACTGTTGGTAAGGTGAGAAGAAGTTCTGATTGAGGGCGCAATTCTTGATAAGATAGGTGCTAGGGTTTCAAGACTGACGTGGGAGATTTTGTGCACCGAAGGTGCGCCTCGGAGCTGCTCATGGCTGGTTGAAGATCGTGGAGAAGGCGAGGGATACGGGTATGATATTCGTAGCTCGATCTCTGGCAATTTTGCGAATTGCGACTTAGTGTAGGATTCTGAGGGTAGCCATTGCTGGAAAGTGGGAAAGATTTATCAATTTATTGAGTCTAGATAGGTTATTCTGTAGAAGAATCCAAGAGTAGTTGGAATCTTAGTGAATGATGCTGTCCGATTCAGATGAATGCAAATCTTTTGCACCATATTTTGGATTCTTCTGCAGGAAAGAATATTAGTCATTGAGTAGTCAGGGCAGTTCTTGACTGCAATTCGTTAATTAACATCCCAAGAAAATAAGTGTTTGCTTACCCTTTATTGAAATCAGTGCTGCTGAAACTCTTTGCGTGTCATGCCTCGTAGTTAGTGCCCTTCGTTAAATTTCTTTATTGCAATTTTGGTTCGCAGAGAAGAGTGAGAGTTTCAATCGGAATGCGATCCTGATGGCGTCGAGCGAGGGCTCCAGGAAAGGCAGGCAAGTTTCAGGCTAATAATTTGTGTTGGCAGTTATTGCGCTTTCTTCAGCTGTAGAATTGAGTTGTAATTTGCACGTCTTGTAATGTGGCGAATTCTCGCCTATATTTCTCCAAGCTTTTTTACCTGCAATCCTCATATACCACATGTAAGCTTTGCAAGAGTCATGGCCATTATATTTGTGCTTTTCAACGTGTATAAGCAGAGCAATAGAGAGTGAGAATCATCGATATGTGCCCATTGATACGCCTCATCAAGGTCAATATGTCGATGGCAAAGATCCTTGCAGCGATGGGAGCCATGGTGATTGTGGTGGTGTGTTCAGATCTCACGGGTGCTCAACTCGTTCAAATGAAACTCTATTGTTGGAGGATATCTTTTATCTTGAACGCGTTGGCCAAGTTTCAGTGACACTCTCAGATACTCATCTTTTGTGGCATTCTGTCGAGGATGATATTCAGAATCTGGTAATTATCGTAATACTGCATTATGTTTTAGTTAGGAGTATCAGTGGACTAGAGAATTAAAATTGGTATGATGGGACTTCCACGTTTCTTTTTAAAAAATTCGGATTTCTAAGCGTTAGTATTAACCACATTGTTTTCTTACAAGCATCGTCTTCTGAAAAGGGATCGTATCATATTGTAAAGTCGAGGTGCTATGTTTTCCTCTTGAGCAGGATGTTAGTTGCACATGTTTGGAATGTTTTTCATTTGAGGATCCATTTGAGGAACAAAACAAGATCCAGTGCGTTGAGTGTTGCATTTGTTATATGATGGTGTTGGTGAATAGGATGCAAGTTCGCTCCTTTGCTGTGGAACCACACACAAGGATGTGGATGGGCACGTGCCGGTAGCAGAAATTTTCGCCGTGAAATCATCGGGTTTTGGTCCTGTCACTCAGGCCAAACCGCAGCTATGTGGAGGCTCTCTACCAACCAAGCAGGTATGTCAGTTTGCTTTCTAGATATCAAATATATGAGTGATTTTACTTGAAGTTGCAAGCTCCTGTATAGCTGGCTCAGGTTAAGTCGAAGTGATGACAGTGTAGGACTATAAAATTGAGTTGTGATTACTAAGGCTATATCTTTTGAAATGGCACTGGCTTCTGTACCTTGTCCTCATACTGGGAAGGGTAGTTTCATAGAGTTGAGGTGCACACATTCCTGCGTTCCGACAGCAAGTGGGTTCCAAAGGTTTATGTGTTCGGCCATACAAGTCCAGCTGTCGTTCAACAGTGGACTCAGAGAATCCAATCGCGACTACATGAAGATTCTCATAGGCCAAAAACTTTGCTGGTATGTTTCATTCCAAATAGGATTATACATGTAATATCTTGTGATGCCACATGTCTCTATGCATTGGGTGGTTGACTTTGCCATGCTGAGCGTACCGGAGGATGTGTAGTATATTTTGTTACAGGTTGGGCGCAATAATTGTATAACATTGGGGAATTAAAATTGGGTTTCATTATTCGCCACACACGTTTTTACGCATGCATGTAATCAGATGCTCTGGGTTCATGTTTAAGCGCAGGTACTTGTCAACCCGTATGGAGGAAAGAGATCTGGTATTCAAACTTGGAAACAAGTAGCACCATTTTTTGAGCTGGCAAAGATCGAAGTGACGGTAAAATTCAATTCATTTGTATTTCTTAGGTGATTTTTATTTTTGAATCTTGGTTATGTTCTCAGATGTTAAATGGTCATAGCTGCAGTTTTAAGCCGTCAGACAAGGTGTTTTACTCGGCTCAATGCTTATGTCCCCCTCTTGGCCTTTCTTGTCACATCTTTTCCAACTGCAAAGGTGTGGATGCTGGATTTTGTGAGGTAACTGAACTTCTGAGATCTTGAAAGAGTACTTTCTTGCTCTTGATTGTTGTAGGTGGTTGAGACTGAACGGGCAGGTCATGCACGTGAAATAATGGAGCGTGCTACGAAAGATGAACTTAATGCTCTGGATGGTGTGATTGTTGTGGTTCGTTGTTTCTTACCTTGTTCAGGATAGGACATAATTTTTTGTGCGCCTAGTTATTCAGACGCCACAAGCGCAGAGTTTACCAATACGTAGTTCAGCTGGAGGATAATTGATTAGCTAGCATGCACGTTGTAATTTGTATTTTCATCTTGGTTCAACCACAATGAATGTCAGATGCGTACTCTCACTTTTTGTTCTCTATGTGAAAAGTATTTTGAGTTTGTAGACTTGCGGAAGCCTTAACTTCCAAAGTTGCTTCTGAGTAAATATTATGTGATGTATAGGGTGGAGATGGTTCCTTCAACGAAGTGGTTAATGGCCTAGTTATGCATCGCCACAAAGCGCAGGCTGCTATCATGCCCGAAAGATTGAGTAGTTTTTGCAAAACGCGAACTCCTCAACAAAGAGATACTAAGGTCAATGCGATCTCGGATGAGCAAGGGGGATTGAAACAGCTATTAATTGGTAATGTAAGCACGTCGCAAGAGAATTCTTCGGATGAACATCCTCTCCTCCAAAATAAAGCTCTTTCTTTACTTATAGAAGCTTCAATTGGCCAAGAGGGCAAGGTTGGCACGGGCACTGGAGTAAAGATCTGCTCGAGTGGGGTTGAGTCTGAGAGGATTGATACAGCTGTTAATGACGAAATTGTTCAAGTGAAAGATGAATTGCGAGGGCAACCTGGTGGTGGTTTCTCAGGTAACACCTCTATCTTCTTCTGAGTCGTAGTGCAGGATGAATTAGGAATTTCGTTCATCCTACAACAATTCTAGGAGACTCAAGCATTGCTATCAAGAGGAAAGATTCTTTTACGGTTCGTTCAGCCGATCTTACGAATTTGTTCTCTAGCAGAAACTGTTTGTTAAGAATTTGAACCCGTCTTGCTTTTACTTGAAGATGATATTCTTTGATTAGAATGAAGAAGGTGCTTGAGTGCATGGACGTATGAATCGATCATTAGCTTTTATGGAACGAAAACTTGCTTCAACTTTTATCCAGTATGAACTCGTTGAGCGACACATGAACACCTCCAGTTTCATGATCCAAATAGGGGTTTATTGAGGTATACAGGGATGTTTCTAAATCTGGAGAGTATTTAGCTGGGTACGTTTGCATCTGATCTAAAAGAATTACCTAAATGTCCTCTTGAGTCTGTTTAGATGTTGAAGCAGGACTTTCGTTACACGTGATTATTGTTATGTTGTGCATTTTGTTGACGAACTTCTGAGTTATAAACTTTGAAGGTGTACGCGATGCTTCTGGGTCCATTGGCACACCTGTGGACAATACAGAGTTGGAGAATCCCAGTACCACTCTACTAAATTCAAATCCCAGTCTGCGGATTGGATTAATACCTGCTGGGTCAACGGATACAGTTGTGATCAGGTAATAGCTTGTCGGTCTTATTTGCTGTGCATCGTAAAATGCATATCAAGGCTTTCACCCTCTGTCATTAAAGCGCTTATTACGAGCTTTTAGTGGACTCTTTTCACCGACTTAAGTTCATCTACTATACGTGAATTTCGATTGGTTGAAGACAATGTGGATGCTATGGCTGGGAACATGTTTTGAGTTTTGACAATGTTTAGCTCTTGGTTCTGGTATATTTCCTGAGCTTGTGCAATCTTTTATATATGCTTTTTCCATGAAGTCTTTAATCTGATAATTCACGTCTATACCCTTGATTCTTCTCTTCAATTGCTGTCTAACATCGTATTGCATTGCTGGGAGCTTTATCTTCACGTTAACGAACGCCTCTGATTTCCTTATTTTGTTCCGTGTGTGCAGTACAACTGGGGCACGTGACTCTATAACATCAGCACTTCACGTAATTTTAGGAGATAGGATGCCTCTGGACTTAGTAAGAATAACGGGCTGGAAAAATCATTCGGAGGGCTCACTTAACGGGAAGCCAGAAGTCCGTTATGCAGCATCGTTTGCTGGGTAGGGACATATCCTTGTTAATTGGATACTGGTTATGCAAAATAATGGGAAGTATGCTGGCTTTTTCAGGTCTTCATGACAGTCTTTGTTAGGATTGATGAACTTCAGCAAGCATCTACGCCTTATGTAACAGGGTGCATTGATGATCCTTTTAACAGGTATGGTTTTTACGGAGATGTAATGAGGGAGAGCGAAGAACTGCGGTGGATGGGTCCTGCTCGATATGATTTAGCAGGCTTTAAGGTCTTCATGAATCACAAGTAAGAGTTCTGTACATCTCCGTTCTTGTGGTGTGTTAGTGAAGCTTTTCGTACTGCAGGGTATCTATTTCAGTATTTCGGTTTTTTCTGTATCTTCATAGATAGGGCTTGTGGATCAAAAGGTTCTTACAGTATTGCTCATGTGACAGGAGTTATGAGGCCGAAGTGTCGTTCTTAGATGTCTCACAGAACCAGCCAGATCCTAAAACATCGATGCCACAAGGCCCTTGGATTAGAAACACATCCTCTCAGTCCAGGAATGATGCGAGCAGAAAGGTGCGTTTATGGTATTAAAGCTGAATAATGAAAACTACCTTAAAAAATCTGGTTTAGTGTGATTCTTGTGTGATTCTCGTGTGCGAGCCCTTTTGAATATTTTTCATTCCTGGCTGGCTTCCATGATTATACCTTTTGCACATAGTTTTGGAAATAACAGAAGCATAGCATATGTTAGTATCTTTCCACTGTCATATCTTGCTTGATGCTCTATGAAATATGATTCTGGACACCAATGAATCATTTACTCCAAGACTGACTTGCTGACTGCAATGCAGGTTGTATGCCTCGCAAATTGTGCAATTTGCGCATCAGGGTTTGATTTTTCACATGTGGTCAATAGTGAGAGTGATTCAGAGGGAGTTCCACATTCTGAGAGAATGCAAGCACCGACATGGAAAACAATCCGTTCAAAATTTCATAGTGTAGGTGCTGCTGTCATGTCTTGTCGGAATGATAAAGCACCCGAAGGAGTGGCAGCCCATGCTCACTTGGCAGATGGTTTGCTTCACCTTATCCTCATTCGAGAGTGCTCGCGTCTTGGTTACCTCAGGTTTGTTTCATGAACTTCCGGACTTGTCATGCATGAAAGCTTAGGAAACCAAACATTATGTTTAAAGATTGGTTCAGTTTCGGGTTCAGGAAAATGCATCCCTCTTATTTTGAGTTTGAAGTTTCTTTCATGCTTACGGCTAGTTTATATTCTGCAACTTATGACTTCGTCTAGGTAAGTGGTGAAAAAAGATGAGAGCATTACTAAGCTCATGTTTTTCTTCCTATTCATCATTTCGAGACATAATCTTATCTAGTAAATTGAAGAATGTTTGTTTTAATACATTTAGGTCTTATGAACACAGGCAGCTGCTGCGCTTGACCAGACGTGGAGCAGATCCTTTCAAATTCTCATTTGTCGAGTATCACAAGGTATAAAGCTGGAAGTCTAACAAATAGTTCTATTGTAATATTTTGTGATTAGTCACATGAGACTTGCTTTTTCGTTTCACTGAACAGTATTTTCTTAGGTGGTTTGTCAGCATGGCCAGATTATGACTGGAGCATTATGCCTGCTTTTGTTAATACTTTTCCTTGGTGCTGCAGACGCCTCTGTTCACGTTTTCATCTCGTGGGGACGAGGAAAGCGTGTGGAGTGTAGATGGTGAGCTACTCCAAGCGCGACAGCTTCAAGGACAAGTATTTCGCGACCTCGTGAATCTATTTGCAAGGGGTCCCGAGAGTGCTTAAGCATGAATAACTGTATGTTCGATAATGGTTTTCGCAAACAGAAGTTTATTCACTACATACCAGGGTTCAGATTTAAAGCAGCAGTAGTGTTCATATTGTAGAATGCTGTGATATCACATTTTACTAGCGACATAAATGGCATTATTGCGTCTATAGGACAGCAGCCACACACTATTGTTACAAAATTTCTAGTGAGGTCAGAAAACGTTCTCAAAGTGAAGAAGTGGATGGGGAATATCAAAACTCCAACCACTTGGTGTCGTTTTTAATGCAGCGTAATTGATGGGCAACGTATGAAATTAATGAGCAGTTAATGTATTATCATACAGGTGAAAATTAACAGTTCGTCTATCTGTCGTCATGACTAATTCGTGTAAAGCTTGGTCATTGCAGTGATGGAAATCCTCTCCTGGTTACTGTCTTCTAATTGAAGGCTTTTTCAAACAATTTCTTATGCAGTTTCTGATCCATGGTCTTGCGATTAAATTTGGAGTGTTTTGCGGAAACTTGAAATGTGCAAACATTCAAACGGCTTAATCCTGAACCAGTGACTTCAATTCGTTCTTAATGCTGCTTACAATAACCAAGGACACTGTTTTTTGCACGTGAACAAACTTTAAAAGCTTAAAGCAG
The DNA here is from genome assembly GCA_036785485.1 of Physcomitrellopsis africana. NCBI lineage: Eukaryota > Viridiplantae > Streptophyta > Bryopsida > Funariales > Funariaceae > Physcomitrellopsis > Physcomitrellopsis africana. The sequence goes on from JAWRVF010000007.1 coordinate 950,742, forward strand.
TGTGATGACACAGTCGCTACACCCCATGCATTGCACAGGATATTCTTGTATATTCAAAGTTTTGTACTGCCTGTTCTGCGATGTTCCTCTCACTCGAATGCTGCGCATAATACATTTAGCCCAACTTTGGTGACAGAACACTGTCCCAGCCAAAAATTAAAGGAAATTTGGAGCGGCAAATGTCATCATTTTGATATAAACTCTTTTTTTGAGTACTTGTACAATATAAACAGCTGCTTTGTAGCATGCAACGCTAGCATTGAATTGATACATGATAATTCACATTCCTAAATTCAATTTTTTAGTATTGATTGATTTCTCCATATCTCGTTGATGCGGACAATGATTCTGTAGTTGTTCTTGGTCCTGCTTTTGGTATCTTCTTCTTATCAATTTCTTTTGTGATATAATACACGTCTGTTGAAGGGAGCCAAAATGATATGAGTATTTAAATAACAACATCTTCTGTTTTCTCTTGTAACGACATAATGTACTTCTGAGCGTATGTGAGATCAGGAAACACAGGCACGCCGGCCTCACTGGCACGCATTGCTTCGTTGGTTTGGAATCTATCCAGCAGCAATGCATGCATGCCAAGTCCTCTAGCAGGGAGGTAATCTTTACGGAGGCTGTCTCCAATGTGGAGAGCTTGCTCAGGAGCAATCCCCCCTGCTTTCTTCAGAGCTATCTCGAAAATCCTGGGGTCAGGTTTCTCGACACCGACGATGCCCGAAAACACTCCAAAGTCCCATTCTGAACCCTGACAATGTTACATGGTTTCTAGTCAAACACGAATGAGGAGCACTTTGGCAGCCACATATGTCCAGAAACTCTTCAAACAGGAAGCTCACAACAAAATAAAAAATAAAAATGAAGAAAATTCTGGTAAACGACCACAATAAGAGTTAATGGTGGTAATTGCACAGCTGCACTGACCTGATTGAGCCCTAAACATGGCAATATGATATCACGATATCGATACTCAGCATTACTCACTACCCCGACGATAATTCCTTGCTTCCGCGCCCAACGCAAGAACGGTTGTGCGTCTGAGTAAATTATATAAGGGGCAGCGGACCCAAACATCGCGTATATCCGCTTGAACACCTTGCCGAAGGTTTCATTGTCATAGTTGTAGCCAGCCTGTTAAAATTCCCACATCATGCCCTCAAACCAAGCACAGAAACAATCTTCGCCAAAACAGGCACAGTAAGCACTTCACAATGGTCTAGGGTTCAACATGGTATCTAAACCTTGGTCTGCCCTCCGAACTCAGATGTGCAAGATTGGTCTAAACCAGCATTTACATAGAAATTTGGTATAGCTTCAATCTACATCAGACCGGACTTAGCCAACACCAGAAGCGTGACACACCTCAATGAAAGAGTTTCGGACACAGATTCTCCACCAATCAATATTAGGCATCCTGGCCGCCTGACCGAAGCAGGGATACTTGGTAGCAATGTCCTTGTACGCGATCTTAAAACCCTCGTGCATGCGATCGTAGTCGGGACAAGGGAGGCCCACGGCTTTGGCAGCCATGCAGTAGTAATCTCCCAAAAGCCCCTTGTATGCTATCAAAGTTCCCGTCACGTCCACTGTGATACATTTCAGCTTTCCTAGTGCAGCTGGAGAGGCTTTTTGCATCAACGCTTCTGCCGCCATTGCGATGATCCTCGTTTAGGGGGGTTTTCTGCACTCTTCTCACAAAGCTTCAGACGGTAGTTCGTAAAAGTGTATCCATACAAATAATATGAGACGACGCAAGTGACGTGCTCCCAAAAAAATAAGTTCACAAATTACGACAAGTTCAGCTTCAGCAACTGTGGTTCGCAACATTCAGCTCGTGGACAACGTAGGAATCACCTCACAAATTAACCTCACGTTTCACAAAACGAGAGAGAGAGCACCAATAGTCATTCATAATACAGCTACGTCACCTCGCAAACCGAGACCCTTTCCTACAATTAGGGCAATCGATCACTTAAGACTCTATGGTACACTCAACAACATCCAAAACAAGATTGCGACCTCGATGAAATCGACGAGACTCTATCCGCAAAACAACACAAAAAAAGATTGGAGTCTCTCACGATCAATGCTGTGCAGATGAACGATTGAGCTCAGAAGACGGACGAGAGAAGGTAAACAGATCCCACAAGCTCAGAGAAATCCGAGACAACACTTCCTTCCATGACAAACTGCACAGACCATCTGACCACCTCCAACACTCTGCACATTACTCCAAACTTCAAATACCCCACCTCGTCCAGCTCCTCAAAAACGCCCAATCCACTGTGATCGCTTGTTATACAACCTCCGGCAAACACCCAACAAATCATCCACACTCACTGACAGACGCAAGCAGTAGTGGAAGCCTGCACTCAAATCGAAACACGACTATATCCTACCTCGGATCATTCAACGCAGAACTAGGAGCCGCAAACGCATCGGAATCTCCAGAATTGGGGGGGCATGACCAACCCACCTAACTTGGCAAAGACGAAACCCAGCGTGGCGATCACCGCAGCGTGGCTGCATGTGGGGTTGATCGCTCGATCGATCGCGCACTGCTGGTTTCTATCATCAACAACAGTGAGGGTAAATGCTTGGATGGCAGGTTTCGGCTTCTCTAGTGGACCTTGAGTGTCCGGTGGAAATATCAATATGGGTCCCACGCCGTGGGGAGGCGTCACGGTGCCGCTGGTTGCGTCAGTCAGGTGGCGATGCACCGCGGTGGCATGACGTGAGGTGACTGCGTCGATCGGCGTCACTGACAAGCGCGTCAGGTGGCGGCTATCGTTGCTCCCACGTCGAGCGGCAATGCTTGAACCCTAAAGGCTGATTCAATCCATCTTGTGGAGGTGGTGGTCATCGATTAGTTGTGAAAAGTGCATGGGTATTTATTATCATCTTTTCCTTCAAAGTGCTAAGCCTTTCTTTTTCACATTTGTATACACACACATATATATAATTGGTATTTATTTGACATTAGTTAACGGGACATTGATTTAAATCATCATTATTATGATGATTAATGAATTATTAATGCAAGGAACATTTATGAACACAATAGAGTTTCATAATAAAGACAAGAAAAACATGGCTGAGATGTGACCTATCACCGAGCAGCGCAACTACTCATCAATGGTGGTCCCGGGTTGAGGAATCGAGTCAACGGATCTCAACTATAGGCCACCCGGGTATCTTGAGGCGGGTATTGGGGGGGGGGGGGATGTGTATAATGGGAACATTATTCCACCTATTCGGAGTTGCCGTGTGTTCATGAGACTGAATGCTGAACGATGAAGATCATATGCTGCTGCTACTCAATCGCGAGTTTGCTTCACAGTTGCTGGCGATGTCGATGGGATGGTGCCGCACTCTTCTGCCTCTGTGCGTCTTGACGTTGCTCGCTGCTCCCGGTATGCTCCGCTACCCCATGCGATGTTGTCTTTCCGCTTTGGTCGGTGGGAACCAACTCTTGTGTTTGTGACCCCTTTGAAGGAACCTCGTTGAGAGTCGAGGTTATTTGAATTTCCGATGCACCTCTTCGCTGGTGTTTCTCCTGTTCGTCATGTTGGCGATGTGTGTTTGTTGGTTGACCTACTTCTTTTCGTAGTTTTTGATTTTTGATTTTTTTTGTGGAGGTCTGGATTGGTTTGTTAGGTTAGTGGAGTTTAGGATTTTCGTGAATTTTGTATGCAGAATTCAGATCCTTTGGAAATTCTTAACATCTTATGAGTGGGATTATTTGTATCGATTTGGATTGGTGGAAAGGCTGTGTAATTCTTCAGTGAGGAAATACGAGGTGGTTCATGAATGTTAGGGTAAGCACATACGACGTAAGTTAATTCAGGAAGCTGAATGTTCGTGTGCAAACGTGTAGTGTGAATTATCTGGTGTGAACAAATTTGAGGTCCTATCATTCATTCTAAAGCTTTGTGTGGATTAGACGATGGTTAGTCGCTCATTTGGGGTCTCGTGGCGTGACACGGTCGATGGCGCGTTATTTGTAAGCTTCTCGGAGTGTGTTCCGATTTAGAAACTTCAGGAGGAAGGTTTCACGGTGTTCATGTATATGATTTTTATAATTTTGAAGTGTTTGGATTTGTTTTTTGTGTGTTTCTCCAGACATTTCATTCGCTCTCCATCAAGTGCCGCAATACAGTTTCCTTCAAGATTTCATTTATCTAGTACGATTTGTTTGGACAACTGTGCATCTGATGCAGACAAATCCATCTTCGGCTCAACAACCTAACTTCAATGCTCTGATTTTCTTCCACAGGTGTTGCCGCAGATGGGAACGTTACATTACAGTCGTTAATAATCTTTGATACGCACGAGTGGTTTGGACAAAAACCTAACGTGTATTTCCAATGTCAGGGCGAAGACAGGGTGGACTTGCCTGATGTTAGAGCGAAGGATCAACTTTATACTTTCCTAGGAGAGGAATCTTGGCAGGTAGCGTAGTACTCACGTTTGGATGTCGAAGAAAATGATTGGCTATACTAAATTGTTTACTTCCTAACAGGCAAGAACAAAAATGATACTGGTCATAGTCCATTCACGCCGTGGTTTCTTGAAGGACGAGACGTTCAAACCTCAACTGCTTTAGCTTACAAGAGTCACATTTGTTATGTGAGGAGACTTCTCTTTGATGTATGGATTATATTCTGTATACGATTATGACCCGTGTTGGCTTGAGCTATTTTTGCAGCCTCTTACAAGATTGGTAGGAAAGAAATGCAAGCGCTGCGGAATTTTCGAGAAGGATACGTTTAAGTCAGATGGCGTATTTGATCAGTGGGAGCTTTGTCCATTAAATTTCACACCAAGTCCGGATGGGATTTATCATCGTTTCAAAGAAAAGGAGTTTAACCTCACGTTCACATGCCCAACCTGCAGTAAGTTCAACAACCTTTGATACTGGCATCCAGTCTAGTTTCTTCTACTGTCATCATATAATACTAGGACGATATTCCAGATAATACTGAACGTATGAAGAGCTGCCTTCATTTACAATTTTTAAGGTAGTTCCTTCATTGTTGAGAATGAAAAAGGATGCCGAGGTAGAGTTTTGCTAATTGAATTTGGGATGGTGTTCTGTCAGATGTGGTGGCATCCGAAGAAGTGGAAGCAGGTGAACCCGACAGTGGTCCTGAGAAAAAGGAGAAGAGCCATGGTCATGGGTTAATAGCTGTAATAGTTGTATTTACACTATTATCACTAGCAGGGTTCGCCTTTGTTGCTTATAGCGTATGGCGTCGGAAACAAAGGGAGATGCAACAAGCACGATTTATCAAATTGTTTGAAAGTGATGACTTTCTTGATGATGAGCTGGGGCTGAAGGATGGCTTATAAGTGAATCTTTCAAACTACACCCAATTCTGGCTTCATAAGTTTGGCCTTCATCAAGTAGGATGCCTCCGCTGCTGCTGGTGATTTGGGACCCTCCGCATCTCTTGTTACCTGATTATTCTCCTCTCAGCAGGTTAGCACTCAAGTATCTGTAGAATCACAATATGCTGGAAGGATTCCCTGATGGAGGGCCTGCTTGATAAGAGAATCAGCCGCATCTCATTTACACTGAAAAGATCACTTCAAGGCATTTCAACTGATCAGGGTGCATCATAGAGAGCTGCATACATGATGCCATTCATTTTGAAGCTTTTGTAATTAGGGTAGAGTTGAAGACATGTTTTTTTTTGCTCGTGGTACATATTCTACGGTTAGATGGGAGAATAGTGGCGTCAAATAGCATAACCATAGCTTTGCGGAGAAATCCCTCTGGAGTGAAATTTCCAGCTTGTACTTAGAATACTGTAACAAAAGAGTCGACTTTCATTAATAATCAAAATGACAAGTATGGGGAAGGATTTGAAACGAAAGTGTGCAAACCTAGTAGTCAAGTATAATCGATTACCGATGTGGTATGATGGGCATTCATCTGTTAATGGGATTAAAAATCTGTGGGGTTATGGGGCAATTGAAAGGTGACATTGATGACTTTTCCATAGATTCAAATGTTCATTGCAACATCACCTCAATGCAACAATTGGTGGTGCAAATGTTCATTGGTCACATCACCTCAATGCATTTGATAGGGCACTGAGAAATGACCTCCTGGTTGGGCATTGGGGATGATGAAAACTTTCAATGTTCTTGCTTAATTTGGTAAGTTTTAGTCCAAGAGCGAGAGCAGTCGAATGGAAGGTGCAATATCTCCAAATATTGGGGTTTGGAGTGACAAATGCAAGGTAGAAGCAATTTGAAGTTGACAACACCACTTGGGTTCAAAGTAGGGACTATGTGGATATGGGTGACCATCTCTTTTATGTGAAGAGCCTCTCCAAGTCATGTTCTTAAAATGAAACATAAACTTATTTATTGAAAGAATGATTTTGTCTATTGATTTTGTCTATTTAATTTAACATATTTGTTTTTAGAAATAAGTGAATTTTATTGAATCTATTGAATATATTTTTTTTATTATTGTAAAAAATATGTTTATAGGAAAAAAAACCATTAGTATTAATGAGACTTTTATTTTATATTGTATACATTAAGAAAATTTAATAATAACAAAAAATAAATTATTTTAAAATATAAATTTTAAAATTTTAAAATAAATAATTTTTTTATTTATAATTACAAATAAAATAATATAATAAAGTTAAAAAGATCTTAAGATACTAAAACTTTAGTACTACATTAGAACATAATTAATACATAGAAAAAAAAATATTTTTTTTACTTGTTATACTTCAATTTACTTGTTTAACATAGATGGAATGTATATTTTTTTACTTGTTTAACATAGATTGTCATATCAAAAATCTTAAACTAGTCCTAATCATGTTATTTTTTTAATCTGATTTTTGCAAATTGAATCTTTCTAATAGTTTGCTTATTAATTAATTAATAATTATTTATATCATTTAAAATTTTATTTAATATCTTTTAGTTTTTTTTGCTTAATTGCACAAAATCTTCCTAATGAGTATGGCTATAGATGCACTTATTATTGCAACTAGTGTACAATTCAAAAATAATATAAAATTCAGAGTTTTCAATAAACATTTATTTTTTAAATTTTATTATTATATAAAAACATTCATTAACAAATTATAACATTCACTGTAAATTTGAAAAATAGTATAAAAACATAAAAACTTAAATGAGATCATTTAATTTTTAGTATTCTTAATATATTGTTTAAAAATTATTAATATTATTTATTCTTATTAATAAGTAGTATTTTTTAATTTGAAATGTTAATTAAAAAAATTAAATTTCTATACATATAATTTTTTTGACCTTTAATGGATATATTTCAAAATTTAAACATAACTTTATTTGCAGTAGTTTTTATAATTGGACATATGCATGGTTTCTTAACAATGACTGTAGATTTCTACTATAATATAAGATTGTATAATATAACTCATTGTATATTCTATTGGCAAAATTGTAGCCCGTTTTTTCTCAATTTTTGCCTGTCGGGCCACGCCTTGAGAAGCAAAACTGAATTGGGTCCTGCTCTACATTCAAAGTTGTTACAGCACAATTGATAGCGTAAGAATTTTAGTCGTTGTAAAACCTTCATATAATTGCTGGGCAATCTGGAGCTGCTAGATTTGCATGTTATCCACGAGGCAGTGCACACTTCTTCAGTGAAAAGCATGATTTCAGTAAACTGATCACATCGACTCTTGTGCGTTTGCTCGACGTGCTCCGCACTACGAAAGGCTAAATTTGGAATGGGCTCCAATCCCCGAGTAGTTGACAAGCATGATAGTGGTACTGCCTTGAGGAGATCATGCTTGGTGTGGGTCGCAGAACCAGGTGTCTTTTGAATCTATGCACTGTTTGTACTTTCTCACAAGATTGTGTCGATTTGCTTGCGAAGGAATGAGGCACTGCTATGAGCTTTTAGTGTACGAATAAACAACAGTGACTTGTCGTAACTTCAGATATATATATATATATATATATATATATATAAACATTAGATAGATTGCGTTTCCACAAAACTGCTGAATGATTTTAAAGGGAGGCCCACTGAATGATTGCTGTGATCGATTTGTTGCAAGCATCGATTTGTATTGCCTCGTAGCAAGGGTCCCAGTGTGGATGTCATGGTATGCTTTTCTGTGGGTGGCACATGCAGCAAGATAAAGCCAGCCTTTAATCCAGAATATAACGTACATTATCTCTTGTCTGCCCGAGGACAACCAGAAATCTAAAAAGATAGAAACAACCGCCTGTTCTCAAAGCTCATCTACCTTCAGACCCCTATTGCTCAACGCTCCACTTTGATAAAACTATTAATCACGTTTCTAGAAGTGATGTTCGATACCAGCCGCTGCAACAGTTTTATTTATCTACTCCCAAACTTCAACCTAATTCATCTTTGAAATCAAAAACTAGTATAATCCAACCCATAGTAACCACCAGTGGCGAACGACCATGAATGGACATTCTCAATGTCTGGTAGATCAGACCACGACATTCAAAGCAATTATCCTCAACCTCGACATCAAAAAGAGAACATATGTTCAGGCGATATTGATCCCTTATTTAACTTTTTCATCTATTCTGGTATTTGATAACCCTGTTCCGGTAGCCATGTCCGAAATCAGTTGACTGGTACCCAAATCAGGGAGTCAGTGACCCAGTGGCAAGCCTTGACACGCTCTGTGTGCTTGGACATATGCTCTGCGTCTTCATGGCAGGCAGCCACTGCGCTGATGCGCGCCCCGTCATTGCCTTGCATTTCGACGCTGTAGATGTGCATGTTCGTGTTGCTGATGTTGTGGCATTCGAAGACGGCAGACGGGAACACGCGGTTGCGGCACATAACGGCGCTGTCGTAGCGCTTCCCGTCCATCACCTTCCATCTCATGTTCTTTGAGCGCAACTCACTGGTGCCTGCACATGGTCAGCTTGTGTAGATAAGGTATCCTGAATGTGAATCGAATCTGTTCGACCAAATGTGGATCAAATTCTTAGAGGATCTATAGACATACCGCGAATAGAGCTGGAACGCTGTAGAGTGGTGATGCGTTTGTCTAGAGGTAAACTGGAGCTCGCGAAGATCGTCATGTCTTCCAAAGATGTCACACATCTGTGGGTCCCCTTGCTCTGCTCCTGCATTTCGCACTGATCCACGGTTTGGGACATCATCTTGGCCATGTTAGAGTCATGGCGGATGTTGAGCGTGTCCAGAAGCTGGGTCATTCTGGCACTAGAGAGGGGCATCTTTTGAGCCATAGAATGGGGAAGGAACGCCACTGTCGGGAAGGAGTCATGGAGATTAGCCGGTATCGCAATCTCGTTGTCCTTATTTATGTCGTCGCGGTTGAATTTCAAGGAGCGGGTGGTCTCGACCAACTGTTGCGTCTGATCGAATAAGTCTTGGTTAAGGAGATTGCTGCTTGAGATTTGCAGAGTAGGATCCACCATGTCAACGTCAGAGCTGCATTGGAGTCTCGCCTCCTGGCAGAAAGCTTTGCTGTGCCGGCCCAGCGTATTGTCGTTCAACTGATCGAGGTACTTCTTCGTCCTCTCGGCATTAAGAGGAGACGCAATGCTGCTCATCAACGATGACGGAATCTCCAGACGTCGAATGCTAATTTCGAAGTCGCTGTTACCATCCCCGCCATGGGCTACCCATGGACGGCCGGCTGCATCGGCAGCTACGATTCCTCCCAACGCCTGCACACACATCCGAACGGTCCAAACAAACCACGAATGAGAATTTTAAAAGGCACCCACACAGACTTCAGACGTCGAGTCGATGAAATCGTTTCTCACCACAATGGCGAGAAGCACTGCGAAGACGGGCCTGTATGCCATCGCGCCTGATCAGACTCCGGATCGACAACCTTAAACCTGTGAACACCGACACATCTTGCATATATCAGCTCAGCGTATATCCCAAGACGCAATCTGACACTAGATCAAAGTCGGTTTATGAAGCAAGAACGCTCACGGATTGGAGAAGATGGATTGCTGGGAAGATTATCAAGTGTCTACCACACTGTTCAAGCCGCCACGGCGTTATATATACATATGTAAATGTACGTGAAAGACGGCGGGACACAGGATGAAAGGATGAGAGAGGCCGATGTGCCGAATTGGGCATTCTTGTGCAATTGTGCAGTGTTGGAAAGAGAGATGTCGATGAAGTTTCAACAGGAAAGGTGAGCAGCGGGGGATCATGTGAGGCGGTACTGAAGGCTTGAGAAGAAGAAGCCAAACCATGTGAGAGGGCTGAAGGAAAATGCGTCACCACGGCCCATCATAGCGGCTCATTTCACATGTTCTCTCTCTCTCTCTCTCTCTCTCTCTCTCTCGCATCATTTGCTCCTGATCTGAACACTAACATTTGTTTCAATCCCTGCTTTCGGTGAAGATATTGAAGGGTGAGTTGCTTTGCAATGTAGAATCAATTGCCTATTTTTAACACATAATGTGAGTGTTATCAGTGTGTTTGTAAGAAGCTTGGTGCCAACTTCCACTTCTCTATCAAAGGAAAGGGGTTCTGTGCTTGATTTGGTTTTGAAGTAATTTCAACTCTTAGTATGAATAAACTTCTGCTGTGTGGCTCAATCCAGTCACAAATAAGAGTCACATTCTTTCGACAACTTTAAATGGTGTTTTGCTTTCAGCATGTCGTGAAAACAACATTGGAATGTTAATGTGGAAGGAATTAGAAGCAATTCCTGAAATCAAGTGATGATATTCTTTATCTTTTTACAAGGATTTCAAGCTTAATTTCAATAGCCATGTTAATAAAAATTCTTACAGTAATGACAATTAGTATGAATGTTGTTCGCAAAAGTCATTCTTGCAATGGTTGTTCTTTTTTGAGTTGAGTATAAGCTAATTTCAGAATTTGTAATTGTCATCATAATGTGGATTTGATGTGGTTTGACCTGATTTTGTTTTTAAAACTTTGGTTTTTATTCACAAATTATATAAAATGGTTAACAAATAAGATTATGGCATTGTGCAGAGTAACTACGGGCAATATTTTTAATGCAACGTTGAATTGAATTTGTTAATAAAATGAAATGCTTCCGAATAAAAAGATATACACACACACACACACACACACACATATATATATATATATATATATATATACTGCAAGAGAGGGAGAAAAAGGTAACTGTAGTGACCAATTATAATAGATGAATGTTTCAAGGTGGTATAATTTGTAATGTTAATAATTTTCACTTTTCATTCTTTTGTCTTATGTAATACTTATGGCTTTTTTATGATGGTCCTATTTGTTGCCACCTTATTGATATTAATCTTGTTGTGATAATAAAAAAATTATTAAATTAAACTTCTTTGTAGCAACAATGCTCTTTCTTTTATTAGTGATCTTGTTTTTTTTTGTTTTTGTTTTTTTTTTTTTTTTCATTAATTAATTAACTTTTTATTATTTTGTTCAATAATGGTTTCAATTGCTTTGGTTCTACAATTGATGTTATATTTTACAAGATTTTGTTTGATTTTATTATTATTATTATTGATTGTATAGATTATTGTATTAAAATATAAATATGTTTTATATTTTTTTGAAAATCAGCAACATCTTTTATTTTTATATTTTTATATTCAAATTTAAACAAGAGTATTAAAATTCTGAATTGTTCATCAATCAAATCTAAAATTTAATAAAACTTTATTTCAAAAAAATAACTTGAAATATCCAAATGTCTTGAATCATTTGTAAATAGACTAAATATGTTTAAATCTAATATTTATGTTATTTCATTATTTGAATCCATATAGTCTTTTTTGTATCAAATGTATAAGAAAATAAAATATGCCAGTATAAATATGCAAAATGGTAAAAAAGTCTGATGCATTTATGTAAATTCTACAATTAACAGCAAAGTTATTCAATTATGGAAATACACATGTGGTCAGTACCCTTCATCACAAATACAAAAAAATTAGCATGGTACGAGCTGGGTACCTGTTCCTCTGTGGCATTGAATGCGAGGCATAGTCTCCTTCAAAACGCTTTCACAAAACAGGAAACCCAACTGTAAAGAATATACAAGGCAATCAGGATGAGTGATGTGTGAGACTTGAAAAAACATCACTCTGATCAGCTAAACTGATGCTCACATCCACGACGGGCCCCACAAATGAGTCATTTCTCTTTGCAAAACTGTTGTGCTTTACATAAACAATCCATCGCAGTTGGATAGATGCTCAACAGAGGGAATGCCCCCGGGCCGATTCTAGATCCTCAGCAAAGTGGGTTTTGCAGCCATGAATGGACAAATGCTGTTGGTGTTATTCTAAACAATACATAAGCTCAAGCGGGCGGCGCTACCCCGCGGGTGATGGCACTGCATCTCTACTCATCAAAATCGCTGAATAACCAGCTATAAGCATGTTTTCGCCCATCAACATTCGAATCCGAGCAGAAGCAGGCTGTTGCTTCTTCTTCTTAAAGCACCGATGAAGCAGCAGAAGCTGACCAATCCTAAATCCTGAAAGAATGGTAAACTCTCTAGATTTACACCTGTCTGTAGGTTACAGTCACCGGAACTTGCACCCTGTGGCCTAAGTTTCCAGTTAGGTAAATACTTCCAAAGCTCGATTGATTCACATAAATGGCGTTGCCAACAGCCGTGAGAGTAATGTTGAGCAGTTGTGTCGCGCCAGGAGCAATGATGAAGGTTAGGGGATTGACAACCACTTCCACATCAGGGGGTTGGGTGATTACTGCAGTGTAAGTCTCGAGAGGACCCACATTCGTGACCACTCGTGGCACAAGGAGAGATTTAGTTAGATTGCCGATAGTTATGCTTGGCAAGTTGAGGTCAGACGACAATCCTGGCACTGGCGGACACGTTGCAGACGTGATTGCGAACACCGACGCTGAGCTGAGTAATCTTTCGGCGCACAGAAATTTGATGTAGTCATCATACGCTGTAACCATAACCGAGGAATCATTAAGTAATCGAAAAAAGTAAAAAGAAAACATGTTTCCGCTAAACCGTATTGTTGATAGCTATGAACTTGACTGTATTTCATAAACACTTACTCGCATCGAAGATCAAGCCCGGGTTTAGAGCAGTTGTCGCATCCACAAATCCATTCCCGAAGTCGAATGCGTTTCCGGGCCGCTTGATTAGGTCAACGATCTGTCCAGATGGACTATACACATAGTCATATACAGCTAAAGGATTGCCGAGAGTATCCCTGGGAACCGCTGTGGTACTGATCGCAGAAGCGATGGCTGAAGGACTCCATATCGGGTGCATTTGTTTGATAATAGCCGATACTCCAGCTATGTGTGGGGCTGCCATACTTGTTCCACTGATCATAGACCATTTCTGACCTGCATTACAGAGCTCTCAATTCAATCCCAAATCCAAACATGAATACAAGCTTAGAAAAGAATCGGTAAAAGTATCACGAAAGCAAACGCCGAGGCTTTACCTCGGAAAAGCAGCTTGTCGGTGGTGGGAAGGGGAGTCCAAGCCGCCCAAATATCCACGCCGTGGGCAACAACGTTGGGCTTCAGTACATCAGCAATGGGCTGATCAGTAGAGGATAATTCCTCCAAGCCAAGATAAACATTAGGACCACGAGATGAGAACGAAGCAATTGTAGGGGGCTGTCTCGTGTACACAGCCTTGTTGCCGCCGCTCAACCGTCCTGTTGCACCTCCTGCTGCAGCATTTTGTTTTGCAGCTGCGTAGTAAGACAGAAATCCCTGCAAATGAAGGCATCAAAAACTTGAGCAATGATACCGGATTCCTAAACTTAACCAAGAGAAATAAACAAGGCTGGCAAAAAATGATAAACGTCGGTCCGAGCACAAGATGGTGGAAGACGTCATTACCTGATACGACTCTGGTCCTGTGACGGCAATCGCCGGGAAGCCGTCAAAATTCCAAGACGAAGGGCTGTTTGTCTCAAAATATTCAACACTGATTAATAGTACTACTCCCACAGCTCCCGTAGTTTGAGCCGCTACACGAGAATAATTCGACATCGACCCAGTGAATCCTGGGATGCCATTCCATGAGCATACCAGGATCTTACCCTCGATAAGCGCCCTGTTGAGGGCTCCTGGTTCGGCGCAATCGAAGTCGCGGTTCAAGCGACTAACCGTCGCAACAGCATCACTTGCACGTATTAAAGGGTAAAAATCCAATCCCGGCGTTTGAGCTGACACAGTTGCACAACATGTTCTCATCATCGACTGGACAAGAGTAAAATCCCCAATCTGAAGCTCTAAAACATTGCAAATTCTGAGGGTGGGCAAAACACTTACGGGAAAGACCCTGGCCGGAGTAATTTCTGCCATCTCCAGTAAACAAATAGCTCGGGTAGATGCGATCAGTTGTGGTTGCACCCACGGATGTAAGCCAAGGGCTCCACGATGTGATCGTGGAAGGTCCCGACCCAGTGTTTCCAGCAGCGTGCACGCAATGCACTCCAGCCTTCGTAGCTCCCAAACAAGCCAGTGCGAAGCTGTCGATGAAAGTGACACTGCCCACCGGCGCTGAAGACGGACCGAGTGATAAACTGAGCACATTAACTCCATCCTCTACAGCCTGCACGACAGAAACACAACGCAGTATTAGAATCGTAAACTCCACGGACCTCCAACTAATGTCCAAACCCTAAACATTGTACAAGTGCCAACATGTCAATCTCGGACACCGTCACGGTGCAGGTGAAAGTTAGATAACCTAGTTAGAAGAAGGAACTGTCAAAGTGGAAAATTTCACACTTTGTCACTAGAGATCTAAACTTCCAGACCTTTCATCGATGCCGTCATTACGGCCTACACTCCGAATGTTGTGACACTGCCAGCATCAGATCGAAGTTGCGAAAACTAAGTGCCAGATTCCCTGAAAAGCTTGTGTGAAAAGAGGGGGTAAAATTGCACCTGATTAATTGCAGCGATGATGTCTGCCGTTCTCCCTTGACCCTTCTCGTTCAAAGCCTTGTAAACTGCAATCCGTGCTCTGGGGGCAATACCGCTAGCGTTGCCGAAGTCCTGGCCTTGAACAATCACTGGCACTCCATAATTTCCAGCCGCAGTGCCCGCACAATGCCTACAAAATAGTGTCGACACAGTTAGAGCCAATTCTTGGCCGAACACGAACTCATCTCTCTTGTTCACGCATTCAAGCAAAACCTCGCTCACCAAGAGATCGAGTACTCACGTGCCATGACCGTGGCCATCCAAAGGACTGAGCATGTCAGGATCTGAAGCATTAGCTCCAACCATCGCCGCCTCGAAGAACTGTCTGGCGCCTATGATCTTCCCATTGCAAAATCCAGCAGGAACACGAGCATCGGTTCCACACGTCCCTTTGAAGGTCGGGTGCGGAGCATACAGATTCGCAGAGTCGTTTGCAAAACTCGGATGGTCGGGGTAGATTCCGGTGTCCACAATGCCGATTACAATTCCTTCACCCGCATTGCCCACGCCGCCTGTCTGAGCCCATGCCCCTGCAGGAAGCCCCATGTATTCGGGCGTGTGTGTCGTGCTTATGTACATCATTTTGTCCTTCTCGATGTGATGAACCACGTCACTACTTTCCAACAGCGCAGCCTTCACATCCACCGACCAACAAGCATCGTCAGTGACAACTTTCTGCCAATCCCATAAAGGATTTCCTCGTGTTGTAAAATCAGTTCAAGAGAAGAGAAATCAGGCGAGATCATTTCATGCAATTGGATTCCGTCGGTATGTCTCAGTGAAACAAAGCTTTTCAATAGACTTCTTCGTCGATTTAACTATTGTGTGGAGAGCCAAACCTGCGCTTCCGTCAAGTCGACAGCTACTCCGCTGAATAAGGTGTAATCATGTATCTTCTTAAATGCGTTGTCGGCTACTCCAAGAGCGTTATTTAACATTAAATCATGCTGCACACTTATGCTATATCCAGATGCTCCCGACGCTGTCATTAGTTGCTGTTGCGCAGCTCTGCGATCCAAATAACAAGCGAACGTTAAGCTATGAATTAACACCCCGGTGATAAGGATTTCTGAGGAAAGTGGCAGAATAGATAACAAGTAATGGTCGTTTCTACGGCCGGAATTTAGGCAGCTCTACTTCTAACTGAGCTGAATTTTGTGTTACCGAAACCATCGAGGTCTAGGTTTGAGTATACTCTTTCAATGTTCTCGGGGTCTATATTGGGCAACAGAACGGATGCCTCAACAGTCGAATCTGTCACACCACATCAAACCATGCTTTTGAAACAATCCACTGAAGACAGCTCTGCTACAGCTAAAATCGTTCGTGTGGCAAATCAAAGACCCTTGAATGTGGCTTGGAAGTCGCAAACTCAAGTTACTCATTCGTGACTAACGAACTCTAACCAGAATCATCGTATTGCGGTGATTGCTTTGACAGGGATGGCAAAGTCTAAAGCAAGCTCAAGGGCTGTTGTATCTACGCTGATCCAACCACTGCTTCTACACGTTAAAGGACGCAAGCAGTTCACCAATACTGCGTTGGCTACCATAGTTCCTCGCGATAAAAGCGCAACCGTCACAACTTAGAAATCCTGAGATTGAAAGAGATGAAGAAATGCTCACTCTTTGAAAACGACGATATACACCTCTGCATTCGCTACAGCCAAACACCACGCTAATAAATTCCAATACAGAAGACGTCGAATACTGCAATCTCCATGACCGCCAGTAAACTTCATCTTGGCCATCACCGCTGCGATGAACTCTCCACCAAAGTTGACGCCTGCTAATCGTCGTACGATTACAGCGAATTCACAACTTATTCTGCAACTGAACCTCCAACCCCACACTCGCCTACCGTAAAACCTCCAAAAATGAGTCAGACACCAAGGTTCTTAGGAAATGCCAGCTCCAACCAGCTGCTCAACTCTGCCTTAAAGCCCACCAGTCGAGGTTGCAATCAGTACTCTTCACAGCATCTTGTTACATTCTCTTGCGCACCTCACCGTCACCACTAGCTTGCCTAAAATCCTTCCCCAACAACAAGCTACACCAAAATCCATCTACTTCATAAATCCTTTAGAACGACACAATACTCGAGCACTGCAACCATTCAGCTTTCCGGTGGCTACTGTTGAAGGACCAACAGCTAATTCGGTGACCTTGCAATGCTCACCGAAGCTAATAAGCCACTATGTATCTAACACTGAACTATCGCCATTCCTCAGCTGCAAAGAAGCATTTGTTTGTTTTTCTCATGAGCAAAACTCGGATGCCGATACGGGTTGCCACCTACGTCGCCACCGGGCTGGTCGAACGCGCATTCGGCACCGATTGGAACGACGCTTGTACTCCACAAGGCCCCACTCTTTGCACCTATAATGGCAAAGGTTAAATCCTCCTTTGCCATCTGACAAAACCTTTTGAGTTTGATTGAAAGCTATTTCCAGAAAGTGAGAAGAGGGTAGTTGGCAGCACCATTTATGTAATCTTTCTTTACTTATTTTCACTAGGTTCACATAATTACCATCCTAACTGTCAGGTTCTCCACTACGACTTCGTCTCCGCATTTCCAATGTATTCATGATCAGGGCAATGTATCATTGTGTCTGTGCGAACAGCAGTAAGAACAAGGATTGGTTCTGTTTTGACCCGCTCGGTAACGACGACCGGCGTCGATCAGAGTCCGGGCACGCTACCTAACCAGCTGCACCCGTGTACTCATGGCCACCACAACACAGCAAAGAATCTCTTAGAAAACAGAACCGCAACAAGGGCTACAATAATCTCATCACACGTTTGTCATCCATTTCGAGCGCAATGTTCTAGATCGAAGTTGGCCCTACAAATCACCACACTGGTCGACCGAGGTCCCAGCTGGTGGAGCTTTAACAGACCTGTCTCCACGACAAACTCTTACAGGTGTGAAATGTGTCGTTATTTACTTGATTGTGGTGAAGGATGGATTGGTTAAATCGACACTTCGAGAGATGCGATCCCTGTGTGATTCGATAGCACTGCTTGTGCACGGCTATTGTGGGCACCATGCTGAAAGAATTCGTGCTCATGGACGATTCGCATCGGAAAGCAGTCGCACTTGAAGCACGCTTTGGTGAATAAAACTTTACAGTGAGGGACACGAAACACCTATTCACTTCTGATCTGCCTCCACGTTCATTCTCTCTCCTCCCCAACATATAAATCCAGAATTCCGTAGCAAGTCATAACATCCCTGGAATGTTAAACGCCGTACCAGACGCTGCCGATCTTTTAAAGCTGAACAAAGGACGCAGTGTTTTCTCACGAGCTGCTGCTGTTCAAACATGGCGTAACGCTGCGCCGTCCTCCGTCCTCCGAGACTGGCCACGACTTTACTCCACCCACAGTTTGAGAAACATCGTCACCCTGCAGGTGTTACAATCTGGCCTTTCAGCTCGGTTAAATACTTTATCTACCATGATATAGTGAAGTTACCCCCTCATATTGCTTACACTCTATTTCCTCTGTCTATTTCTAGGAGTTTCTATTAATACTTGATGAACTTATAACTTGTCAACGGGCTGGAAAATCACGCTGCTTTTAGACAAGTCTCGAAATGGCACTTTAAACTTCAGCACCGGTGATAAAATCCTGTACAATCGAATCAACGATATCGAAGAAGTTTGTTACATGGTAATACAGTGACAGGACCATTCACAAAAATTCTTCTATACCACCGAATCGATTGCACAGGCTCAGATATGTCAAGAATGAAACCAATATTGTTTCGCATCCAGCAGGTTAACATAAGTTTAGCTTCTTTTCAGATATCACTACTCACGATAGACTTCCAAAAGCAGTAACCCAGAGCGAGGTACCATAGCAGAAACTTCGATGGAAGATTCAGTAGTCACCTGCATTCCCTGATTTGTGGAATCTAATTTGGGAAATCACCCTGTGTTCCATGAGAAGTAAAATCTAGCTACCTCTGTGGGATTTTTAGCTATCTTCACGCAGCGATGGCGCAGGTCCTTTTGTCTGGTCCACACGGAGTACATGGCATAGTTGGGGCTTCTGCCTCCAATTCATGACGTGGCTAGCCGTCTTTCACTTCTTATCTGTTTTGAGCTCTCTCATTGCACACACACTCGTTCAGAAAGAGGCCTGAAATCTCCACCGAAATCTGTCAGAGCTTGTCGTTCAAAATCGTCTTTTTCCATTTGTCACCAGAATAATAATGAGAAACCAGACAAGCAACAATACTAAACGTATGTGCATGTACACAGTCTATCATTCATTATTAAAAGGTTCCCTGCAACCATACAAACACATGCAGAGATATATGTAAACATATATTTTTGTTTGTTTGTGTGAGTGTGTGTGTCTTCCTGTGTATTAAACCATACATAAACAGACCCACATAAAAGTTATATATATATCTGTGTGTGTGTGTGAATATGTGTGTGTGTGTGAATATGTGTGTGTGTGTGAATATGTGTGTGTGTGTGACCCTTTGTACATGCATCCTCTCCTCAAATGCAGTCTTCTTCTGGCTTTCAAGTTTCCTACCCCTTGATGTTGACATGGCTTGACTTGATGAGGATTCAAAGCCCTCAATAATAGGTGATGCAAACAACTTGATGTCAAGTGGAACTTTCATGCCAGGCTGATGAATGTGGATATTTTATCCATCCAAATAAGTTAATGATGCAGAGGTGTACTGGAAAGTCTTACACTACCCTCATTTTCATGCCTCTACAATTTGTAAGAATAATGGAATGTGAACATGGGCACCAAGGTTTGTTGACTTTTGTCATTCGTAGATGAAAATCATTAAACGAAGTTACTAAGTTTAGTTAATATTGTTTGTACATGGTCTATGTCTGTACAAGCTTGGATTTATTAAGCACAATGTCAGTTGTCTTACTTCTATATTAAATCATGTTGATTTTAATTACTGTAAATTTTAAAAAATCCTTGAAAAATTGACGGAAAATCGTAATTTGTAGAGCTTATTTGTTTGGAGTTAAGATGTATGAGACAGTTATGGTAAGTTCAAATGATCAATTATCCTTAGAAACTTCGAATATCACAACAAGTAAAATGATCTTTATTTGTATTTAATTGAAACAAGTACGAGGCTCACAATGGAATCTTAGCAAAAATAAAAGCATAGAGAAATAAAATATTCTCTGTTCTGTATAGAAACTTGAAATATCAAAACTCTTATTTAGAAAACTTTGAATAGAAAAAATACTGGTGACTATGTCTGGAATGCATCAGCCTAAAAATTCCAAGGAGATGACAGAACTTGCAGATTTTGGCGTACAAAAGACAACACAAATTTTAAAAGAATCCGGAATATGAGTTCCTCAAATAGAAAATGAATCAATTACTGTCATTAAAGTTACTACTATTATGCAACATTATTGGTGAAGTGAAAGCTTGGAACGTATGAGAGGTTGACCTTCTCCACCGTCCAGAGATGCTTCTTGTTTGCACATCAGCATCGCTTTTACAAATGACAAATCTGGAATGATCCGTTACGAAAACAACAAATGCATTACAAAAACCATCTCCTTCTAATTCCGTGTTATAAACTCATCTCAAATCGCCTCATCTTAGGGTTGCAATATCCTCACGAAATCACGAAATAAAACTAACACAAAATCCAATTTGACAGAAGTTTCTTTTTACTCTTTTCACGTGATTGAAATTTACAATGTGTGCCCGATTTTGCGCCAAGCACGCCAGACCTGGAAGCAATGCAGAACTGCCCTACATTCCTTGCAAGCAACACAAGGCACAGTCTATTGCCTGGTGTGCGAATCGATGTAGGAGGATCGAATGTGTGTCTGGTGTGTTAGCATGATAGTTTAGCATCGTCGAATTCCGTGGAATTCAAAGTTAGCATAATTCTTTAATTATCCTACTCCTCCTACCCGTGAGCGATTGTGGGAACTGATCAGACTGAATCACCAGATGTCTGCTTCTCCAAGCCCCCGCCCATATTTAACCCTTTTCCCCAGTTAGACAGCAATAAACCGCTCACAGGTGTGAATTTCGATGCCCAGCTAACCCTAATCAGTGCTTTCCAGCGACACTGTAACAAAGTATGTTTTTAAGTTAAGAACTCACGAAAACTCATACCTAGCCTGACAGCAGCAGCGCAAGAGCAAGAAAAAACACTGTCAGAGTCAAGCCGATCCGTGGCATGCTCATCTTACTCTAATAAAAGTGTCCAACAAACGACAACACACAGTGTGTAAGATTTTCCCAACTCCCCCACCCAAACCCAAGCAGCGAGGAGCTTGCACAACAAGCCACGCCCCCACTAAGTTAAAGCTGTTCCTTGCTTCGAGTTGCCGGTCTCACCAACTCTGACATCACAACCAGTGGAACCAGTGCCGGTGTCCCTCCAAGTGTCAGATCTGTGTCAGGTCGAAGCTCAGCCAAGCTGCCGGGACGCAAATGCAGTTAAACCACCGTTGCTCCGCGCGCACCCCAGCAGCAAAGACCATACAAAAAAAGGGGACCCCACAACATGGCAAGGAAGTGCATCGCAAAGTGGGCAATGCCAAGAATCAGTCGGACACAATTCCTGATACGACACGAGGTTCATTATCCATTCCACCCACAACTGCGCTGATTTCCACCGCGGATTTCTAGCACACGCAGTAGTCCAAGTGCACAGCACATGTGCCCTGGAACAAGCTTTGAACAGTTCGGCATGACGTGGATGGCAAAGGCGTCGCCTTTGTGGGTAAATGTAGACGCTGATTGTCGACGTCGGAACCCGGTCCATGACTCCTCCTCCTCCTCCTCCTCATCCACCGTGAACTAAAGGTGCCGCACAAAAGCAGTCTCAGACTTGGCACATGAACATCTGTGTAGTCTGTATGGTTACAATTGTAGCCACGCCGTTGATTTGTTTGTGTATTCCGAAATTGAAGCGTGAAGTCCTCCCCTTTGCTGTTGAATCCAGTGCATGAGTTCATGCCTTCACAGTCTGCCACTATGTTCCAGGCAGTGACACTGCACTTTTTGTGTTGTTTTTTTTTGTTTTTATTTTGGTGTCCAAGGATTTTTTGTGTGAGAGTGTAAATAGAGATCTCTCATTTTTGGTTTTTTTCTTCTTTGTGCAGGTGGGTGTATAGTTGTGTGTTATTTGAAACTTGCTTAATAGTTGAAATCTTCTTCTACTGCCTGTAGGCATCCAAAACCACATGGTTGTGTATTAGATTGTAAGCTGAACCTAAATTTGTTGGCACCCAGTATTGTTTTCCATCAAATCCTGTTTGATTTGTAGCTATATAAAATGCTTTAAAATATGTATTGGTTGAGCAACCTTACTATAATATATTTTTGTGTAAATATAAATATAAATATATAATAAATACATGAAGAAAGAAAACAAGAAAGGGACTTTTGGTATTGGATTTTTTCAATCTTTAGTACTTGTATATTACACTCAACCTTGTAGGTCTTTCTTGTAAAACAGATTGTATTCTTTAATATATTTTTTAAAAAGCTTGTAAGATCTTTTAAATTTTTTTAGAAGTTTCTTGTAAAAGTTGAACTAAAAAGTCTTATTAAAAACTTTCTTCTATTCAAATTAAGCAGCAAGTTATATTGGAAAGCTTCTTCAAATTTATTACTAAATATGAATAACAAACTTATTAACATATGAATATTAAGATCAATTAAAAATTAAGTTCATATACAATTTTATCAAATTCATCTTTTAAGTTTTGTTTGCATTGTAACAAAAAATAAATTAAAATAAAAAAAAAAATTGTTTCTTGATATTTAAAAATAAATAAATATTAGCATCAAAACTTTAAAAAATTTTGGCTTAATATCATTTAATTTTTTTATGCATCAAATCATGTATTTAATAATTTGATAAAATATTATGAGAATAATATCAAATTTAATTTATTTATGAAAAATTGATAGGATATTTTTCTTTCTTTAAATTACTAAAATATTTTGGAAGTTTTGAATTATTTATTTTTAATTTTATTTTATTAATACATAGGTACATGGTGATACATAGTGATATGGCTTACATAGTAGAAAGTCAAAAAATTATACTACAAATAAAGAAGTTAACAGGATTAATAAAAAAATAATTTAAATCCATATCACCATCAATTTATTGTTTGTTGTATAAGATTTCAGATTGATATAGTATCTTCAAAATTCTTTTAGATATTTTAAATATATCAAAAATGTGGCACGAAAATTGTATAAAATTTATATATTTTAATTTTCTTTAAAAAGTGGTCATTGAAGCCAAATAAAATAATATTATATTTAGGAGATATTTTTAAAATTTAAAAAATATTAGATTTGAATTTCTTTTGGAAAAGTTGGCAATACAATAAATGGATTGATTATAAATTTTGAGATTAATTAATGTCAATTATAGCTTCTTAATTTTTAAATTTAAAAATATCTCCTAAACATGATAAAATTAGTGGCAAAAAATACCATGTTTGAAAACAGGTGTATATAATCACAGATAACTAGATTGTATGATTAGAAATTGAAAACAATTCAAAAATATGCATGTATATATAAAATATATTTTAATATATTAGAATGTGTTATATATATATATATATATATATATATATATTTAAATATATTTTTATAACATACATATAAACTTTAATACGTTACATATTATGATGTATTATAATATATAATATGATAAATTTATTATATATATATATACTATAATAATTTTTCTTATTTTATTTTAGAATTTATACTTATTGAAATTGGTAAAGTTTTAAAACTTTTTAAAAAAACTTAAAGTTTATTCAATCTCTATGTAGGTAATAATATATATATATATATAATAAAATATATTTATAACTATTTTATATTTTATATTTTTTATATTTTTATAGTGTACACAAATTCAAGAAGAAAATAAGCATCTTTTCTTATTGTAATGGATATACAACAAACTATATACTTAAGCACCTTTTAGAATCTTTTAAATATTTAAAAAAAATAGTAAATTTTTATAAATTTTTAGAATATTTCATAATCTTTTATAAGATTCTAAAGTCATCTATTATTGTTTAGTAGTTCCTATGAATCTTCTATGGTCTTCTAAAAGCTTATATAGTCTTTATGATCATTGAAGACTTTCTAAAGTCTTTATGGAAGGTTCTTTAGATTTTTAGAATGTCTTGTAGTTCTTAGAACCTCTTCTAGAAGCTTCTATAGGATCTTATTATAATAGTGTAAATAAGAGAGGAAGACAAGACAAACCTTAGTATTGTCAATACAAGCATTAGAACTACCTTAGTGTTATCTTGTTTGTGGTTTTACATATAATCTTGTTTCTAATTTAGTATCTTCTATCTATTGCATTTCTTTAATTGTTGATTTGTTTACTTGTGTTTTTGAGATATGGTCCATCTCTTAACAAATTTCTAACTAAAAATTGAAAAGATATTAAAGATATAGGTAAAAATAAAATAAAACATAATAATATATAAATATCTTATTTGAACATTAATGTGATAATTGAGTAATTGAACTTTAAGATAATTCACAACTATTATTTGGATCTTTTTATTAATTTATAAAGAATAAAAAATTTGATACAAAAATTATTAATTAATTATTTTTAAAATATATTAATAGAAACTAATGATCTTTTCAAATTTTAGTTAGAATTTTGTTTTATAATTTTTAGAAATTTTTAAATTTTTTTTATTTATTTAAATTAGATTATTATGTTTTTATTATTATTTTTAGTCCAAAAAATATCAATTTAGAAATTCTATCTACTTTCAGTATTTTAAAGAAATTTTGACAAATTAAAAAATGACACCATCTGTTATTATCCTATTTTTTTTATTTCATTATTAACAAAATTAATCTATTATTTATTTTATTTTTTCTAAATTTTTTATTTCAATAATTATAACCTAAAACTCTAGGCTAATTTTTTTTCCTATGAGATTTTTTTTTAAAATAAATATATGTGTATTTCTTGCAGTAAAGGTTTAAGTGGAAGTATTGCATCTATTAAGTTTTATCTATTTATTTTTTATAAATATATTTTTCTATACATCTTTTTTAGTTTTAGTTTAATTTTGGGTTTTTCCTTCTCTTGCTACTTCAAAGAGATCACCTCTTCTAATTGGACAGTCAAGCTGTTATCTCTAGAGATACTATGGTAACATGATCTTTCAAACCACAAAAATTTTATGGTCTTATTTGACTAAGTTATTTTCTTCAAACCTTGCCTAAAGTTCAAATTATGGCCAATCCTTATTTCTTCCTTGAATTGTCTCCACATTTTTTTTTAAAATCCAAAAATATGAGTAAATCATCTTAAATCTTTTAATAGCATTATGTTCTTAATAAAATTATATTATTTTAAAAAAACATTTCACATTCAGTAATTGAATACACACTACACAATAAATCTTATGTATTTAATGGTAAAACAATCATTTTTATTTATTTGTGAGAAAATTATTGTGTTCTTGGTAGTACTTCAAAACAAACCGGTCTCCACACGCAACAACAGACAAACAAACGAAATTCTAAAAATTCATATCGAATAAACAAATAAAGAAAGATAAAGAAACAAAGTTGAGGTGAAGTAAAAGCTGTACCTCTAAATGTGATTAATTGAAACCCAACTATCTCCTTTTGACTACATTGTACTCCTCCAGAAAACCCAACATACACACACACAAACAAAAATAAATAAATAAAATAAATAAATAAACAAACAAATGGTTCAGAGTGACAGAATCCATTGTGGTAACGTAACTCAAAGCAGCAGACCTATTGCGCTCCTACAACAAAACTACATATAACTCTCAACAAAACTATATATAACTCAAAGCTATATATATATATATATATATATATATGTATGTATATATATAGTTATTTATTTATTTATTTACATGCATACACACACAGAGAGAGAGACAGACAGACACAGCGAGTGTATGTGAGAGAGTGTGTCTGCAGTGAGAGGATTAATTATTTAATTAAATAATGGAGGTAAAGGCAGAAGAAGGCTTTTGGTCATTGCCGGCCCCCAGAAGGCAGCGTCCGGGGAGGAGGAGGAGGAAAAGGAAGAGGGCCTGCAACGCCTCCTCCTCCTCCTCCACATTCAGTGCCACACACTCACTCACACTCTCACTCACTCACTCATTCACAATCCAGAGACCTGCTTTTGAAATCACCGCAGTGAGGGCCGTGATTGGGTCACCAATGCCGAGGTTTCACTCCTCATTGCCGCACTCACAATCACTGTAAGATCCGGAACAGTCCTTGGCTCTGCCACTCATCGATCCTTGCAGCTCCGGGCCACTATCTTCCATTTTTTTCCTCTCACTCGTCCGTTAGTTCAAACACCAGTATTACATTATTATTATTATTGTTATAGTTTTTGTTGTTATTAATATTGTTGCTGTTATTATAATGTGGGTCGTAGTCGGAAGACACTGGAGAAACCAGCACCCCATTTGCGGTACGTGGCTGTCTGCACATCTGAGTGAGAGAGGGAAGTGCTCAGAAGTGCAAACTGGGCAGTCACTGGCTGGCATCACCGTCTACAGTACCCCTCGACTTGCCATCACGCTTGTATAATTTCTGAATGGTCAGGAATTTTTATATATATATATATATATATGTATGTATTTTTTTTTTCTTCTAGTAACTGACAGTTACCGATGCTGTGCAGCGGTCGACCTGAAGTGCTTCAGAAGACAACAGCCAAGGGGTATGACAACGACAACACGTGCACCTGCAGAAGTCACCTGGCACAGTTTCTGTGGAGCAGAAAGAGTAATGGATCCATGGTGAAGTTGATTTAGAATGGACAATGCGTGACACGAACAAACGATCTCGCCTCTCAGTGGAGAGTGATCTTGTACACAGATGGCTTCCTGAGTTGCCAACATATCCTCTGCAATCTCAAGACCCTTTCTTTCCTGTGAAGCATGCCCTGTACTTCCGGGCTACCAACAAAATTCCAAGCCCAACAATCAAGGGGATTGTTATCGGAGAGAAGAGTTCCTCATGAGCTGGAAACAAGTCCCTGGAGTAAAGAATAATTCTTCGTGCACATGCTTGGGCGTGAAATGCCACATAATTTTTGTGCCGTGGTTTTGTAGGTTAATGGCTGCTTAAACTTTTGAATTCCACATAATTTTTGTGCCGTGGTTTCAAAGCCAGTGTTGTAGGTTAATGGCTGCTTAAACTTTTGAATTCTGAACTCAAGTTCGTCAGATCTTTAGGCATTATCCTCCGCATTAGGATTTATGTTCTGATAGGATTTGAATTGCTTGGTACCCAGTTGGGTTTATTGTTCTAGGCTTGGAGAATTCGGCCTGCACGACTCATACCCAGCTTCACCACATCCAGCAACGGAGGATCTTTTCAAGGATGTAACTGTCTGTTGTGAATTTAGAAAAGGCGTGGACAGCAGAAAGAAACAAATTAGCCAACTAAGGAACAAATCAGGGTATTAAACTCATAAAATTAATTGCAATAAGGTAGCACATCTGAACTCAGGAACAAGACGCTGGCAAGACGTTAGCAAGACGCTATAATGTGATTTGAATTTTGGTCCAAATAGAACTTCAAATGCTGTGCATCTCTCGAGTATCCACTTCAGTACTGATCCATGAAACTAATGCGTGTCCTTTTAACATGCACTAGCATTAAATTGAATGGGTTTCTTTTCGAATCGATCCTTCTGATCTGGAATCTGACAAAGCCCTTGCATTCACTGAAGATACAGTACAGCTTCACACTTTCGCGTTCTACAATCGCATGCATAATTGCATGACTATCAAGTCAAGGACTTCTTGCAAGGCATGACAAGGCTCTCGTCAGATTGGCTTGAGAATCGTCTAGTTTCTGCAATAACTGTGTTTCTGACTGCATTTCGGAATTCAATTGAGCTCTTGTACAGACTGACATCCAATAACCGTCTCCGGCAACACCAGCGCTGAATATTCAAAGATGAACAGAGTAGTCCAGACTTTCATGTTACAAATGTTTCGATGTAATAGCAATTTTTACATTGTCAAGTTCTGCGAATCCTTCGATCATGAATAATTATCCTTCCGAAATAGGCCCCATACCATCTTGGACGTGCTCATTGAAGCAAAGTGGTTCTAAAATGCCATATCTTTCCCTGTGCAAATACCTTCTCATAATAGCTCGACTCTTTATTTCACCTTTCATGTTTGTAGTCAAATCACTCTGAATTTATTTGCGATTTTCAGTATAAAAACACAATATTTTGAACCTATTTTTCCTTACAGAATTGTTGCAATCTTTCGCTGCGATACACTACTTCCCCAAGTCGATCAATACTGCGTCTTTGCATCAAGCTTTTCATCCGCACAGTGCTGTTGCTGAATGCAGAAAATAATGACCAGTATGGAGACACCGCATGTTGAGCTGCAGCAAATATTGTTAAATACCAGGCTTGTAACTTTGATGAAACATACTGTTATACTAACCTGTGTGAGATGAGAAGATCGTACATATCCTGAAAGACTTAAGGCTGCGTTGATTGAAATCTTATTGGGGACGTAAGTAATTCTTTTCCTGAAAACAGAATGTTGCAAAAACAGAGAACAAGCTATGCTACAGCAAGCGTTGTGCAATTGCAGCTCAACAAAAAATTCTTGGATTTTGAAGAAATTAATATTAGAAGCGATGTCGACATCATTAGTGATATTCGCCATGGCCGTTGACTAGTGAAACCTTCAATACAAGCAACCTGGAAAACGCTACGTTTCTGTATGCGTTGATTAATAATGTAACCACTTGGCACTATATTCTATAGCATAAGAACATCTGGGCAGACATTCTGCAGGAAGCAAGTGCCCTGGAATTTGTAACTAAAAGCTGATTTTTATGTATATATATATATATATATATATACATATAAAATATTTTATATGTATATATATATATATATATATATATATACATATACTCTCATACAGACACACAGCACATCTTACTTTGGATCTCTTTGGATGCTTTTTCCTTAAAAATGAGTGATAATGGGCCAGATTTCTTCAGGCTGGTACCAGCATCTTAGCCATGCAGAATTTCATCATCTGATCAAAGGAAACCTTTCTCACAAAACTGTCACTTGTGCTATACTAGTAAAGAAGGCAAGCTTGTCGTGAGATATGAACATCATATAAAATAATTCAATCAATTTGTTCACCACGAAGAACTGTAGGACCGAATATCAGCTGTAAGTTTCGCCTTAAATTTTTTCACCCAGCAGAGCAAAA
This sequence comes from Physcomitrellopsis africana, assembly GCA_036785485.1. Classification (NCBI taxonomy): domain Eukaryota; kingdom Viridiplantae; phylum Streptophyta; class Bryopsida; order Funariales; family Funariaceae; genus Physcomitrellopsis; species Physcomitrellopsis africana. Next base: position 980,024 of record JAWRVF010000007.1, read on the forward strand.
GCAACTGTCTAATTTAACCCGCTCCAGGTCGGCAGAATCATCCGCACGTCACAATAGGCGGGAAAACCATGAATTAATGCTGTGTATTTTGGGTGCTCCGGGGGTCACACCTCTCATATTTAGTGATTTTCACTGCATGCAAGCTTTGAAAGATTTTGGGGCATGAATTGATTATAATTGGAGATCGGAGCGCTGAATGTGATTTTGACACGTTATCAAGAATAGAAACGAGGTGAGGATCTAACGCTGCATGAGTAGGTACGCGCTTAAGGAAAAAACAGAAAGAAAGAAAGAAAGAAAGAATAGAACTCGGAGGAGTTCTGGACTGCACAAAAGACTCGCCCACGATTCATCGAATAGCATTGGGGACACACGTTTCTCTTGTGGACCATCCGACACAAAATCATCGGAGCACAAGTTCATCAGACTGAATCTCACATTATCGGAAGCTTCGAAGTTTCCAATAAGTCGGGATCCAGTGCTTTCAATTTACGGAACAGATTTTGTCTGCACAGTTTGTCTGCACCCTGCTGTTCATACATAGTCCTCATGGCTTCACTACAAGATATAATCACCCACGAGTTTATTATCATTCCCATCTCAGTCGAGGATTGTATTGTTTTGGAAACTTTTCCTCATTTGTTTGCATTCAGGTCTAGATGAGTTTTTTTAACTGAGAGCAGATTATGTTGTTGTAGCGTTGCGGTGCACACCGGATTCATTCAGGGACCATTTCGCTCTTTTAGCTAGTGTTACATCTATGCCATCCTGTCTAAGGTCCCCTCGTGGGAAGGTTTAGATGTGACAACTAGCCAAAAAAGAGAAATGATTTCTTATCATATCACTCCACACTCTTGGATCTCAAAGCATTGATGCAGAGACATGAAGCCGCATGATGAGCTTTGAAGCTGGAAGGAGTTTATGTGCATTGTAGCGTTGCGGTGCACAACGTTTCCATCGAGTGGATCATTCCTTTTCTTTTAGCTATTGTTGCATCCATGCCCATCCTGTCAAAGGTCCCCTGGTGGGAAGGCTGAGGACCCAACACTAGCTAAAGGACATGGAATGATCACTTCATATACTACTACTCACTCCTGGATCTCAAAGCAATAACGCAGACACAAGTAGTAGGAGATTAAATTGTTCTGGTGGCCATCGTTCATTATATATTTTCCTTTTCCGCATTGAAGAGTGCTAACCATGCATAGAAAGACAATTAACTCGTGTATTACTGACATTTGTCACCATTGGAGTATTGGCCAGACTGTGGTGGCAATGCATATGCACGATGCTTAGACATCAATCGACAATCAACTTCTGCGGGAGTTATCAGTAAGACTCGAACAATGTCCCAGACAAAAACAGAGACAAAGATGTGATATTAGGGAACTAATTTTACGAAAGATGGGTGAACCCAGATGTGCAGGTCTACGTTACTGTTGTACCGAAACGTTCGAGGCAGTGTGGGATTGCGAGTAAAGGAGATCTACAGCAGAGACACCCCAGATTCAAAGACAAACCTAACGCGCTCAACAAAACAAACCACTCCTGAAGGATTGTTGCCATCATTACCGTATTCGAGTCGGCAAATTCCCCCACCTACTCGCTGCACACACCCAGAACCTGAAAAGCTCGTAGATTGCGCAGAAATTTGCGTGCGGAGAAACCAAGGCAGCCCCTACTCGCCCTCTTCACCACGGCTGCAGCATTTTCCGACACTCATTCGACAAACTGACTCCACCACAGCTGATTAGCTGTGATAGAGCATATCCAAGTGTGTGGGAATCGTTGCAAGGTCTGCGAAATTGAGTCAAACGCTGCTGCCAAGCACAACGTCTAATTGAGGGAGCTCTACCCCAGATTTGCATTAGCTGGCAATTGCCTCGGCGTTGCGAGCAAGAGCAGGATTGCTAAATGCCGGACGAAATTTCCCACAGAAGCATCCGCGATTCCGCAGGGAACTCCCGAGACCCGCATCGAGCACAAATCCGCGTCGGACCGCAGAAAATGCATCGAAAATTCGCACAGTCGGGGGGGGGGGGGTAGACAAATGGAGCCGACGCGTTGCTAACCCCTCCTGGGTGGGGAGTTCGGCCGACTCACAATGACCGACCGATCGACGAACGAAAAGTGGGACCAGATTTCGTTCGTTTGTCAGAAAAGGACTCGTGACAGGTCAACGAGCCCAGCTAGGAAAGAATCTGCCTGTAGTGTGCTGGACCAATGATGTGTGCCCACGTGGAATTAGGAGAATGTTCATCGTACGCTTTGGTGGGTTTTGGTGTTTGACAAATGTGGCGTCCTTAGGGTACAACATTAAGAGCATCCCCCACATTCCATCCCTCTTTTACAATTGGGTTGACCTTGAAAGTAGCCTCTCCGGGTGGTGTGAGTTAGGGTGTACTTATTGGGTGAAGGTGCACTTTAATTTCTATTACATCTTTTTATTCTTAACATACATATATATATGTATATATATATTTGTGTGTGTGTGTGTGTGTTTGTGTGTGTATGTATCTATCTGTCTGTATATATATACACACGTGTATAGCAATATGTACGAAAATTGGTAAAATTATACTTTTGTAAGAATTGGTGGTTGTCAAGTATTCATGTTTTAGGAGCTTTTGGGAGAACAAAACAACAAGAATTAAAATATGAATTATGAAAAGTATTGTAAAATACATTAAAACTTAAAAATTCGTAAAATTGTCAATTACACAAGTGTAAAATGCATGTACCTTACCAAAAAATTTATTAAAGTATTCAAAGATCAATTTTAATATTTTTAAACATTTATATTTTAAAAAACAAATCTAATCATAATGTGCATTCTATATATATTCCAACTACATGTGTATGTGTGTGTATATATATATATATATATATATAATCAATATTAAAAAAATTCAAGAGCACTAAATAAAGTTTAAATTACACTTTTATAGTTTTAACACTTAAAAGTTATTATATGATTTTGACATTTTCAACCTCACACTACTAAAGATGGATTATTTTTTTGTTATCTTTTTATACCCCAGAATAACAACATATAAAAATTAATCAATCATCATACACGTATTTTTTGATCAATCATTGTGATTTTCTTATCCTTCTCTTCATAAGTAACATGGTTATGTCCTATTCACAATTAAATGAGAATTTATTATTCAACCATATGTGTATCTGTTGTTTTAATAGAATTCAATACATTGATTGAAATTTGCACCGTGCAATTTTTTTTATTTTTTATTTTTTATTTTTTTTTAAAATCTGGGTTTTTGGTTTACTACTGAAATTAAAATATTTAAAACACATGATACAATATTAGATAAGAAGCTGTTTTAAAAGTCAGTATAGTCATGTAATACATGATCACAAATTCAACCCTTAAGTTTTCTTGAGAAACAACTTTTATATACTTACATATAAATATACATACACACAAATATCATTTATGTAATGCTTAGAATGTGATTTTTATAATAAAATTGCATGTGACGAGTATCAAGCTCATGTTCAGCAGGAATCGATGATTTGGGTCACTAAAGCAATAGCAATTTTCTCAAGACAACACATCGGCATTGATCCCACCCCAACGCTAGATTATATCACCGTTTCAACCCCTTCAAATTGCCTCATAAAAGCTTCAATTCTTTACATGTGGTCTGCAACAATCTGACTACATTACACGGATCAGTCTGCAACTGCAGCAACACAACCCTGTGCAGCTATTTAAAAACATCTCCTTCACTTCAGAAATCTTTGAGAAACTGAAACTTCTAGAACTATTTCACCTTTGTTTGATGATAAGCTCAAATCAGAATGGGACACAAAAGTCGTGACAAAACTCCGATTATAGTCGTTGATGGATTCGGATGTTAGATGGTGTTGTCTAGGACCGCCGAGTGCCGAAAACTGGGAAACAGTGAGCTGGGCTGATCTTCGATGAGCTGCATGAGCAGCCGACATCACGCGTTCAAACACTCGGAAAATGATCCGCACCACTGCTCTTGAACAAACTCCGGCACTTCATCGCTGAAGCTGGCGTTGAACTGGTCAAGATCGAATAGGGCAAAGAGGTCTGCAGAGATATCAGACCGCGGATCGGTACCGGAGATGCTTCGCTGCTCGACGTCGAAGTTTGTATAATCGCTCTTGAGGCTGCTCTGAGGTGACGTCTCAGGACCCACACTTGCGCCTAAGAGGGATTCGCCTCCTTCGACCTGAATGACAGAAGAGATGTTTTTTTTTCAGTCTAGTCGACGTGACCACAGGTTTCTAGGGCTTTTTTTGAAGAGTCATTTGATAGTTAAATAATAAGGAAGAAAACTAATTATGAAGTGACGGTTATCTATCAAGTGGCCAAGTCGCATGATGCAGTTGAACTGACAATCCAGACGATATTACCTTTTTGCAGATGCCGGAGATGCGATTGCCATTTGGCATTCTTTCAGTTCCAGAATAGGGTGACCCCTGCGCTTGCGCCTGTCGAGCCACCTCCAGCTCTTTTCTCAGTTCCCCGACCTTTTTCGCCAAATCATTCTTTTCGTCCTGATATTTTTTGACTAGCTGTTCGACCAAGATTGACCTGCGGAAGAGAGTTCAGTTCTCCAGCCGCAACTGAGCAGTCTGTAAGACAGAGGAATTGAAATCAGATAAAAGACGATCGCATAAAGTATCCCCACAAGAACAATACTGTTGCGATCCCACTGTTCCTCCTTGATGTGATAGCTCGACGTGTATATTATTCGATCCAAAGAACATGTAATTTCATGTCGAAATGACAAATGGGTTTCAGAGAGTTATCGCACAAAAATTTCAAGCTCGTCCAAACGCCCCTGCTTCCTCTGTCTAGATCTTTGAGCCGATGCACGATTCGAGGACATCCTGTGTCAACAACCGCCAAAAACATCTCAATTCCTAATTCACCGCTAAGGAAGTAAGTTTAGAAAACCTGTCGGTACTTTCCCGAAGGCACGAAGAAGGACAAGAACAAGACGCACCTTCTTTTCCTTTTCTCGTCAATGAGAACAGGCGCCTCATCAACCATCTCGGAGTCATGTTGGGCGTGGCCCTGGTCTTTGGAGGCAGATTTGCGAGATTTTCTACTTTTCGGCGAAGACTCGACTGCGTTGGAAACATTTTCAAGGGCGCCCTCACAAGACGATTCGGATGCCACTGGTGCAGACTTATTAAGTGTAGAGTCTTTCCCTGCGCAGAATCCATCCTTAGTGAAATCAAGCCCATGCCGAAAGGGCTCCTGGTGATCCAAGCGCGTCAGCCCCGGCATCGTCAACTTCCTCAGGGTCAAACTTCTTCACTGCAGAGGAATACTCTTTGACAATGTCAGCCAAAGCATCATCCTACAAGCTCGATGGCTCTAGCAGCAACTCATCGTCAACCATGGGCAGGTCGATGGCATCGTACACGCTTGGATAGCCATCATAAGTATCGTTATCAGGCTCTTGATGCGCAAGGTCCCTGATTGCAAAAGTAACGAACAGCCATTAGAGATGATACGCGCAACCCTCTTCTTTCCAAGGCTGTGGCTATGACCATAAGCAGATATAAATCGAGGGCAGCTCCAATCATTTGAACCGTTGCAAACAACTGAAGCAATATTGGCCGAGACTGGGCTGTGGATGTAAGTAGGAGCGAATGACAGGTGTGCTTGCGTTCATAGAAACCAGTGACTTAGATCCTTGGTGTCATTTCTGAAACTTTCATGAAGTGTAAAGACCTCCAAGACTGCCTTCTCTCAGGCATTGAAAGACCACGAAAAGAACTTTTGTATAGACTTTCTTCATAAACTTAGTATCTAACTTGTTTAGAGAATGTGAACGTGCACCGACATTACAGAATCAGCAAGAGTGCAGAGGGCCAGGCTTACCGAAGGAGATCGGGAATACATATCGTGGCCGGCCGTTGCTCAATCAAACCGTGACACATTGTGCTCGAACAAGCTCACGCTTCGCTTCACCTTTCCACCAATGTCCTCCACGCTTGGGCTTCCGTTGCAGTAGAGAAGCTATGCACAAGTGATAGTCCAGCTTAAGACCAGGGATCATCTTCTTACGTTTGTTACACACTAGGAAGTAGTCGTGCTTGCCACCACAGGACAGAGACTACAATTAGACACAACTCCAGAACACGGAAACTGCCCTCAGATATGCTCACTGCATTCCAATTTCCATACAACCACGACTATACCAACCCTAGCCTATCCTCCCATTGTCACTGCAACCGCATGCACAACAATCAAAACACACCTCGAAATTCTCGTCCGCAATTCTCGTCCAAAATTCTCGTCCGCAACACTTCAACCACCGCGTCTTTTGCAAATACACAGATTATTTCTTTCAAGTCGTGTTGAGCATAAAGTATCCCAAGTTCTTCAATTCACAAGCGCTGACACAAATCCCTCTCATCCGTCCCCAAGGTAACCCCGATGGGTCTAAATGCAGCACACAGCTCAACTGCCACCACCGGCTCTAGAATCTACCAGTCAACCAGTATGTTTCCCACATTCCGAATCAATCGAAACGGATCGTTGCGCAGTTCAACATTGACATCATCGCACCCTCCCTATGTTTGCTTACCCCGCCCACATGCACAACCATCTGGCTTATCTGTCCAGATTCTCGGCTAAAGTTTGTATCCTCAAGAGACTTGTGCTTCGCACCTTCGAGTTCAATGCAAGCGGATGACGGTACAGTACATCAATCAACTTTCATTTGGCAGTTCACTGGAAGTGGTCAATTCCTTTTCTAAAACCACAAGACTCATCCGAACAGGTGCAGTCGTAGGGGGATTTTTGGTTTCCGGCCGTCTATTCGGGAACTTCATCCGAGCTCTCTGTCCGATCCAATGAGTTCGCTGTAGTTAGAATTAATTATTAGACAACCCCGTATCCGCTGCTCAAGTTGCCAGAGCCCGTCGTCTAAATTTGCTTCACTGTGCGCAACCTTTTTATAAACACCTGTGCTTTGAAGTCCAGAAACACTGTTACAACGCACACTTGTTGCAGATCTCCACAGATGAGTTCTGAGCCGCCACATCTGGTGAATCTCAGAACGGGTCATCTCTCATCGCCACAAGCAAATTCCTAGCTTTAGGTTCACCTGAATGCCCACCTGCAGGTCAGGCAAAATAAGAAAGGCCAAAACCAGGCAGCTGAGGTGGATTTCAGCAGATGGATCGAGTCCAGCAGGTCGCCACCAGCGACGCAGAGAGGGTTGCAGACGGGGGAGATCCAGAAATGAATGGCAGAGAGGGAGGACAAGTGGGGAGGTGGGCTCCGCCGTGTCCTGACGCTGTCGCCCAGCTGCAACACAGCCCAAGTGGGAAGCGTTCTATTGTTAGCCTCCCCTCCCTCGCTCCCTCCCTCTTTCCCCCACCCCAACTTCGGTGTTTGTAGCATTGGAACTGTTGCTGCTGGTGCTCGGCACCAGTGGCCACACGCACCAGTCAAACCAAGACCCCCCATGTTGTCCCATCTCCCTAAATAGATCACGGTCTACCAACTTCGGAGAATCCTGCACGCGGACCAGGTTCTGGCCAGCCAGGGTCGTAATATGGTCAATCTGGTAGCGTGAAGCAGCAGTGCTTTTGTGAGTGTGTCCTATGAATGCACCTGCTTGACAACTGGGCATGCAGAAAAGCAAAAGAAGTAGAATGAGGAGAAGAAGAAGAAGAGATTTCAAATAGCCCTATGAAATGTGTGGATTAATATTATTATTACTATTTATTATTATTTATTATTATTTATTACTATTATCTTAGTCATGTTCTCTATTCACTTCAAAGAAAAAATAAAAACTGAAAATAAAATTTGGAGATAGGAAGGGAATGTGGGGAGAGGAAGGATTTTTCCATAGGTCCTCCTAATTCGGTAACTCAGTTGAGAATCAGCTTCCTTCTATTATAGTTTTAACACAAACAAAAAAGAACAAAGGCTTTCAAAGTTTGAATACCTGCCAATGAGTGTCAACAAAAACGTAATTTTAATGTACATATTTATCACACTAAGTTGTTGTAGCTTTGGTGGATCATATATTCTTATAAAGAATGTTATTATAAAGAATTTTTTTATTGAATCTAAGTAAAATATCTTTTTTAGTCTAAAATATTTTTTATCATTCACAATTTATCCTATAATTTGAAGAAATTTGTGTTTTTGATATGTACTATATATTTATTTATTTATTTGAACTTGGTTTCACATAATTCTACCATAAATAACAAGGTTTCAATTATTATTTGTTAAGTATAATTATCTCTTTTTATTTTATTTTTAAAAGCATTTAAATTGCAATGATCTGATTGGTTTATATACAAGTACTTTGAAGTAATGACCAAATTATATTAAATATTTTATATTGTAGTAATATATCTATATATATATATATATATATAGATAAGCTTTTTATAAACTCCAATTTTTGATGTATGAAATTTATGTCCACCTTTATGTAATAATAGATTTTAAAAGTTTTATTTTTAAAAAATATTTAATCCAACGCATAACTTATCATTTAAAAATAATCACCTTCTATAATGTCTCAATGACACTTATAAAATTAATAACTACCTTGACAAATCTTGGGATCTGTTGAAGTCATTTTTAAGACAATCACCTCTATTTCAGTAATAATATGAATAAATTAGATAATATAGTATTAATTTTTATACAATATAATATAATATAGACAATTATCAACAATGGTATTATTTTTTATATTATCTTTTTTAAAATAAATTTTAATAGGAATCAATATATTAGATAAGTTTTTAGTGATTTTAAAATGTAATCATATAATTCCAAATAAAACTATGAATTTAGTTGCTTTAAATTCTTGTGACTATAAAAAAGTTATGTCTTATGTCTTATGTCTTTTAATTTGATCAAATGAGATTTTATTCTTTTATCTTTGGCTACTTCAAATTTGTTTTGTACATATCCATTTACTATTTTGCACTATTATATCCTTTTTTAATATTTTTGACATTCAATACTCTATTTTTTAACTTTATTCAATATAATTTTAATAACTAAAAATTTATTGTAGTGTAATCATATTAATATATTCTTTGTAGCTGCTCTTATACTCTAAAGAATGTAATTGGTTCCAATCTATAGTTCTTATTTAGTAAAAATAAAATATTTTAAAATTTTTAAAGATATTTATGAGATGATTTTAGAAGATTTCCAACCAACACCACCTCCATTCTATATTAGTATACTAACATTTTTTTACACTATCTACTATATTATGAATTATATATCAAGTTCTAGTGTAGTTTTTAATTGAGTCTTAAATGCTTTTTTTCAAGTTGTTTTTTTAGTTCCAATTTACATTACTTGCAATGCACATATTTTCTTACGAGATTCTTCTTGATTTTTTCTTATAACATCTAATTTTAAAAATTTGTACCAACCTTAATTTTTAATTTTTAATTTTTAAAATTTTTTATATGTGTTTGATTTATTAAATTTTAGTTTAAAAAAAAAAAATTGATATAAAAGCTTATATTATTACTAAAGTAGGCACTTTAACTTTATTGGATCTTTTGGCAACTAGAATAGATGGATGTTATTTTTTTATTTATTAGGAATCCATGTCTGAATGTATATGGTTCTATTGATTAGCATCATTTTTTTAGTACAATATTTTTACTTCTAATCCCCTATCATATGGTTGTAGGAGACATTTTTGCTGTAATGGCTTGTTTTTCTATCTTTCGATACAAATTATTGATTGCAAAACTATTTCTACCAACTCTTGGCTAAAACTATATATTAAAAGACCAAAATAATAATAATAGTAATAATATTTTATATAATATTTTATATAACTTTTAGCATAGAAAATAAATTATTTTATTGTCTAATTTAATAGTAGATGTTTAATATTTACATTTATTTTAGGTTAATAAGAATGATGTAGATATTTTTAAATATAAGACAAATTGGTTAGTAGATGGAATATAGATCCTTTTAAAGAACTTTGTTATTTGGAAGTTTTGACAAGAATAATACAAGAAGATGTTTAACCACTTATATTGGTTCTAAGAATTTTAAATAATAAATCAAATATAACTTCTATTACCAAACTATCATTATAAGCTTTGACAAGTAGAACTTGATTAATAAATAAAATCTTTGAAAAAAAATATAATAAAAAAAATACCATTTCAAATTCAGTAGTTTTTAAATAATTAACTAAATAATTAACTAACACAAGAAAATTATATCTAAGAACAAACTAAGATGATACTTTAGTTTTTCCACATTAAAATAGATATAATTATGGCATAGTCCTAGATATTAGCCAAACTTAATAAAAAAGTTTTTGTTTGATATATATATATATATATATATATTTAAATAAAAATATTTTTTCAAAAAATAAAAATAAAAATTTTTATATATTAAATAAATTTATTATCATATATATTTTAATATATATATATATATATATATATTCATACATATTATTATCACATATATCTCTCTTATATGTATTCATATTGAATAATAATATATTATAAAAATATCAATCTAGTCAATACAATAAATAAGATATAATTTATTATGTAAGAAATACAAAAATTATTAATAAAGTAGTAAAATATACTCTAATTTCTTGTCTTTATTTTATATTTAAAAAACTTTAATCTTATAATTCTTATGCAAATAAATAAAAGAAATAAAAGAAATAAAACTTTAGATGCAACATTTTATAATGCATCATAAAAATTATGTATATATGAATTTCAGCATAAATAAATATAAAAATACTAGTATTTTTTATTTTTTGTTGTTGCTTTCAAATGAAATATTTAATGAAGAATCTGTCTCCTCATTACTTAGGACATATAATTAAAGTAATAATAATAAGAAAGATAATGTAAATATAGTCCAAATGATTGCATTGAAAAAAATTAAATAAACATGAATCATGTGTACAGATTTTTACAAGGGAATATAACTTGATAAAAATAATAAAGAAGTTGGATTAGATTGATATATACTACAAAAATTGAGGGTAGGACTTGGTTGTGTATAGAGACTATAAGTAAACTTGGTAACTATTGTGTAGGGATTACATACAATACAACATAAAATACAAATAAACTTCTTTGACAATTGTAAGAATGTTGTGCAGGTTTGTCTTTGTTTTTGTTTTTATTAAAATATATTTCTATCATTATGTCTAATCAAAAGAAGAAGAAGCAATTGTACAAAACATATATTGTTAACTTCACTTGTTTAGAACTTACAATTCTTTATCATAAACTACTCTTTAATTGGTAAAAATTTATGTTGAAATTAATTTTTATATCAAAAGCAAGAGCAATATAAATAATTCCATAGAACTACTATATGAATTTTTATCAAAAAAAAGAAAAAAGAAAAAAGAAAGAAACTCTTCATGTCATTTAAAAATAGTTTTTTAAATAGTTCTTAATTTATAAAAATAAAGTAATTTTATACATCCCCAACACCTTTTAAAATTAAGAACTATTTTGTTTTATATTCTTTGAAAGATGAAGATGCAATAAATAGAAGAATATATTTGTCTCCAAGATTTATCATAAGCAATTGAAATGGTGATCAATTGTAGCTGTTGAATCTAAGTGGTCGTAGGTTGAATATAAATAAATTTTGATTTAGAAAAAAATGGAGCTCTTTTTTTATTTTTACTATTTTTACATCTTACTATCTTTCTTAATTTATGAGTATCTTGTTGAATAAATTTGAGTTCCTTCTATTATATCTAACTTGTCATTAACTAATGTAAAATACCTTAAGTAGTAGTTTTCTCTACAATCTGATTTTCTTAAGAAAGGTTTTTGCAATTGCATTTTGAGAAATTCAGATAAAATACATATTGTTTTTTTCTTTACTCTTCTAACTAATAATAAAAACTAAACTCCTCTAAAAATTGGTACTTATAAATACTATTTTTTCATGAATATTTATAACAAAACACTGAACATATATATCAATTGTTTTACCATTTTATTTTATGTAACCAAAATGAAAATAATCTTTATATGATTTTTTGACACAGTTTTCAAAAGAATATGTAAAAAACTTTTATTGATTTTGTTATTTTACTTTTTGTTTTATTTTATTATTCTTTCTTCCTTGCCTTGTGTTTTTTTGAGAACTCTCTTTGTTATAAGTTTGTGCTAAGTTTTATAATAGTGTAGGTGGATTTATTCAAATAAAAATACAAGAAAATGAACTAGAATAAAATAATTTTAAAATGTATGATTTTCAGTATTCTTTGTACAAGATTTTGACTCTACTAGTAGCTTCTTTTTTTCTTCTAAAACTATTCATAAAATTACAACCTACTTAAGTATTTTGCAACCATGTGTATATTTAAACAATATAGTCATATATTATAATACCAAACCTGATTTATCCTACAAAATTTGTCGTATTTTTCTTAATTGACACCCATCATGTTTAGCAGATGTATGCAATAAACAAGGCTAGTCATTTAAAAGAATATCTAAGTTGTTGCCAAACAATTTTATATGAATCTAATGATGTTAAAATTGTCTGTAAGGTATTTTTAACACCTTCTGCTTTTTATACATAATATTATTATTATTATCATTATCAATAAATAATTGCAGTTACCTCATGTTTTAAAATTTGCTATTCTTTCACATGGAGATAGCTGTGAATGAGCATCTCCTTGAAATTAAAATAGAATCTGCTTCATGCTGTTGAAAAACATAAGTATGAAAATTCATAAAATCATGCATCAAATCTGTTTTAATTTTAATAATAATCCCTACAAGTTGCTGAAAAATACTTTCATTGAGACGTTGATTCTTCAATACTATGTTTTTAAAGTTAAAATACAACTATCAACCACATTTCATTATATATTTATATATTTTTACATTAAGAAATTATAATAATTAAATATCTCATTTCACAAGCCCTCTCATCACACACATGAATTTTCTTTGCTTCATATGACACCCAACCATTCATATATATATATATATATATATATTTAAAAAAGTTAATTAAAAATTAAAAATTTCTCTCATCAGGCACATGAGCTCTCTTTGCTTTATACAACACTTGATATTAAATACATACATACATAAACACCTAAAATTAATAATATATTATTATTTTATTTTATTTTATTGATATTCTAAACGAATTTCCAACAAACAAGAATCGTGGCACAAGAGCAGAGCAACCAGGGAAACTATCACAGACTGCCCGTGGGCAGGGGGAGAAGAAAAGTTTTCCCGATCTGCCCGCTTTGGATCGTCTCGCCCCTCGCAGCGGACGGGGAGTGGTAAGGACGTTACCGCAGCGTTGGATTGCGCAACGGTCGAAAAATCCCCGCACTCTCATGCAATTCGCGTCTCCGCGTTTTCCTCTTTCCATCGCACTGTTTTTTTTTAATCCCACAGCAACTTTCTGTTTGTGATCCCAATCTCCGACATTCTCAAATCCGTCGCTCTTGCAAGTCGGTATCTTTCTCCCACCGCCCGATTCCTCCGCGAACTGACTGCGCATTCTTCACCATGAGATCCCAAAGTTTGGCTTGTAATGTGGGTTATCGAGTTCTTCTAGAGATTCAGCTTGGAGGTTGATTGTCGCGGCATTGGCACTTTAGGGGATACGATTCTGGTGCAATTTAGTGCAGCGGAGTGGTTATTCTTGTTGGGTCCATGGATTAGGTTTTTGGTTGCGGGTGCGGGTGGTGAAAGAATGAGGCGTTGAGGGAATTGGGGTGAGCGCGTGTTGGTGACTTTGATTCTTGCAGTGGGATGTTGTTGCTGGATATTGCGTTTTGGAGTGTGGGATTTTGAGATTTGTGGCGTGTGGATTCGTGAATGAGATTCGGGGGGTGAAGTAAGCATGCCACGATGCTCAGGGGCTACGGCGTGGTGTGATCATTACGATGTTGTGCAAACATGCGCAATCGTGCTCCTTTATATGCAGGTTCATTTTTTCCTCTTTGAATCTTTTGCTTGTGATTTTGTCCCTTTCATGTTGGGGTTCCAGCGTCTGAGCTCTGGAGCGTGAGTATTTCATTTCAATCCAAGCAACAATTGATGGCCATGAATGTGTAAATGTCGAAGCCTTGCAGCCCTGCGGCTGAATGGTTCAATGATTTCTATTTTTTCATGTTTTGTATATTCGGTTTAATTTCTAGCAATCATGAGTTGATACTTGTTCTGATAGCCAGATACTTGGCTGATCTGCAAGTGACTGTGGGTGTAGGTGGGTTGTGCATTTGTCGGATCGTTGGGGGTTGTTCATACAGGAATTGTGTTGGCCAACTTGGCACTTGCATTATTCGCCTTGATTGCTATCGAAAGTGGTAGTCAAAGCCTAGGTCGGGCTTATGCCGGGTTTTTGTCTCTTTCTCTCCTCTTTGACATCGTTTGGTTCTGCCTATTCGTCAACGAAATCAGGTGTGTATCTTCTTACAAGTGTCCACGTTTGCAGCGTCTATCTCTGCACTATGTTAGTGGTCGATTTCAGATTAATGTCGTAAGTTGATTTAGCTTGTCTGTCTTGCAGATAGCATGTGACTTGACATTCAGGAAAATCTTTAGTGCTGATGGCTAATATCACTTTCGTTACAGTCAGATGGTTGATCAGTTGTCTTTGTCATTTAGTAATCTGATTTCTTTTAATGAACTATGCCTCGTGGTTGTGAGAAACTGCAGGGACTTCTGGAATGAAACTCAGCTGGGAAAGTTTGGAGCCTTCTCTGTAAAGCTAACGTTCTGGATGCAAGTTTCTGGAAGCGGACTACGCCTGATTTCCTCCTTTCTGTGGTGTCAGATGTACAGACTCGGTGCAGATTCAGAGACATTGGGTCCACAAGGGCCCGTCGATTTTGGTGGAAGAACTCCAATATTTGCTTCTTTTAATCTGGGTGATCCAACACCAGGGGACGACACAGAGTCTGAAGTGCTTGGGGGTTCGATTTATGACACTGCTACCTTTTCGTCTCTTTTCGAGAATTTCAGTCGTCAGGAGTACCCTGACATCGAGGTGAGCATCGAACATCATGCCTTGCTACGAAATTTAAGCGGTGTCGAATTATTTTCATAATGGCACTTTAGCAGAATTGCTATCCAACTTCCCATCAGACAATTATGCTTTTGTTTGTGTAGTTTTCTGCATACTACCTAATGTGCTCAAAGTCTTTAACTACTAGATAAGGTTCACTCAATTTCATTCCGCACATATTATTGAGAGCTTTAGTGGGCCAATAACTTACCTTTTTGTGTGCAAATGACTACATTGTGTTACAGAACAATGGCCATATGTCAGAGGACGAGAGCTCACTTCAAAAACCGCTGATATACTGTGAATCCTGATTACGGGATTGATCATCTCCATTCAAATTTGATAGAGACATTCTTTTCAGGCAGGGTCAAGGATAACTGCCGTGTATCAATTATTGCACATTAGATCATCTGTTATGTTGACTTCGCATGTACTTCTCTTGGGATAGGCCTATTATGTTCAGCTATCCATGTTTTCAGCTGATTTGATTTTCCACAAGTGCTTCACTATGAAGTGGGTTCTGGTGGTCTATGTCGATTAGATGTAACATAGTTTTCTTCTTACAATCAAAGGGAAACTTCATAGAGGAATTAAGTCTTCTTCTTTTTCTTTTTTTTTCCCAATTTGTGATAAAACTACTGCAATAGCAAAATGTGAACCATTTGTTTTGACGTAAAATGACTCACTGAAAAATGCATGGAGGATGAAAATGTGAGAATTGGAATACAAATGATTTTCAAAATTTGGCTCTCTTTTTGTATGCGCTTTGTTGATATCTGAAAGATATATCCCGGTTTAGATAAAAAGAAAATTTCACATAATGATGAATGTGCGCAGAGATGCTAAAATTGTTTTGCTTACATTGCGTAATTAAGAAATATGACCTCACTTTCAACTTCCCTCGTAAAAACCTTCAAAATATTGTCTAAGCTTTTAAATAGTGTTACCTTTGTTACTTGCCTAGCTCTTTGTGTTCAATTAAGGTAATAGAAAGTTAATCTAATTTCACAAAGCAAACTTAGTACCAGACAATTGGAAAATCTCTGATCAGACAGAATTGACGACTGAAGGGAATATCTGTTGCTCATGCTCCACGCTATTTAGCAGAGTTGGGCACCTGGCAGTTGCATGAGACACACACAAGGCAATAATCCGTCGTATAACATTTTCAACGTCTCTTTTATTTAATGGTCACAAGCTATCTCTATAAAAACTTATCAATTACTTCAACGTTGAGTATCTTTGACGTTGTTCAGGAGAATCAAAAGTGCGAGCCTTCACCTCCGTGTTCCTTTTGCTTTATGTTTTAATATTCTTGTGCTGCAGAACCCAAGTGCAGAAGCCTAGAAGAAGAGTTCCAACATATTAAAATCAAGTACTTGTGAGCAAGCGTATGCAGAGGGTAGACAAACTTCGGAAGTCAGTTCAGGAATCATGTCAGAAACACCAGGTCCACCTTGGTTGAAGATTTTTGTAATGCTGAAATGATACAATAGTGTCATGAACAAATGCTTGGTCTCTCTTCTCCCTATTAAAAGCATCAATGTAAGGTTTAGTATTGGGGAAAAAAATTTGAGGTGTGCCATGCCACCATACAACAAATCCAAAATTGTTCCACTTAGATTCATTGCATTGTTATTGAAGTAATAACCATTGTGAAAATAGTTATTCACCAACTACATGCATGTAGAACATCATAATTTATAAGCCCAATTCACCACCCACACATTGTTTTTTTATAATCAATCATAAATTAAATCAAATTTGATCATGATGTATTTTTTTTCAAGTCTTCTAAAGTTTTTTAAATTCTTCAATTGTAGTCAACGTTGTTAATCTCTAAATATATACCATCAAGTTTTTAATAAATCTATATAATAAATTAATTTTATAAATTTGAAATTATAGATTATAGGTGTGAAAATCAAAATTTGTTTAATTGATAAATTGTATAACTTGGATTGGATTGTGGGATTTTTATATTATTTGAGAGTTACAAAAATTAATTAATAGGCAAAATTTAATTTTATTGGTTGAATCAATATAAAATTAAGTAAATCTATAAGATTTAACTTCCATTTATTTCATCCAATAATATATATAGATGGACAATAAATATTAGAAGATTAGAAAAAATAATATAATTAGAAATAGTATTTATTTTTAAAAGTTAAAAATTTTTGTATTGATATCCAATTGATAATAATAAATAAAAAAATAATAGTTATTAGAACAATTTTTAAACAATAGAAGAACTATATCTTAACTGCAAAATTTTGGTTTAAAAAAAAAAAAAAAAAAAACTATAATGTGCAAAAACACTACTTGTGTATACTTAATCAATTGGATGCAATTGCAAGTAGTTTAGATATTAGTGAAAGGATATTTTATTTTGAATTTATATTAAAAAGTCTAATCTTTGCCATTTGTGGAATAAGTACAATATTATTTTATTGGCTTAAATTCTTCTATCAAAGATATAACTTATTAGATTTGTATATTGCAAAAGAGTTGAATAAGTAATACCTTGATTACAACACATCTCTTTAGTTAATTTTACAAAATCTTTTGTTGATCTTATTTAAGTTTTATTTCTAATTTATAGGACATAGGACATTGCTAAAAATTCTTTAATTTAAATTGAAAAATAATGATAACATCTTATGTAGAGGCTTTGATTTTGGATGTATTGTTAAAATAGATATTATAGAAGAATTTAAGGTATTATTTAAGTTTAGATTTTAATGTATATTCTATTATAGAAAACTATAATATCAATTGCAAGTAGTTTAGATATTATAGAAAACTTATTTTAACTTGATTCAAAGAAAGTAGAGCATTATAAACCTATTTACATTTAAAATAGTATGTACAAATCACTACAAACTTTAGTAACTCTGGATACAATATAATGCAATAATTTACAAATATTGCTTGGATCACAAACATTAATCTTTAAAATTGGTGAAAAAATTGGTGAAAAAGTAGTCATGATGAATTCTAAATTGAAGTGTCTTTTTATATGCTTCATTGGCACTTTGCTAGCAACCTTGTAGCATTCTTTCTCTATTAAATAGATTCATGAAAACATAAGTAAATAACTAATTTAAAGCTGAGAGGCATGTGAATTTTTATTATTAGCATTATTGCAACTCCTTGTAAACATTAACCATAACAAAATTCACCATTCATTCATTTCTGTAGCTTTAATTTTATTCACTTTAAATTTTTTACTTTATGAAATTACCACAGTTGATTTCTATATTGATTTCTATATTGATTTCTAAATAAATGTAAACTCATTAAATTTCAGATTTGATACAAAATTTATAACTACAAGTTTGACTGTCACTCTTGATTTTATTTAACAGATTTCAATTCCATTTACTGAGTTCTGCAGCACTGTAATACTTCATTACTATTATTACTGTTATATTACATTATGCAAAAGCAACCTCCATATCCTCGTGGCTAAATGAATTGCTCTGATTCAGATGTTATAGTTTCTAAATAACTGGCATATCCACTCACATTCACACACACACACAATTGAAGTGATAGTAGGTCAAGAAATGCGTAACTGGTCTTCAAGCGTTCGTGAATCTCGCCGCAGCAACTGTGCATCTGCGCATGAATTACTTGCTCTCATGACACAAGCAAACACAAAAGTTAGTATCACAGTGGATCATGAGAGAATCCTGAAGCAAGTTGCATGGATAGCATCACTCCCTGCGAGAGAGCTTGAGATGAACCCCGTTCTTTGGTCTCATCTTGCAATGACAACGAGAGAGAGAGACATCGAGAGAGAGCGAGAGAGATCATTGAGACACATGTTTTTGTCGAAATGAAGCTTTGAAAGAAACAATGAATAAGCTAGTTGAACAACTGATGCAGATTCTTCCACCGCCTCTGCAGATATGAGCGGACAGCTGCTACAACAATTCGAATAACAGAGAACGAAAGTGGCGTTTACTGTTGATGGGGTCTATAAATGATGTGGACTGGGGACAATTCAACATAAAGCAGTGGAGGTCACAGGCAGGACAGGAGTTTAGAGGCACGAGGTGGTCGACGAAGCCTTCCAAGAGTCATCGATATGAATCTTTTGCCGAAGTAGGGGGGAAGATTTAAATTTTTCCGATGTGGAAAGAATTTTGCCGAAGTAAAAAGCTTCGAAAGTGACTGATGAAGAGATGCGGTATCTTTTGATGTATTTTTGGACAATACCCACTTCTCAATCATGGTGTCCCTTGACAAATTGGGCGACGAATGAGGATGAACGGTCTCCCGGGCTTACACCGAATCTTCCCGAAGCCGGGTACCAGCGAGGCAACTCCTCTGCTTCACTCACACCTGGGGGCCAAGGCTAAGATAATTCAATCTCGCTCTGCGGAGGAAGACGCACGTAAGCGATTCCGCTGCCATTTCCCTCCGGTTTGGTGATTAGAAGCGGCTGTCGGTCACCAGGTGAGTAGTCTCATGTACTTGATCTTCGAACCAGAATTGAAGGGAGTTGGCTTGGATTTTGGCAGTGCATTTTGCATTTAATTTTTCGCTGCAATTCTGATTCGAGTTTCGCTCGGTTCCAGCTACATGGAGATGGTATGCTTACAGTGTACAGCTGAACTGTGTCGAAGTGGTTTTGAATTTGGGTAGAGGAGGAGAATAAGTGTGAGAGTCTTTCGTGGGGTTGATTGTAAACCCGGTGTGGTCATCTGGAGGAGGAAATTGTCAACGGAATGCGGGTTTGAAATGAGAGCAATTTTTGAGCAGTTAGCCTGTGGATGTCTTCTTTGGGCGAGAGGCTCAGACTTTGGTGGGTTTTGGTGAAAGTGAGAGTATTCGGGATTGGGTGGGATTGTTTCGGTTCGCATTTGCGCATGCCCTCGCTGCGTTTATGCCTCTAGCTTGCCCGTCTTATGAATAGGTATCAACTGTCATGTCCTCTAGTTTAGATAGCTATGTCGAGTTTGTGTACACGTGTATGAATTCCCAATTTAACAATGCACGTGAGGGTTTATAAAGGGTTCTCAAGTATATTGTCACTGTTTTAGTTGGTTCAAGTAGAGTTGTACTCCTGCACTTCGTTCCTGTATTTGTCAGCCTCTCTGCTAGCGGTATTTACAGAGAGTGTACTTGGTTAAATTTTGCGTCATGAACGAGTAGATGACGGCAGCGTTGGAAGCACAGCCACATCACACCAAATCCTGAATCTCAGCTCAAAGTAAAATCCCAAGTTTATGAAATGTTCACAAATTATTTTGAAAGGAAAAGGGTGATTCTTGTTTCAATTTGGGTTGCAAATCGTGAAGAACTCAACCCTTAGCAAAGTTTCGGAAAATAAGGAAGAGCAAATATGTAAATGTTTTTAAATGAATGGAGCCTTTGAAATTGAAATACAGTGTGATGCTATTACTCTAAGTTAGAGTTATATAATGAGGCGGGACTTGGGACTTGCTGTCATGTACTATCACATTTCCTTGTGCTCATCTTCCATTCCTTATGTATTTCGCACGTGCAATAGACGTCTTCACGTTTTCTGATGACAAGAAGGTTCGAGCTTATTTATGCTTTGCTTGACAGCGATTATTGCCTAGGAAGACACGAGATTCATTCTGTAATGCTTTTTACCGGCTACCCTCTGATCCACAACATAATATATATTTTTATACTTTCACAGCGCTAGAATGGCAGCAAACGGTGCAAAGTCAGCGAGACCTGCCGAGGGAAAGAAAGGCGGTAAAGATGAAAGTATCGCCAAGGCTGCAGGCGTTGTTGTTGCTAGCGGCATAGCTTGGAGCTTGTTCAGATCAATCACCAGTAGGGGGGAACAGCAGGTGCAAATTCATTAAAATGCCACACTGCAGCCTTTCAAGAACTGTCCTTTATAATTGTAATGTACCCAGCCCCTAATGAGATTCGAACCGAACTGTTGTGGTCACAGAATAACGGTGACACATTGAGCAAAGAGGTGAAGCTGAATGCCGGAGATGCTGAGCTTGGGGTAAGTAGTACAAGGGACACATCAGATCCTGCTGGAAGAAAAATTTCAAATTTCGGGTATAAGGCAGCCGGAAAGACTGTTCAAGTGCGTGATGGCGATACTCTGTGGGGGCTTGCGATGAAGCATAATGTGCGCTCTCTCCCAAATCTCTCTTTTTTGATGGGATTTAATTGGCATTATTGTTGAGCTTTGCATGTTGTCTTTCGCTCAGTTGTGGTGAAGCACACGAAATGTATTTTGCCAGTTCATACATTGAATTTGATTGAGGTTTGTTGAGTGTGTTTTGGCATGATTCTGAATTCAGGTTTCGGTGGATGCGTTGATAGCGTTGAACGGAATCAAAGACGGAGACAGTATAATTGTTGGAGACACGATCGTCCTTCCAAAAGCCCTAAAACCTTGAGCTTGTTTTGGCACAGAAAGGCTTTAAATACTTCATTAAATCCTGTCATATAGAATCATTATGGATAGCTACTTTTCTTGTGGATGTTATCATGTTGTTGCATCCTTTTGGTATTGTCTCTGTATGTGGCTTTACGATAATCGGCAATACTTTAGTTCAACTGCATTATTCTCAGTGGGTGCTGTAATAAGGATTCCTTTTGAAGCTGTTGTACAATAAAAAGAAGTGTTTATGAGTACTTCACCGTCTTCAACGCTGTCTGGTATTTCGTTAAATTTTTACTTTCGACTGTATAATATAGTCTTCGCAAGTTTGGGATTCTGTGAAATCTGCTCTACTGGTAAGTAATCTCAGTTGGTTTTGGCATAATAAGTTCGCATCCGGTGCCAGGGAGGTCGGTCGAAGGGCAGTTGCGAAGCCCGAAAGCTTTTGACGTTCTCACTTCGATTCATAGGGCAACACGAAATCTCGAGAGTTTAGAGTGGACAAAGGATTGCGTCCTTAGAGGAACATTTAGCTCGCGTGAATCTCTGGCACCGTGATTGCTGGAAGTGTAGCCGAGAAAATGGCTTTGATCAATTTGTTGCTGTGTATTGTTCTGAAGTGGCCAGGCTGAGAGAGGCGATACCACACGTTTTTATATGTCGAAGTTGAAATGGTTCTTTCAAAGAAGCATCATTTGATCTTTCAATTTCTACCCACCAGTACAGCAAGCACTAATGTGTTGTTTGGGTGCATTGACTGTCGATGTAGTAACCTCAACTTCTTGTGTTGTATAAAAAAGGTGGCATGAAATTTAGAACATATAGAATTTCTTACCTCTAACTTGCCTTGTTTTCAAAGAAGATGGATGTTAATAGGATTTCTTAGGTTTTTCTTTTTTATTCATTTGAATTTTTTTTTTTTTTTTTTAAATTAATTAATTAAATTTTTTTTTTCCTAATTAGTTAGGTCTTCCAATCTAGTCCAAAGATTAATGGGAGTTGCATTTAGCCACCACACTAATAACTTTTAATAAATTTGTAGACAATAACTACATTTAGAAATAAGAAAACCTTAATGAACTAAGAGTAATTGGAATTTAAGTGATTTTTATAGAAAAGAAATATTTTTGGTTTGATGCACATTTGAGTGGTCATTTTTAAGAACAAAGAGTTAGTTTTAGCTTAAATAGTGGGTCTTAGCTTTAATATTAGTTTTGATTGTTAGTCTTAACTTTAGTTTTAGTTTTGATCTAAAAAAATACAATACTATTGTATTATTGACTTATATAAAAGAATTAGCCATTTTTAAAAAAAATTATTTTTATATTTTTATATATATTTATTTCTATCAACAATTTCTTCTTTCATGGTTATATTTTAATACATAGAATTAATTTAGAGCCAATTATAAAGTTTATCATTTTAAAATATAAGCACTATTTGAGGCCAATTATAATACTAATCTTCTTTATACTATACAACTTTTCTAAAATAATATAGAGATAGAAGAATTGTCAATTTATAATTCTAGATTTTTATACACTTTATCATTATTAGTATGTATTTGTTTATATCATGTTGTTTTTAAAATTTTTGCAAGTATTTTATATGAGTAGTATTAAAGATTTATTGTCTAAGTAGATGCATAATAAAAATCTACTAAAAAGTAGCAACAAAAGAGAATTCTAACTTAAAAAAATGATACTTGTGGAAAAGGAACCAAATTACTAGTACATCAAAGTGTATGGCAACTAAAAGAGCCATGTAGAAATTATTATAAACTTTTATAAAATAATAGATTCTAAATATATAAAAGAAGATTCACCACTAACAAATAATAGAATCAAAAATCAATTTCTAAAAAAATAAAAATACTTACCTATAAAAATAATAAAATTACAAATAAATTTTAAAAAAGAAAAGATATGATCTTCACTTAATGGCAAAGAAACATGCCAAAGAATGCCATACATGTTTGTTGCAATTAAGAAAAGATATCTTGGAGCTGCAACAAATAGAAGTGGTTAGATTAAAAAAAACTCTAAAGAAAGTATAATACAATCAATTAAGCTAATAGACTTGATAATTAACATGGATATTGATAAGGACCAATTTTTATTTAAAAGTAGTACAAAATTTGGCTTGATGTAAAAAAAATTATAGTTGAAAAAAAAATAACAATCTTTTGAATTTAAAAGAAATAAAATCTTTTTAGCGAAATTTTGGGATTGTTCAATCTAGAATAGAATCAACTATCTAGCTCTTGACTAAAGAGACTAAGGACTATAGACAATAATAAGAATCCTTCCAAAATACAAATACAAAGTACTAAGTAGAGCTTATAAGTCCAAGTAGTTGATTGTACATGCCATTATTAGTTATACAATTTATTAAACTATGTGATTATACAAGATTTGATATAGTATCAAGGACAAGAACTTGATAAAAGTAAATAAACATATGAAACTTCTATTAAGAAGTATAACAAAATAGAAATAAAAAAGTATATATATTAAAAGAAATTAGAATAGCTATTGCCACAAGACAAGAAAACTATAGACTCTTGAATCTGGACTAGAAGTAAAAAAAGAATTGACAAGAGTGAAGAAGGCTTCACTCTTGTCTCTATTTACACTATCTATCTAAGAGCTACATGGCGGTAATCTATAGGACCTCCTATACATGTCTAATTTGCAAGACATGTGTCAAATTTGCACGACAAGTTTTCCACATGTGCGCCACATATTTGGCTTGTTCCGCAAGCTACCAATATGTGCGCCATGTAGCTAGTTTGTTGACTAAGTTTCTAACCTACCAATCACCTATAGAGATGTATAAAGGTGATTCCGCATCTATGAAGCTTCTAGGAAGCTTTTCTATCAGATATTATCAAATCAACTTATTTTACTTACTTCTATTAAATAATTACCATAATAAATCTTATGTCCATGATATTATAGCACCTTCTAGGTATGAATTCTACAAAGAGCGGTAATTACATATTGAAAAAGTCTAAAATATATTGAATTGTGCTTGCCACATACTCTGATCTTTATTTCCTTCAAAGGTAGTTGATGGGTCCTTTTAGCCATCAATAATGTCCCATACCAGAGCGAGAGGACCACCCTATTATTTGATCATTGTTGAGGCCTTCATAACTCCCTTCAAAGAAAACATTAGAAACACTATCAAGAATAATTCCTATCTCTAAAAGTATTATCAAACATCGAGAGTCTCTTCCAAGGTCGTGGTATTAAACACGTTGTATTTTGCCATCAGTCTAAGGAAGGACATGTTGTTCTTGAGGGTCTTCATTTCTATTCCGTCGTCTTGAAGGTTGTGATAGCCATAATGTCTCATCCGATAAATCAATTGAATCCGTTAGTTGTTGGTTTTCCATCTCCTTAACGTCACAAATACAAAGAAGCTACAAACAAGGATAGAAAGTAGAATGTTATTTTACCTAGATTGTATTTTTTTTATAGGAAAGGTTCTCATCTTGATTTTGATGGATGTCGTTGATGAAAAATCTCTACTTTTCTTATTGCATTTACAAGGTTCTTTGCTAGTTTCCATGTGCATTCACTAATATTATATCTGCGCTAATAGACAAGATATTCCAACCTATTTTGGTGCTGCCTCGAATCTAAAATTTTTCCACTTCAAATTCTTCATTATTGTCCACGTCTATAGGAAGAGGTGGCATTTGTCTTCTTCTTGGTATGTTCACTATCTTCTATGGTTCAAAAAGAAACACGTGAAATACAAGATGGATCTTCATGGACTTTGGTAGGTGTAATCAATATGCAACTGGATTGATTTATTCAGAAATAAGAAAAGATCCAAGCCTACAATAGTCCAACTTATTACAAGGACAAATAGTTTTGATATTGCAATGAAGTAACCATACCTTGTCTCCCATGTTGAATTGTGGTTGTTCCTTGCAATACACATCTGCATTTATTTTTTGTCGTTCTTGAGCTTTTTTTAACTGCACCTTCATTATTGCATATAGCTCTAACAAACGATTTGCCAAAACTTCTACTATTGGATTATCAACTTTTAAAAAATCAAAAATATCAAGTCGTGGATGATAACCATAATTGGCAAAAAAAGATGTTTATTGCGTAGAAGAATGTATTGTATTATTATAAGCAAACTCTGCCAATGGTAAGAGAGTTATCCAATCATCTTACTGGTAGTTGATAGTACATCTCAAATATTGCTCTTAGACTTGGTTTACATGCTCCGTTTGTCGATCAATTTGAGGATGAAAAGCTAAATATAGCTTTATGTCCACCTTTAAAATCTTAAAAAGCATTTTTTAAAATCTTGACACAAATTGCATCCCTTTATCTAATATAATATCTCTTGATATCCATGGTAGCGATAGATGTTGTCAAAGAAGAATTTAGTTGTTTCTTCACTTATGATAGATTTTATACATAACATAAAATGTGCTATCTTGGTGAAATAATCTATGATCACGAATATAGAATCATATGAACTTGAATTTAGAAGATCCATGATGAAATCTATAGAAATAGAAGACCAAGATTGTTTTGGTATAAGTAATGGTTGGAAAAGTCTGTAAGGTCAATGACGAGGAGTTTTCAATCTTGAACAAATATCACAGGACTGCACAAATTCTTTAAGACCCTTCTACATTTGAGGCCACCAAAAATCTCTTGAAATTAGCTCTAAGGTCTTATTGTATCTGAAATGTCCAATTGCAAGGAAGTTGTGATGAGCTTTAAGAGCACGTACTTGTGCTTTACCTTCTGGGACATATAAACGTCCTTCAAAATAAAAATAAGTTGTCCTTGAACTCGAACTTTGAAGTATCATGAGATTTAGAAGAATTAATATCATGAACAAGAGGATCTGAGGACATACTTAACTGAATTTGCTTGAAAAACGTCAAATCAACAGTCAATGTTGATTTTATTGCTCAAATATGAAATTGCTCCAATTTCACGAGGATCATTCTTTGTTGATGAAAAGCTACATCTCTTTCTTTTGGTGTAGGATAAGATCATCTAAAAAAAATATCGGACAAACCTTGTTGTTTTCCTAGCCAATAAATGATGATGAATTCAAATCTTGATAAAGACATGGTCCAACAAGCTTGACAAAAATTTAACACATGTGTTGACATGAAATACTCAAGATTCTTGTGATTTGTATATACAATGATTGGATTAGAAGTGCCTTCTAAATAGTGGCGCCATTCTTGAAAAGAATCCACAATTGTAAGAAGTTTTTTATCGTGGATTATGTAATTGATCTTTGCTATTAAAAAATTTCTTAAAATAGAAAGCTACTAGGTGGAGTTTGTCATATGCTCCTATTTGTGAAAATATTATACTTAAAGCAAAGTTTGATGTATCTGTTTCCATAAAAAATATCTTGTAGAAATTGATACGATACAAGATTGGTGCAAAAATAAAAGCTATTTTCAACGCTTCAAATGATGCTTCTACTTCCTTACTCCACTCAAGTTTGTCTTTACAAATTAGACATGTAAGTAGAGCTGCAATTTGAAAAAAGTTCTTAATAAAGATTCAATAGTAATTGGCAAATCCCAAAAAATATTGCATGTCCCTTATTATTTTTGGAATCTTCCAATCCATGATTGTTTGGACTTTCTTAGGATCCATCATGAGACCATCATTTGAAATGATGTATCCTATGAAATCAACTTGAGTAGTGTGAAATACACACTTTTTCATCTTGGCATATAATCCGGTATCTCTAAGTTTTTGTAATATACAATGTCGTATGACGTGAACTTTTATCTGGAAATACACTAGATACTTGGTTGTAGAGAGTTTATTTGAAACTTGATGGCAAAAATCCAATAGGTGATTTGTCCTTAATAAAAAGGACAAATAATATAAAAATCTTACAAAAGAAAAGTTATATATATAAACCCTCTTGTATTCAAGTAATTTTGTACAAAAAGGGTTCAAATTTCCACAAAAATCCTTCAAAACTTTGTTCACCCAGAAGGACTTATTTCTTGCTGAACTTTAGAGTTCAACAAATCTTGATCCAAGGATTTAATTTCTATTAAATTTACTTCAAAGTATAGATGATTTTCTTAAGTTTCATCACAAAAAAGAATTGACCATAAATTCATTTTCGATCGTCTGATATTTTAAAATCCCTAGCAGGTATTTAAAAACCTAGTGTAGAGACACCCGAGCACTATTTTCCTTATATTTCACAAATCCAAAACTTTAATGCCACAAAATTTTTGTACACAATCTTGTGACATAAATATATACACTCTTAAAAATTTTGAGCCAAAAATCTATCAAATTGCCTAAGATATAGCTCAAAATGTAACCACTAGTTAAACAAGGTCACTTACTACTCTTAGCTTACAAGCACTGACTTCAACTCCTAATAGCTCCTTCACTCTAGCTTGGATTTTATTAAGCCATATATAAAAAGTCTAGCCAAAAAAGTGTTCTTTCTAACCCTAGTCTTTGATCCTTGATTGCTTTCTGTATGCGAGATTAATATCCAAAAGAGTGACACTAGATCCAAAATCAATATCTTAACTTTGAGCGCCTATAACTTCTTCAAAAAAAGTAAAAATCACACAAAATTTGCACCTAAACTAGATCCAAAAACCTAAAATTTATGATCCTTGCCTTTGATGTTCGACTCTCTTCGAAAAATAAACCCTAACTCCTAATAAACCCTTGGGCAGCCTCCTTGAAGCCTATTGGGTATGATTTTTGACTAATTAGAATAGAGATTTCTATCATCCACCTCTATCCATCAACATGGATGGCCAAACTATCCTTTTTATACTAAAAATCATTTTTCAATCCTTCTTCTTATAAGATTTATATACTTTGTGCTTTAAGCACCAAATAAAAGAAATAAATAAGATCTTAAGGATCACCAATATCTAACAAAGGTGACTTAAAATATATAAAAGTTATTATCAATATAAAATCAACCTCAAAATTACTATCAAAAGAAGAAATAAGATTGTATAAACTTCAATAATAATCCTTTTAATAAATCCTTTTTAAACTAGCAACCTAATCACATCTTATAACCAATAAAAGTCCACTGATATGGCTCTCATTTAGCTATGTAGTAAATTGTATATTAAATATATATGTACAATTCTTTCATATAGTAGCCGAACCACAATACGACAACAGCAAACATGTAATTCATTTCCTTTTATATCCTTAGAATAGATTAAAATGTGATCTAAGTAATAAACAACAAAATCATCTAAAAATTCACAAAAATCATCTTTCATGAGATGCTGAAAAACAGCTGGTGCATTTGTGAGTTCAAAAGGTATAATATTATATTCAAAATGTCCATACCTTGTTCAAAAAGCAATCTTCCATTCATCTCCTTTTTTGATGCAAACTAGGTTGTACGCTCCTCATAGATCTATTTTTGTATAGATCTTAGCTTAATTCAATTGATCCAAAAATCCAGATATCAATAGTAGAGGATATTTATTCTTGATAGTAATCTTGTTGAGCCCTTGATAATCTACGCACATCCATAGCGATCCATCTTTTTTCTTTACAAATAAGATAGGAGCTCTTGTTGGAGATTTCAAATGATGTATGAAATTCTTGGCTAAGTTTTCATCAATGTATTCCTTGAATTCAGTCAACTCATTTTGTGATAAGCTGTAAATTGGTCCAAATGGAGATTGAGCTCCCTCTTTGAGGTCAATTGAACAATCATACTGACAATGCTCCAGAAGAATATTTACACTTTTTTTTTCAAAAACATCTTCATAATCCAAATATTGGCTTGGAATGCCACTTAAAGTCTTTCTACCATGAAAAACAGGTGTGGCATAAATAGCAAAAGTTGATCCTTCTTTTGTTGCGTGTATAAAAGCTTTTGCATCTATAAGTACGAGTTTTACTAAACTAGACTTATAGCTTTTCACTTGGTTGGTAGGATATTTAATAATATTATGAAAAAAATCAAGTCTACAAGAATTCCAATCTATTCAAAGGTTATATTTTTCTAGCCATAATAAACCTAAAATAACTGGATTAGATAGAGATTTAATTATATTAAAGGCTACGTAGCTATTATAACCAACTATTGTTACTTTTATAGAATAGGTTTCATAAGTGATATCTCTAGAAGACAATGGATGACCATCTATGACTTCTACATGTACGGGTTTAGTTTTTTGTACTAAAGGTATTTTACGATTTTTAACAAATTATTCATTTAGAAAGCATATTGAGGCTCTTGAATCTAATAAGGTAGAGGCTCTGTAGTTTTTTGGTCCTAAATATACATCTATTATAAAATAAAGAGAGGGTTCTAAGGATAGAATAGGACCTTCACTAGGAATTGTACAAGGTTCCAACTGCACGGTCCCTATTGTAGCTGGACAAATTCATTTTCCAACATGTTGTCTTTTTTGACAGCCGTACTCCTCATTTTGTAGTTGTATTGTTTCTTTGCACAATATTGAGCAATATGCTTAGGTTCTTGATAATATAAACATAATCTTCCTTGACAATGCCAAATCTTTTCTTATTCAATAAGAGGTTTAAAACATACTGCATCAATTTATATATCTTCTACTTTCAAATGTACGTTTTGTGAGGATGTTGATATTGCCATTGAATTATGATGTTAAAGCTCCCTTGTATGACTGTCGGATCAAAATTCAAAAAGTCAATTGTTACACTTCAAAAAAAAATCAATTGTTTGACTTAATGTCTGAGGATCGGATAAATTGAGCATTAATTTTTTTATCTCATATTGTAATCCGTAGAAAAAATGGATGATGAGTACAGCATCATCTGACTTGATATCAGTCACTAGTTGTCAAAATTGTAAAGTGTATAATGACACTGATCGATTGCCTTGTCATAGGATGCAAATCTTGTTGGTTGCAACATCGATTGCATCATGTTTTCTATACATAGATCAAAATTTTATTAAAAATACCTCCAAATTATGTAATATTGGATCATATTGTTCAAGAAAAGATGAAAAATATGATAAAGTAGAACTCAAAAATAACGTTTTAATAAACCTAACTTGAGATCCTTACGTAGGATAACTTTGAGGTTGAAGTTCAATCACTAGTTGTACTTGATTGACAAATCCTTGAAACTTAGATCTTGTGCCATCAAACTTCTCAAGCAAACTAATTTTTGGTTCTCTAATGTTTGAACAATGCTCCATCATAGGTGAGGTAGTATGGTTTGGTGTAAATATTGACGTAGCTCCAATCATCTCTATATCTTCACTTCCTCCTAATCTTGTTGCTCCTTGTGGTGGTAAACTAAGTTGATGCATTACAACCATTAGTTCTCTCATTTGCTCTTGTATTTGTGCCATTGCACTCTTCATTTTTGCAAACTCTGCTATGATAATACAATAGGAAGGAAGGTGTCTATTCTCACTTCAAGAAATACAAAATAACACACTCAAAAAAAAAAAAATTTAGAAACAATGTTAATTTAGAAGTGGATACTCCACAACTTCAAATATGCTTATGTCTTATCAAGAAAAAGGAATAATCCACTCTCAATCAAGAAAAGACAAAGCTCTGATATTATATGTGTACTCTTGTCAATCTGTCAAGGACAAAAATTCGATGAAAGCAAATAAACATATGAAACTTTTATTAAGAAGTATAACAAAATAAAAATAAAAAAGTTTATATATTAAAAGAAATTAGAATGGCTATTGCCACAAGACAAGAAAACTATAATTTCTTGAAGTTGGATTAGAAGCAAGAAAAGAATTGACAAGAGTGAAGAAGGCTTCACTCTTATCTCTATTTATACTATCTATCTAAGAGCTATGTAGCAGTATTCTATAGGACCTCTTATACATGTCTAATTTGCAAGACATGTATCAAACTTGCACGACAAGTTTTCCACATGTGCACCACGTATTTGGCTTGTTCCGCAAGCTACCAACATGTGTGCCATGTGGCTAGTTTGTTGACTAAGTTTCTAATCTACCAATCACCTATAAATATGTATAAAGGTGATTCCGCATCTATGAAGCTTCTAGAAATCTTTTCTATGAGATATTATCAAATCAACTTATTTTACCTACTTCTATTAGATAATTATTATAATAAATCTTATGTCCGTGACACATAGTGGTGGATTAAAAGTTATAAGAGGTCACTTCCAAATTAGTTTATTTTTTAAATGAATATTAATTTCAATTATAATATGACCTTAAAAAGATAAATAACAAAAATTGGACATAATTGTTGTAAGATAATTTGCCAAATATAACCAAATTTGGATATACTACAATATTATTGAATATAAAAAATTCATAGAAAAAGAATCTAATATATATATATATATATATATATATATATTAAAAAAACTACAACAAGCTATATCCATCAAAGTAGTTGCTTTTATACAATAGAAGACCACTTAATATGCCAAAACATGATACTAGGATCCTTGGAAAATCTAACAAGTTGAATTGCAAAAATACTAAGTCATAGAGACCTAATATTTGATAGTCTTTTAATTGAAGGAATAAAATCAAGAATATACACAATATAATGCATAGTTTGACATGATGCAATAATGCAATATTGCCATTATAAACTAGCCATTTACATGTACATACTTTTCAGATATATTTAATTCTACATGAAAGATGAATGTGATAACCAAAGAAATATTTCTACTTGTGGTTTCTTCTTATATAGATAATTTAACATGAGATATATATTAGCTATCACTTTTTGTAAGATTGTCTTTATGTGTTAGTAAAACTAGTAATTATTCTATTTCTTCCATTACGCTCTATTATTAATACATAATTTAGGTTTTTAACTTCAAGTATATATCTTATATAGTAATAATTTATAAGTTTGATTTTTTAAGTAAGTCTACCTTATGTCCTCTAATGGACATCTAATTAAAAAAAATTATATATTTTTATATAATAACTACCTTCTAACATCAACATTGGCTTAGATGCTTGCTTATATGATAATATCTACAAAATTTGTTGTGGCTATCCAACATCAATAATTATCTTATTATATTTATAAAAAATATTAAAATAAATGAGATTAAATAGTGATTATTAGATAGTAATTATCCTAATATTTTTATTATGATAAATTACTAATAGTCAAAAAACTACTATAGATAAAATTAAGTTGATAATGTGGGAGCATTACTATGCATATAGAAATACTTACATTTATTATATTGGATGTATTTTGAGATTAAAAATCTCAATTGATATTATTTTAGCTTTTTATAAGGAGATCTAAATATACTTGCTAATATCAAGATTATTAATCTTTATCATTATATTTTGTAGGCATATTTTATTAAAAAAAGTCAGTTTTGAGTGAAAAAATTCTATTATACTTGATTTTAAGACATTTAGAGCATTAAAGAGTGTTTTGGAGAATTCAAGTGCATAGTGAGTTTAAAGAGTGTTGTAAAGATTTGTAAAACTTGGACAAACTTGTTGAGTGTATTGAAGCCATGAAAAAAGCTTTTTAAGTTGTTAAGTGTTAACTTCAAGTTTTTGTAAGAATTTGAAAGTGAAAGAATTCAAAAGAGAATTTTTTCTATTATACCTTTTAAATCAGATTCTAATCTCTTTAGACCCCCTTCTTTGTTATTCTTTGGTAAGCAAGAATGGTTTTAATGCTCAAGATGACTTTTAATGAAAGAAATAATTTAAAGTAATTAATTTTTTTTTACAAATTATCTATATCATTGAAAGATTAAATAGAATCTAATATAATAAAACAAAGTAATAAAGATTAAAATACAAATTAAGTGAAATAAACTATTAAAAGATAATGTTTGTTGATAAAGTTTTTTTTAATTAGATCTTAATTAAATAATATTGATACAAAAATATTTTTAATTAAATATAATTTTTTTATTAATCTAGGATAAGATTTATAATATAAAAATAAAATAAAATAAAATAAATAATTTATAAGATAATATTTTTTTAATCTCTTCTTTACGTTGTATTTTTTACTTTATTTTATTTTTTATTTTAGAATTATGATCATTTTTAAAGCATTATAAATGAATAAAATTATTTGGAATAAAACATATTAAAATTAAAACACTAAAATACATTAGTTATAACTTATAATAATAATATTATTTTTTTGAAGTCAAAACCACCTAAAATTTTGTATAAAAGATATGTGCTTTAAAATGAGTTTATATTTGATTTTTTTTTTAATCTTGATGCAATCAATAAAATAAACTTTATTTTAATAACAATAGCTAAGAAGATAAATTTTTTCCTTAAAATAAATTTTAAAGCATAATAAAGAGATTTATTTAAAAGTATAAATAGAAAATGATAGGCTATTAAAGGTAGTAGTGACTAGTAACAACAAGGTGGCATAATTTCTTTATAAATACTTAATCTTTAAGCAATATAAATTTGTATAATTTAATATAAATTTTAAAATTAAATATTCTTATTCAATAATAGAATATAAAAATAAAATTTATCTATTATAATAAAATATATTAAAAAAATTTATTTATTTTAAATACATATACTTTAAGAAAAAATATAGAAGCTAGTTTTTTTGCAAACAAAATAATAAAAGCTATAAATACTTTTTTTTTATACAAACAAAAAAATTAATTAATTTAAAAAGATTATTAGATTATACCAAATTCAAAACAATAATAGCTTATTCAATATTTTAATTTATTAGTGGATCTCAAACATTGAAGTGAAATAAATCAAAAGTATTGACTCTATGAACAATCACAAAGGATCAATTGGAATTAAATGAATCTTAAAAGAAGTATTTATTTTATTTAAATAAATTAAATGAGTTATAGCTATATATTGTAATTGATTTTTGAAACATGCAAAGATAAATAAACATCAAGTAATAATCAATTAAGAAAAATAAGAAGATTTTTAGTTTTGTTTTAAAAAATAAATATATATTTTTGGCAATAATTTATAATGCAATGTATTTCAAGAAGGAACACAAGAAACTTTTTAAAAAGTGGTTTGATCTTTATCGAACTATTAAGATGTTTAAAAGCAACAATATTTTTTTTAATTAAAAGTTAGATGTTTAAGATGTTTAAATTAAATAAACTATAATAAATTGGATACTAAAATATAGGTTGGATATGAAACCTTTTCTATCTATTTAGTTCATAAAAACACACCCAATAATTGGTTAAAGTCCAAAAATATGTCATTTTATTTTTATATTTTAGAGAAGTTAGAAAAAAGAATAGATTATTACAACTTTGCATGCAAATGGAAGCAAGAATTGTTAATTTTAAAATTTTATGTTAAAAAAATGATATAATAAAAACCCATTAAAGCAATATTAATATTGATTTTGAATCAAGTGTATTTATTAGATATTTGGTCGATTTGTTATTTAATAATGAAAGAATCATGAAATCTTAAAGCATAGAAATTATAGCACTTTTGGATTTATGTCATTAAAACTAATTATAAATTAGAGACATTTTTATAATTTTAATAACAAATAGTGATTGTAAGAACATGACATGAATATGTATTGGAAATTATGAAGTTTTATAAATATTGAAATCTTAACTTTTTTCGGTAATATAAAGTAAAAGAGCTATTTATGTTACTTGATGAAGCTGAACTAATTACTAAACAGACACTCAGTACATCTAGTCATCTTCCTTTAATCCTAGTGTTCAAATAACATAAATCTAGAAAAACATCAAGCGGTCTGGCACCCTATGAGTGGCATATCTACGGATTCCGAATGAAATGGTATTGCTTCCTAAATGTTTTGACTAGGTCTCAGATGCTACCCATCGATCGGGCATACATCCAACTCTCTCCCACCCACAGAAAGACAAAATACATACCAATAAGTATGCGGGATTGTCGTATTGATGTGGGATCCTGTTAGTTTCGTGAACTTATGTCTGATGTTACCGACAATAAATCAAAAACTTACACTTTACTCATAGCCTTGCTCCACATTGAAACAGTACTCTTCAAATAAAACCAACATTGTCAACGAGTCTTAATTCAATGCCACCAGAATTCAGATGCTGGACAGTAGCGAAAAAGAAAAAGACTAAGCTACAGTGTGCGTAGTCCATGGCATTTCAATGGTGCTGTATCGTTATCTTAAAATTCTTGACAATAAAGAGTATTTCCTGGAGAACAAAATCTCTAATCTCATACATAGTCCGCACAACACGATGTAGACTTAGACACCTGTGTAGGCAGAATGTTCAATTTACAACTGTGCTAATTTAAGCTTGCTGATTTGTGTGTCCCAAGGATGGCCACCTCAATCATGGTTTCCAATGTTTTGCTATGTGCAAGCATCGGCCACGAAGAATTGACCTCCAGGCTCACCCACAGATGAAAGTAGCACTGAAACATTGCAAGGCCCGTACAATTCACTTTTATTTTTGGAAAATTTTCACCCCAAACTTGATTTCCTAAACCTCAATTTAGTTTCGTGGGGTCTCTAAATGAACACACAAGCATTTTCTCATCCACCTTCATCCGGTGGAATTCCTGGGTGAGCGTGGGGATGGGTTGGTTCTTCCAGGTCCAAGCAACTACTCTACACTACCCTTTAAGCATCTATTAGCCGTCAGGGTGAGCCCTTTTTTTACCACTTCTAGCTTCTGACTTTAGAGGACTTGGAGATTGATTTCCTACTGGAGGAGGTTCGGAGACTACTTTGGGTGAAGAAGGTTCAGCTCTTACCGGCGTTTGAACTGTTTCTGGTTTTGCGTCTGACAGATCAGTTCGTGGCACCGGTTCTACCACCGGCTCCGGTTCTGGCTCTGGCTCCGCTTCCGGTTCTGGGTCTGCTTCCGGCTCTACGTCTGCTACTGCCGGACCTTCTGCGTCCATAGCAGTAGCTTCCTCTGGATCTCGAGCAAGCGTCGTGGCATCCAACTCCATCAAGCTCACACTAGTGGGTGCATTGCCTGATGCATCCTCCGTCTGAACACCAGGTAATTTAAGTAGAAAGAAGAAAAAAACAGCCATATACACGATAAATATTACATTCTAAGATAACTACATAAGTATGAACCTTAAAAAATTCACACGAGCTCCGTTAGATGAAACAAATCAAATCTAAGGCGACGACGCGAAAGGGCATGGAATTACACGAGTTGGAACACAAAATGAGTGATAATAGTAAGGCTACCTGAGTAAGGTTGGGAGTGTATTCTTCATCTTTCTTCATCCCCTTTGCCTTAGGTCGGTCGGTAGTCTTGTAAAGTGAACTCCGCACCTCAGGAGTGAGGAGCTCTGGAGGTACGACGCCCATGATTTTCATGTCCGAGTACCTGGACAATGCATCGAGATCTTGTCTTGCAGCAAATCTAAGGCCCTTCCAGCAGTAGACCTTGTTATTCTTGTGATGATACTCTTCCTCTATTCCTGCTTCAGGGTCCATATCCTCTGCAAGAGGCTTGAAGTACTCGGTCAAGGGAGGCATTTTGACTCTTTTGGCATCAGTTATGGCGTTGGGATTATCATCAGACCACTTCCAAAGGCGAGAAAGCTCTCTATTTCCAAGTCGCCATCTAGGTCTTCTCTTTGGAGGGTCTGAAGGTGTTTTCTTCTCCTGCACAAAACGCTCGAACGGAATACACCCATCACGCTTCCACCAGACCCAATTTTTGTCTCGCTCAAGAATGTGCTCAATGGAAGCAAGAAACTCCCTTCCCTTTGGAGGAGTTGTCCTCAGCAGCTTCTTCACACGATCTTCATGCACCTTGAGCTCCTCACGAACACCCTCCCGTGGCCCATCTTTCTCAGCCTTTCCAGGAGTCTTCATGTAATCAAATATAATTAGACACTGAACTAAGACATGCCTACGGAAACCAGGGTCCTTTAGTTCCAAGCTCATGAGGTTACTGCTCGTAAGGTACTTAATGTTGAATGTTGAGTCATCATCATCGCCATCAAGACTTAAGCTTTCGTCTTCCTCACCTATAGGCTGCACTTCAAAGGTCTCCAGCACTATTCCTAAATTTGAAGAGAAGGTCTGCCACTTGGAGGGGTGAGTTAGGGTAGTAGGGCTGGAGAAGTATTCTTGAAGGCTCCAGAAGGTCTTGTAGAACGTAAAATCAATGGCTAGACTATCCCCAGGCGGCTCTTTCTCGTACTTGGTTTCATTTGAGGTGTTAAATACTCCTTTTATGTTCACGGCCGATCTCTCAGAAAGAGGGAAAAAATGAGCCAGAAACATTAAGATCCTGCCACAAAAGACGACATCATTTGTCTTGGACAACCGTCGAAGAAGCTGGTTGCAAGTTCGTAACATAACAAGCTTGCCCCTACTGAAAAGCTCCGACTTTCCAAGAGTCTCTTGCTTTCCCTCTATGTATCCAAAAACTTCCTTACAATCCTTAATAGTGGAAACCTCTGTTAGATCCTCAAGTAGTTGGAAAATCATGCCCCCTTCGACATTTCCTTTCTCACACAAGTACAAGACAATGTCAAGAAGTCTTGTGAGAAGACCATTCCCATCATCTTCGGGACCCTCTGCTCGACCATATTGCATGACCGACTTGCCATTTGCAACTGCTGCACCGACAAGCTCTTCAAGAAGGGTTCTCAAGCCATTCTCCAAGAGCTGGTTCTCATCCTGTACTAGAACAGTCTGCTTTTGGGGTTTCACAGCTTCAACCATGGTAACAACTGCAGTCTGAGAAGCAGGCAAAGGCTTGGCGATGGCCACTCGAAAGACCTCAAGCAGGCGCTGTCGGTCAGCATGGCATGCAGCTGCAACAGAATCCTGGATTTCCATAGCTATCAAAACATACACCGACTCCAAGCCTTAAATCATAAGTGACGACAATTTACAGGGATCCTACCAGACGAATGAATTTTTCTCAAAACCTATTGCAGAGCTATCCCCTGTTCTTATAGTACACATTGTAATGCCCAATACCATGCCACAGCGATTCTAGTCAAGAAAAGCACAGCTTCATGCTCCACATCTTCCCCCACAAACGCTCATAACAAAGCGGAGTCGCAACATCGTCTCCCTAAAACAACTCGTACGCTGCAAAAACCATTGAACAAAATCCTGTCAAAGCAAAAACGAGGGCGAATTCCTACTGCTCAAGTATGACTAATTCTGCATGTGAAGTATCGTATGCAACGGAGAGCTCCCGAGCCCCACCCATTGCAGAGGTCGCCCTGCGCAAGGCGACGGGACCAGTTATCGCCGAACTGAAACATCGAAGCAATGAAAAACCCTAATGCAACAATGACGTTCAGTTGGAGTTCTTTGCGCGTGGGTGCAGAGGGGGCTTGGATAGGCAAGAGTAGAGCGTCGGAGTATGGCAGGCAAAGCGTCGGTTCTGCAACTCAAAAGTGGGGGGGGGGGGGGAAGTTTTTTTTGAATAGCAGTAACTTTATTCTAATTTTGGGGTTAGGTTTTAAACAGAAATCAGATACCATATGTAGATTGTAGATTGCATTTGTTTTGCTTGCAACATACACCAAAGAGACATTATGATGTTTGAAGCTACACAACATTTATGCAATATCTATTGAATGGAATTAATAGAAATTGACATAAAGTTACAACAAGTATAAGAATGTTTAATTTTCAAAGTGATTGTAGTTTGTTTTTGGTTTATTTTACTAAAGGAATCATAGGCAAGAAGCATCAAAATAGATACACAAGAAATTTCATAGGGTTATTAATTATTAACATTGATAAACTAGAATTAAAAATTAAATAAAGTATTATTAGCATAGATGAATCATCTTTACAAAGACACATTATTAGTTTGTTTTGTTGAAGGTAGATTATCTCTAAACTAGTTTGAGTAATAGCTAAAAGTTTTTAATCTCAAAATAAAATGACTCATTTGAAGGTCATCCTATTGGAAAGGAATACTTGTATTTGAAGGCAATCTAAAAAATATACTAGAAAAAGTATTTATTTTCTTACCATACTATATTCTAAAAGGTATATATAATTTTTAACATTGTATGCCAAATTTTGATCCTTAGCCTTTGTTAAATTTGGATTCCATTAATGGTGAACTAGTCTTAATTAAAATTCTAGCTTAAGTGATCTTTGGAAGAATTTTGCAAAGTGGCTCATTAAATTATAACATGCACCAAACAAGTATTAGAAAAAAGATCAAAAAATAAAAAATAAATAAAAATCTTTATTCTTAAATTTTGTCTAGTTTTGGACTCAAAAGATGGTTAATAAACAATCAAACTTATAACTAATCTTGTAATTAGAAAGAAAATTTTTATTCTCATAAATTATTCTAATCTATTAATTAGATATAAATTTTATTTTTGTATAGATTATAATATTAAGAATTGTCACTTATTAAATAAATATAAAAATATAAAAATAATTTAATTAAAATCAAAATTATTTTGATGGTATTTGATACAAAAAACATAGAATGGATTTTAATATAAATATCTCAACTAGAAAAGTCTTTTAGATAGAAAAAAAAAATTCTAAAATATTATATATATATATATATATATATATATATATGAATTTTATTGGATTATTTACAAATAGACTATAAAACCAGTACAAACACAATATTATAAGGATCTTAATGAACTCTTGAAAAAGTATCAACATTATTATTTTTTAATCTCAATCTTGGTCTATTAATGGAAGGATCAAATGTAAGACTCTCTAATACCTCATAGAATATATTATTGATAAATAATATATATGTCTTTGTGTATGTAGAAGATATATCTTCAATTAGGTAAATGCATTTAAATTTATACAATAATATACATTAAGAAGAAGAAGAAGTTAGCATTTTGAGTCCAATACATATAACATATCTATTTACAATAGAAGTTAAAATTGTAATTAATAAGAAAGAATTTTAACTTTAACAATCCTAATCAAATCCTAAAAGAATTATAAAGAAATCCTAAAGAAATTCTAATGAAATCATAAAAAAAAACTTTAAAGAAATCCTTAAAAAATTATAAAGAAATCACAAAGAAACCTTAAAGAAATCCTAACCAAAACCTAGCCAATCCTAAAAAAATCTTTAATAAATTTTAATTAAATTTTAATCAAATCTTAATAAAATCCCATCAAAATCTTAATCAAATCTTAATCAAATCTTAATCAAATTTTGATCAAATCTTAGTCAAATCTTAATAAAATCCTAAGATAATTCTAATAAAATCCTAAGATCCTAAATAAATTCTAATCAAATCCTAAACCAAAGTTCTAATTAAATCTCAAATCAAATCCTAATAAAATCCTAAAGATATTCTAAATAAATTATAATTAAGTCCAATAGCAGATTTAAAGCCTAAATAAATATCAAATTAACCATTGATCTTTATTCAAAATTTGTATACTACTTGATTTATTAGTTAAAAACAAGCATACAAACTTTGAAAGGATTTGAACTTATAGAATGAGAGAAAATGCTCCTAATCCTCTTAGGTGTTGACCATTCTTCTTCTCCAATCTTGATGTCAATCTTCTAGTATTAATATCTCCTTTTTTTACCATTTATATATTTTAAAATTTCTCACAAATACTAAAAACTAAATTAACTACTAGTTTAAAAAAAAATCATTCCAATTTAACTAGAAAATTGCTCAAAATCACAAAAATCCTTATTAACCATCAAAATCCAATTTTTGAGACCTTAATCCACTTAAATTCCAATAACCTTTGATCTAACTATTGGATTAAGCTCAAATTTATAATACACATTTAACACAACTATATTCACAAATTTTCATGGATATAAGATTTATTCTAATAATTATCTAGTTAATATGGATAGATAGAAGTAGATAAAAGTAGATTAATTTAATAATATCTTAAAGAGAAGCTTCTTAGAAGCTTTGTAGATGCAATTTCACCTTTATACATGTCTATAGGTGATTGGTAGGTTAGAAACTTGGCCAACAAGTTAGTCACATGCTGCACATATTAGTAGCTTATGGAAGAAGCTAAGTATGTGGGACACATATAAGAAATTTGTCTTGCAAGTTTGATATGTGTCTTGTAAATTAGACATGTGTTGAAGATCTTATAGAACATTGCCACATAGCTTTTAGATAGATAGTATATATAGAGATAAGAGTGAAGCCTTCTTTACTCTTGTCAACACCTTTTTTGTTTTTAGTCTTGTTTCAAGAGCCTCTAGTCTTCTTGTCTTTAACATTAGCCATTCTAATTTTAATATTATTCCATCTTTGAATGATTTTCTATTCTTTTAAGTGACATGAGAGTGTATTGATATTTTATTCCTTTATGATTCATGTCCTTGATACAAACTTATAATTTTTTACATGTAGATCTAGTATAAAACTCATAATATGCTTCAAAATTTGAACCCACTTTATTTTTTAATAACTGAAGTCATTCAAATAGAACCTTCACTTTGCATAATTCTCACAAAGTCAATACAAACTCAAAAACCTTAAAAAAAATATTTAAAGAAATGCTATCAAGTTTATTTTCTAATCTTGCTCTCTGATCAACCAAAGAATTTTCTATCTAGCATAGGTACATGGTTTTATGCCTTAGGATCTGGTTTTAACCCTGAACAACCGGCCTTCCTTGGGCATCAATCTAAGGTTTTTTTAGATAATTTTTGCTAAAAACTATTTTTTGCTTTGATCTTAAGATACATATAGTAGTATTTTTGCTAATCTACCTTATTTTGTCTTATTTATGATCCTACAAAGTAAATAGAAGTCTTATTTATAAAAAATAAAAAAATACCATTAATACTAAATATTTTTATTATATCTTTATTTTATTTTATTTTTTTACTTATATTTTTTAAATTTTTTGTTATTTAATCTTCAAATAAGCTTCTTTATAATATATATTTTTTTTTGCTCTTTTATCCTATAATTGTGTTATAGTGTAATATTATAATATTAAAATTTTGAGGTGTTAACAACAAATTCTATGTAGAAGTACAAGTAGCTAGTGGTGGAGATTTTGTTTAAGGTGTGATTAATTGATCAAATGGTGATTAGATAATAAAAAAAAGAAAGGTTCAAGCTAGTAAAGAGTATGAGGCAACAATAGATTTTGAGAAGCAAGAGGTGTAATTAAGAGTAAAATTAATGTAAGAAGAAGATAAAAATTTATAATAAAGAAAAAAATAAAAATTAATATAAATAGAGCAAAATTTAGAGTGAGTTGAATAAAATTAAAGGTGTAGAGAGATGATTATGTATAGCTAGACATTCTTTGAGCAAAGAGCTCAATTGATTGTAATACAAAGAATTAATTTTGAATTAAATTAAATGTGGTGTGATCTACAAGGTAAGAAAAATCTACCAACAAATATATTAGATACAAGGCAAGTTTTAGCAATTAGCAACATAAGGGGCACAATAAGAAATGAAATTGGTAAAGAAAAATCCAAATCTAAGCATCACAATAAGGATGATTTAGTGAGTGGAATAACAAGAGTATAAGATTTAAAACTACAAATAAAGATATAAGTTAAAGATATAATCTAATAAGGTATTTTATAAGTTATAAGAAGTTACAACAAAGTCTAAGAAGAATAATTA
This sequence comes from Physcomitrellopsis africana, assembly GCA_036785485.1. Classification (NCBI taxonomy): domain Eukaryota; kingdom Viridiplantae; phylum Streptophyta; class Bryopsida; order Funariales; family Funariaceae; genus Physcomitrellopsis; species Physcomitrellopsis africana. The sequence goes on from JAWRVF010000007.1 coordinate 1,023,076, forward strand.
AAAATTAATTTAACAAAGAATCAATTAGAAAAAATAAAAATAAAAATAAATAAAATAATAATAAACAGAATAAGATAAGACCATTAAGCAATAAAGACAAATGAGATTGTAGCATCAAGAAGGAGGTTAGAAAGAAGAAGCTACTATGAATAGTGAGATAATAATAGGGACAAAGGATTATAAGACAAAATCAAAAAGCAATAAATTATTGTGTATAATTTAAAAATCAATATGTAGTAATTTTGGCAGATATAGGGTAGCAAAGATATTTCATAACAAGAGTGGTTACAAGAAGATTTAAAGCAACAAGGTCATTGTTAGTGTGTACTTGCAAGGAAGTAAACAAGATATTAGAACAACAAGTAAAATTGACAAGATCCAATAAGAACAAAAAAATATATATATAATTAGTTAAATTTAAAAATTAAAAAAAAAAAAAAAAAAAAAAAAAAAAACTATTGTTTTTTTGATGTATTGCTTGTTTGATTGGTTTTGAAAGCGGTTCTTTGACTTCATCTTATTTATTCATGGTTGAATGTCATTCTTCTACTCTTGTTAAATAAATCATTTATTATTGGAAGTGATTATAATTTTTGGATGTATTCAATTTGCTTACCTTTTGAAAGCATTTAAATTGCAACCAAAAACTTTATATTTGCCAAAAGAGATTTTTCTTCATAACATTGGAACCAATAATGCCTACAAACTATTGATGTCTCCAAGAATCTCACTAGCCCTTATTAGTAAGGGTAGAAAAGCTTTAGGCAATTGCCTACCTCAAATACGGATGTGTATAAAAGATTCATACAACAAATGAACTCCTAGTACATGTATAGTTTCTAGTTATCTAAAATAAATAAATAAATAAATAAATATATATATATATATATATATATATATATATTATTGTTGAATAAGAAACTATGTTTTATTATTTTATGAAATTTGATATAATAAATTTTTAATATCTTATTGTTTTTTTAGATGATTATTATATTACTGATTATAATATATAATCAAGAATAACATATTTTGTATTAAAATCTTTTGTACAATTTATATATATTTTTTAAACTTAAAGAAATTTTATTATATTATTTGACATAATTTAATGTATATTATAAATTATAATCTATTATTTATTAATTAGATATTTCTATTATATGTACAATTTTCTACACAAAATATATTATCATAAGTGCATATATGACAGTATTAAATGCTTTCAACTACATAATAATAAAAAAGAATAGAACATCCTTCATTGCTTCACCCTCTATCGAATTCAACTATTCATACCCTCCAAAAGTTGTAAACTAAGCTTTTAATTTTTTTCCCTTTCTAGACATATTTTCTAGATACTTTTGATGACAAAACATAGGGCGCACACTATTCAGGCAAGTTGTTGAATTTCATGGTTTGCCATCGGTCGTACAGTGACGTAGAATAGCTAACTTTCGAAAATCGATTGTTGCTAACCAGCAATATTTCATTGACTGTCGAAAATTGCATTGGTAGTGCAATAAAAAAAATCAAGACAATTCAGATCATTTCTGTTTCTGCTATAAGTTAAATCTTGAAAAAAGCGCCTTGTAGAATGTGTATCAGATAAGAACCTGCCATGAAGCTGCCACATAACCATTATGTTACTAAAGGCAATTGGTTTAAAACAAATGAACCAACTATGGTTTCTCTGACAAAGCGGCAGAAGACCATTAATAAAACAAAACTACATAATGTAAAATTTGTTTCGGAGCGACAAAACTGAAGAGAGCGGAAACTCTCGAATACACATACTTCTAACTGAAGCCCTAACGATGACAATTGATGGAAATCAATTGAATAGCTAATCCATAATATGACACCAAGCACAGTGAATCAGTCTCTTATAGTTTCCTAATCTATCTAGAACTCGCAATTTCTAGGCAGATTTCGAATAACGTTGTTCTTGAGAGCAATTTTGGAACGGATGTATTCAGCCCTTTGAGAAGCCTTCCGCTGCTGCTCCTCAGGTTGGTTGCGGAGGCGCCACTGTTGTTCTTGAGTAGCCAATCCCATACTTCTGTATCTCGCAATAAGTGCATTAACCACAACACCATTACGGTTATCTGAGGGAGCAGGTCTTTGCCGGAAGTAACGCGCCATATCTCTTGACCCAATTCTCTTGACAGTTCCCGCTTCATCACCGGAGCCCTTAATAACAAGTTCATGACCTCCGGAAGCTAATGATACAGAAGACTTAAGACCATCCACGGAAACCAACTGGAAATCCTCCGGTGATTTGTAACTAGTACTAAAATCGTAATAATCCTCCAACTCCTCCTCGGCAATCCCTTCGCCATCGCCATAGCGCAGCTTACAGTGACTTTTATTTATCATGTGCTTTCGGACTGCCTCCGCACTGTGAAATTGTTTTCCTCGCTCGTCACAATAGAGGCACATATAACCTTTGGTAATTTTCAAACCTAGATAAGTCAACAAGCCAATAGGGTCTTTCAAATACTCAGCATCGGGAATGAAGAAGCCGTGCTCTCTGTGCATATGATCTATGCAAACCTCAATACTTTTGAGATCTTTACCACAGAAAAGACAGTCACTACAGTTCCAATGGCCTGCGAGTGGATCATCGCTGGGATCGTCTTCAGCCATATCTGCAACTGTGTCATCCTCCTCGTCCTCGACTAAGTCCTCTTCGCCAACTTCTTCCCATTCATCCTCGCTCTCCTCATCCTCTGTAATTATTTTGGCATTCTGTGCCTTGTTTGACTCTGGTATCACCGTAGACGGTTTCATCGGAGCTGGACGAGTTCCAGCAACACCTGAAACATACCATATAATTAACTAAGAATGACACTCTAAACGAAACCGTGGCAAGACCGAGACATCGTTACGGCAAAAATTGTATTGTCGATCAGGACAGGCATGATTGAGACAGAGGACGCAAACTAATAGCACGGCCTCGAAACCACTAAAATATGAAAATCCATGAGCCCATTCCAAATTCGAACGACCTAAAAATTCACACACAGCTCCATCCACTCCTTAGCAATGGACTGAAAACCTCACAGTACCTGCATCAACAGGCGCATCCGCGCTGGCTGCTCGCGTAATATGAAGCTTCGATTGCAAGTGATTGGCGTGAGCTTTCGAAGTAGTGTATTCCTTATTGCACAGCGCACACTTGTACAACAACCGAGCACCTTCCTTCTTGTTCTTCTCCGCTTCAAGAGCCTCAATTCGAAGATTAAATAAAGGTTCCGTCACGCCGGGCACCCCAGCCACCTTACGCCGCAAGTTGTAGCGATGCCATTCAGTCTTATAGTGCTTCTTCTGCGTCTCCTCTTCCGCAAACGTTTCGTTACAAGCATTACACGCGAGCCCTCTCATCTTCTCCTCCTCTTCTCTCTTTCTCTCTTTCTATCTTTTTTGGTCTCTCTCTCTCTCTCTCTCTCTCTCAGTTTCTAAAATCAAAACCAAACTCCGCAATACGATAGAAAAAAAATCCTCAGACCACCTCTATCTGCTGCTCAATCCTCTCAGTCTGCGAGAGCACAACACAAGCAAATTCGATAGCGTGAAACATATACTCTAAGCACACTGCAAGGAACGGGATTAGGAGCTTGGAAGGTTCAGTGGGAACAGAAGACGGTCGGATTCCCATCAGGAACATGCAAGCCCTGCTCATGCAGCCCTAAATCAACCAAAAGCGTGCCCTCCAGAGAAGAAGCCCACGAAGAAGCGCGGGTTTAGGGTTTGACTCTCGGGTGTCTTCTGTTCACACAACCTCTGTTCCATCCTGACGAATTTCGTCCAGATTTTCATCTATACTTTCATCCAAATAATATCAATCAGTAATATGGATCTATTAACATGTTTTATTTAGTAACTTAATACCATAACTTTTTAATAATTATTCTTTTTCTTATCCAACACTTCAAATCGTCAATAATTCATTGCAATTTGAAAACTTTCATGATATTGAATAATGTGATATTGTAACTTCTACTGTAATACAAAATTTTATCTGTGAAAATTTTATTTACAGAACCGCACAATATGCACAACTAGTTTCTACAAATAAATTTAAAAACCAGATTCCATGATATATAATATATTTAGGATATGCATTAAATTATTATCTCTCATCATAATTTGCAATGAGTTTTATAATGTACTACTGTGAATTGTGAAAAAATGTTTAATTAAAAGAAAGTCTTTTGTACAAGAATAATATAAGTTTTTATGTGAAGATTAAAATAAATAAACATATATTCAACTTATTTATTTTTTTAATTATTTTAAATTAAAATTTTAATATTAACATTTTTAAATTTTCATTATTTATATTTAATTTCAATGAATTTTATATAAATTTGTTTTTTAGGTCCTTAATGTAACCTTCATTATATCTTTAATTCTCTTTAATCATAAATTTTTTTATTATTTAAATTTATTGTCTTAAAAATAAACTATGAAATAAATTCTTATTAATGCTAAATCTATATATTTTTATTCTTTTGAAACTCAAAATCAAAATTTCTATGTAAGAGTGATTTATTTATCCTGTATAAAAATTTTCACTTTAAAACTTATTTTGAAGAAAAATTGTTTTAAGTATTCTTCAACTTTAAACTTTATAATATAACTCAATTAACATCTCTTTGCTTTAATATTAAAATTCTTCATGTAATTCTTGACACAACAATTCTTCAAGTATTTTTCTTGTCAAGCTTTATACAAATAATACCAATAGATGTGTGCTTTTAAACTTAGAATGTGAACAAATACATGATTGAGATATCATTCAGAAAAATCACATAGCAAACATGGTGATTTATCACATGACATGAATCCATAATATACGATGTATTACAAATTTATAAAATTAAATATAAAATTAAAGAGACAACAACCAAGAATACCACATTACATTTTGGTTTCTTTTTTTAACTGTGCATAGTAGGTGTGTTATAATATTAATAAAAGTCATGCTGTAATCTATTTTATAATTCAATATAATCTTATTTAATTTTTGAAAATTTGGAAATTTTTTATTTAAATAATTTCATACATAATTATAAATAAATAACATCATTGTAATTCAAATAATAGAATTTATTTTAAAAATATTACATAAGATTTGAGTGCAACTTTTATAAAATTGTATGCATTTTAAGATATGTTTAAATTTGAAATATTTATTTAATGTATATTTAAATTCATCCATTTTTTTGGCTTATAAATGTTATATGTTGTTCATTCTGTAAGCATCAAATAAACTAGATTTATCATTTTATAGTTGTTTATTTTGCTTCAATTTAAAATTATTATTTTGACACTATAAAATTTTGTTAGTACATTATCCAAAGTATTTGATATTAATGCTATGGATGTTTTTTATTTTTTATTTATAGAACATTAATAATAATTTTTTATGGTTTTAAAGAACCCTAATCAAAGAACTAAAAATAATTATTATATATTGTTCTTCAAATAAACTAATAGTAGAACATAACTAACAAAACAAATTTATCTTTAGTTTTGGACAATTGCATGTTGAATTTTTTTAAAGCTAATTAGATATAATTGATTTATATTTTAATAATAATACTTATCCTACTTAATATTCATATCTAATCATATTCTACTAAAATATCAAAAAAAACTATTAGAAGAGACATCAAAAAATTACCTAAATAAGAAAAAAATTATAGAGAGTTTTTAAAAGTATATAAGAAGTTCTAAGTTGAAAAAGTGCAAAAATTAGAAATTTTAAGGTTATAAAGATATTTGCCTACTAATTTTAATTATGAGTCCTATCTATTAAAAATTTGCTTCACTAATTACTATCTTTTATACTATTTTAATCTATATATTAAATATTATCAAGCTCTAAATCTAATAATTCATTATATAGTTGTCTAAATAGTTAAAGAATATTAGTTACTATATTATTTTTTACTCACAAGAACATGAAAATTTGTAATTGAATTTTTAAGTTTTAAAAATTGTTATATAGCCCTATCTAAAGAATTATATACTACATAAATAATAAAATAAATTTTTTATAGTTTTCTTATAAGTTATTTTTTTCTTAAAATTCTAGCCACTTGATTAATATTGTCTTTATAAGCCATATAATGTATCTTTTTGACATCTATTTTTTATGATATCTTTTTATTTATTTATTTATTTTTAAATTCTATTTTTTTAAATAGAAGTATTGAGGTTTTTTTATAATAAGTACTAAGATTCATGTTCTTGATAATATAGTTTTGATACATTCTTCTAGTAGCATAAGACTTAATTGCATTGAAGAAACTTTGGATATGACTAATTTGTTTGACAATATTATAAAAGTTATTCTAATAAGCAACCATTTAGATATTATAAAGTGAGCTTTTGTGTATAAAGAGAGTAGCTCTAAATGCCACCTTGTTGATATACAATTGGGATCAATAGAGGTTATACATGTAGTACATATTGTTATTTTATACTCTTATTATATTCACTATGTATTCATTAGAATAAAGCAGATGTAATCTACTTGATCTATACTTGCAATATGGTTGATTTATAATATAAATAAGAAATTTCTTACAAGAAGAAGGAGTTCTAAGTAGGTTATTTTTAGCAAATATTTATTCCAAGAATTAATTAAAATTTTAGTTGAGATTTCAACTAGAATATTTATTGTCCAAGTTTAAAACACCTTAAAGTTTTAGAACTAAAGAAACTTGGTTGTCTACATGTACTTAAAATAAGTCATAGAAAATACCATATCATTTATTTGGAAGATAAATCGGATGACAATATTATATAATGTTGTACTAGTATCTTTCAATGTAAAATAAAGGTTAAAATTTATGTTAGAATTTTTATTAATAAAAGAATAATTTGTGATTATCAATTATACTTCTATACTATGTAATATTTTTAGAAGCTAAGTCTTTCTATTCTCCTTTCCTACTCCCTTTCTTTCTTCCTAAGACATGTTCACTTATACCTACTATTAAATAGTTTTATTCCAAAATCTTCATATTTTTTTTATTTTATATATTTAAATATAGGAATTTGAATCTCTATCCTATATCTATTATAAATATCTTTATAGTCTTTTAATAGATTATTATGAATACTAATAATATATCTTAATTAATAAATAATATTATTAACATAAAAAAAATATTAATTTAGATAGTTTATTTAATTTTCTAAGTATTTATAAAGATTTAGAAGGTCTTTTAAGTCACAAGAGTCTTATAGGCCTAAAGACCTTAAAAATGGATTTCAATGTGTCTTAGAAACAATTCTCTTACTTAATTTTGTATTCCATTTTTTTAATAATATATTTTAATTAATTTCTTTAAAAAATATCTAACATGGTATTTTTTTTAAACTTTGAATTTTATATTAGAAACTTATAGATGATATTTAGTATATAAGAGAAGCATAAAAAATATCATAATCTTTTAATAATTTATAAAATTAAAAAAAATTATAATTAATTTGAATTATTATTGAGGTTGTAAAAATTACTAATATATAATAAAATATCCTTGATTTGATATTAATATCTTAAAAATATTATAAAAATAATTAAATATATATATTAGTTTTAATGATTAATTTTATAAATTTTTATAAAAATAATAAACTAATTTGTGGAGGCTATTATAAAAAATTAGATTAAGATTTGAAGGCCTTATGAAACATTTAGATTAATTGGATGTTTTTAAATACCATAGTAGAATCGATTGTTTTTTAAAATGATTTTACTAGCAAATATTAGTATAACTATTAGTTAATGGAAAATTAGATGTATTAATCCTATATAGATTTTAGCACCTTAGAAGTAGATAGAAAGATAAGATGAAGGCATCAACACACTTTTTAGATACCTTCTTTAGTACTTATGAGCATTGGTGAGGCTCAAACCTTTAACCAAAATATATAATCCTATATTTGTAGAACTTAAAATTATCAAAATTTAAATTTTTTAATTAGATTGTATTATAAGATGTTGAATTTGATTTATAATAAAATATTTACACCAAATTTGAATTGAATTTTTTTGTTTATTTATAAAATTATAATGATGAAGTTGTAATAAAATTTTTTATTACAAAAATCTATTCTTTTTTATTTCAAGTTCAATAAACGTCAATCTAAGTTTTATTTTAGTAGATCCAATTATAAGATTTTAAAACTACTTTAAAAATATACTTATTTATTAATTAAAAATAATTAATTATTTTTTATTTATAAAATTTTAATAATTAATAAGGACAATATATATTTTTAATCTTTATAATTTTTATTTTTTTCTATATAATAATTATTTTTTAAAATTCGTTTTTTTAAAGATATATTTAAATTATTATTAAAATTTATATTTTTAAGTATAATATCTTTTTCAACCAAATACCAAAATCTTATATGAAAGTTGGCTTGTTTTATATATCATCATCATATGTATTTATAATAAAAAAATTTATATTATTATGTAAAAGATTGGAAATAAAATTACTTGTTTTAAATCCAACATATGAAGCTACTTTATAAATATTTTAATATAAAAAATTCAATTAAAAAATCAAAAAAATAAAGAAAAAAAAAATATAAGTGAATATATATAAGTAATAGAGATCAATAGTGATGATAGAGGTGATTGTGAATGTGAAGGACATGAATCTAGACAAAACTCAAAAAAAAAAAAAAACTATGTATCATTGAAAAAAAAAGAAGAAACAAGGATATAAATATAAAATATATAAGAATTAAAATTAATATTGTCAAATACAAAGAAGCTAGAGAGTCTGGAATTGAGACTAGAATACCAAAAAGACATTAATAAGAATAAAAATGGCTTTATTTATTTATTTTTTTTTCTCTCTCTCTCTCTCTCTCTCTCTCTCTCTCTCTCTCTCTCTCTTTCTTTCAATATATATATATATATATATATATATATATAAGCATCTATTTTATTTATCCTCCTTTCTAAGAATAAGTTTTATAAAGAGTGATCAAGTTGTTTTATAAGTTGATAAAATCTAAGATCTATCAAATTATATGAATTACAAACTTTGATCTTTGTTCTCTACAAAGTTGGTTGATAGGTTCCTTAAGCTATTGATAATATCATATATATAAAAAAAAAACCACCTTATTATTTGATCATTGTTGAGGTCTTTATGAATGTCTTCAAACAATATATTTTGCATGCTATCAAGTGTATCAACTACCTCCAATAATATCACTAAGCATCAATTATTTATTCTAAGTTCATAGTATTATATATGTTATTATATCGCATGATTTTTAATTTGAGAATACATTGGGTACTTGATTATAAAGAGTTTATTTATAATTTATTGGCCATGTTCTAATAAGTGATTTTTTCTTAATTAAAAAAATATAATAATATTAAAAATATATATTATATTAATAAAAATCTCTTATATTCAAGTAGGTTTGTACATAAGATTTTTCTATAGCATCTAAAAAATCCTTAATATCCTTTTCTATATAAAATCACAACTAACTAATTGTTGATAAGTTAGATTTTTAATAACTTCTAAGAAAATCTATAATCTCTTATCAAAATGTCATCTTTATATTAAAAAATTTATTATAGCTCCATATATCTATTTTTTTACCTCCATAAAATCTTAGCTTCCAAAAATTCCTTTAGTTTGCACAAAATATTCAAATTACAATAAAATCCTTTAATATCTTATTCACCTGCAAAAGATTGATTTCTTCTTGAACTTTAGGATCGAATAATTCTTGATCTAGATATTTAATTTTTATTAAACTTTTCCAAAGTATAATTTATATTTTTAAGCTTTAATAAAAGAATAATCAATTATAGATTTATTTTTGATTGTTTGATATCTCAAAAATCCTAGTAGGTGTTTAAAACCCTAATTTCTAGACATTTGAGTACTATTTTCTTCATATCTCAAAAATCCAAAATCCTAATGCTACAAAATTTTTGTGTGTAGCTTTTTAATATAAAAATAAATACTTCTAAAATTTATGAGCCAAAACCTTGTCAAATTACTTCAAATATAGCTCAAAATACAACCACTAATAGAAGAGGTCACTTATTGTATGTAGATTAAAAGTACTAACTTTAAATTCTCATATCTCCTTCATCTAAGCTTAGAATTCATTAAACTATATATACAAAATATAGTTAAGAAAGTGCACCCTCTAATTCTAGTTATTGATCTCTTATTGCTTTATATACGCATGACTTATATCCATAAGATTGAAAATAGGTACAAAATCAATACCTTGACTTTGAGCACCTATATCTTTTTTATGAAAACTCTAAATCACTCAATTTTTGTATCAAAAATATAGCCAAAAATCTTAACTTCCTAATTCTACTCTTTGATGTTCAAATGCCCTTAAAAAAAACCTTAATTCCTAATAAAGCCTCAAAAAACCTCCTTAAAGTTCATTGGACATGACTTTTGACCAATAAGAATAGAAATTTCTATCATCCATCTTCATTCATCTATATGGATAGCCTAACTATTCTTTTTGATAATAAGATGTTTTTTCAATCTTTTTTTAAAAAAAATTTATATAATATTTGTCTTAAATACTAAATAAAAAAAATAAAACAAGATTTCAAGAATCACCAATGTCTAATAAAGGTGATTCAAAATGTATAAAAATTATTATCAATATAAAATCAACCTCAAAAGTTACTATCAAAAATAAAATGAGGTTGTTCAATAGCAGCCTTAATAGTAGTCCTTTTAAATAGATTCCTTTCAAAATAATAATTTAATCATATTTTATAACCAACTAAAATTCATTAATATGGCTTTCACTCAATTGTGCAATAAATTATATATATATATATATATTATTTTCACATGGTAGTCCAACTACAATACAACAACGTTGTATCTTGCCATCTATTTAAAAAAAACATGTTTTTTTTTTAAGATCTTCATGTTTATTTTAATATTTTGAAAGTTGAGACAATCTAAGTGCTTTATTCGGCAATTGTGTATATGAAAACTTTTAAGATTAGTTTGTTAGTTGTTGATTTTTTATATTATAAAGAAGTTTTAAAAATTAATCTTTGAATTTATTTCTTCTTTATTTATACTATCTTATTATCAATAATTGATCTTTGATTTTTATAGATGTCATCAATAATAAGCAAAATTAAGTCCTAATACATTTGTAAGATTCTCAAATAGCTCCCATGTGCATTCACTAATATCATATCCGTGCCAATGTACAAGATATTTCAATTTATTTAGGTACCGCCTTAAATTAAAGATTTCTTCTACTTCAAACTTTTGGTTGTTATTTATTTCAATAGAAGGTGGTAGTAATTGCTTTCTTCTTAATATATTGATTGTAATACAAGACTTGAATAAAGACATGTGGAATATAAGGTGAATCTTTATTAATTATGATAATTGTAATGAATATGTAATTAGATTATTATTTTTTGGATAATAAATGAACCTAGCCTTCAATAATTTAACTTGTCACAAGCTCAATTAGTCTTGATATCATGACGGAATAATCATATCTTATCACCAATTTTAAATACATGTTATTCATTTGTGAGAACATCTTCATTATCTTTTTGTTGTTCTTGAGCTTTTTTTAATTGTATCTTCATTGTTGTATAAAACTCTACTATTCTACTTATAAAATTCTTTACTATTAAAATTTTAATTTATAAAAAGAAAAAAATATCAAATTATAGATAATAATTATAAATAAAAAATAGAATTTATTAAAAAGAAGAATATATTATATTATTATATAAATATTTTACCTAATAGAAAAGAAGTTGTCTAATTTTCTTAGTGATAGTTGATAGTGCTTTGTAAATATTGCTCTAATATTTGATTTACACATTTTATTTGTCCATCAATTTGAAGATGAAAAGTTAAAGATAATTTGATATTAACTTTTAATATGTTAAAAAGTGTCTTTTAAAACCTTGATATAAATTGAGATCTTTTATCATATATAATATCATTTGAAAGTTTGTGATATCAATAAATATTATAAAAAATAAATATAGCTATTTTTTTTATTAATAATAATTTTTACATAAGATACCAAGTATGCCATTTTGATTAGATAATCTACCATTATAAAAATAAATTCATAAGAATATAAGATTAAAAGATTTATGATGAAGTCCATTAAAACAAATGACCAAGGTTGCTTTAAAATAGATAGAGGTTGAAAAAGTTATAGAATCAATGATGTATAATCTTTGCTCAAGAATAAGTATTATAAGATTTAATAAATGCTTTGACTACTTTTATATTTGAGGCTATAAAAAACCTTTTGAAATAAGTTCCAAAGTTTTTTTTATATCTAAGATATTATATTGTTAGAAAGTCATATTGTGCTTGAAGTACATGTAATCATACTTGATCTTTTAGAATATTTAAATATATTTTATAATTCAAAAAATTATCCTTAAATTAAAATTTGTTAGAATTATTATGAAATTTATTTCTAATATTAAAAATAAGAGTATTTGTTAACTTATTTAAATAAATTTTATTAAAAAAAATGATATCAGCTAAAATTATTGATTTAATAATTCAAAGATGTAGTTGCTTTGGTTTTAAAAGAATAGTCTATTATTAATTATATGTAGCATTTCTTTCTTTTGGAATAAGATAAAAATATCTAAACAAGTTATTTAATAAGCCTTATTATTTTTTAGACTATTATGTGATATTAAATACAAATCTTGATAAAAATATGGTCTAATGGACTTGACAACAATTTAAGACACATGTTGGCATAAAATACTCAAAATTCTTATGATCAATATAAACTATCAATAAATTAAAAGTACCTTCTAGATAATATTGCTATTCTTGAAACAAATCTATAATAGTAAGAGATTCTTTATTTTAGATTTCATAGTTAATTTTGATTATTGAGAATTTTCTTGAATATAATGCAATAGGATGAAGTCTATTATTTGCATCTATTTGTGATAGAATTGCACCTAATGCAAAATATAATGTATTTTTTTTTATAAAAAAATAACTTAAAAAATCTAAAGGATAAAAAATAAGAAGAAAGATAAAACCATTTTCAAATCTTAAAATATTCCTTCTACATCTTGATTCTATTTTAATTTGTCATTATAGATTAATTATATAAGTAGAGCAATAAATTAAGAAAAATTCTTATTAAATATTTGATAATTATTTACAAATCTCAAAAAACATTGGACATCATGTACTATTCTTGAAGTTGTCTAATCTATGATAGTTTGTATCTTCTTAGAATTTATTTGCAAACCATCATTTAAAATAATATATTCTAAAAATTCTACTTGAATATTATAAAATGTATATTTTTTTCATCATGGCATAAATTCATATATCTCTAAGTTTTTATAGTATAAAATAAATATATTATTTATATTCTTTTATATTTTTGGAATAAATAAAAATATTATTTAAATAACATAAGATAAAATTATTTCAAAATTTATAAAATACATCATTCATCAAATGTTGGAAAATAATTGAAATATTTATAAATCTAAAAGGCATAACATTATACTCAAAATTGCCATATGTAGTTTAAAATTCAATCTTTTAATTGTCTTTTTTTTTATATGAACCAAATTATAGATTTTTTATAAATTCATCTTTATATAGATCTTAACTTCATTTGATTAATAAAAAAAATCTCAATATCAAAGGCAAAGAATAATAATTTTTGATGGTCAATATTTTGAATTCATAATAATATTTATTTATTTGTAAAGTTCTATTATTCTTCTTTGCAAAGAAGATTGATATACTTATATGAGATTTTGAATGTTGGATAAAGTACTTTGTAAGTTTTTTGTTAATATAATCCTTCAAAGCAATAAGTTTGTTTTGCAATAAGTTTTAAATTGGTTTAAATAATGGTTGAGCTCCTTCTTGAAGGTCAATTGCACAATCACAAGATTGATGTCTTGACAATATATTCACATTCTTCTTTTCAAATATATCTTAATATTTTTAATATTACTTTAAGATTCTATTACAACTTCCACTTGAAAGAATACTTGGTGTTGTATAAATAACAAACAAATTTTTTTCTTTTGTGACTTGTATAAATGCCCTAGCTTTCACAAATAGAAATTTTATTTTTTTAGATATATGATATATATATATATTTTTATTATTTTTTTAAATAAAATAAGAAAAAAAATTCAAGACTATAAGATATCTAATCAATTTGAGGATTATATTTTTTTAATTGCAATAATCTTAAAATAATAAGATTGATTGGACATTTTATAATATTAAATACTATTAGATAATTAAAAGTAATATAGGCATCTATTATTATATTATATGAATTATATCTAGAAAATATGTTGAGCATTTAGATGTAGAAGAAATTATTTTAAAATTTAAAATTCTTCTTATAATATAAAAATAAGAAAAAGATATTTAAAAATATCTTTTTTAACAATCTTAATTTTCTTAGAGATTGTAAACTCAAATATTTCTAAATCCTATCAATTTTAAATCTCAAATCTAAGAAATTTAAAATTCTATCTATTTTAAATTTCAAATCTTATTAATCATAAATCTCAACTTCTATCAATCTTAAATAACATAATTTTGTTTTGATAAAATTCTAATTAAATCTTAGAAAAATCCTTAAAAAATCTTTAAAAAATATCAAAAATATTTAAATCCTAAAATTTAAATCTTAACAAATTTAGAATTTATTTAGTTTTAAATTTTAAGATTTGATAAGATCTTAGAATTTAAAATTTAGGATTTTATTAAGTCTTAGATTATAGGATTTGATAAGATTTAGGATTAAAATTAGAATCAATAATTTGGATAAGATTACAATTTAGTAGTTTCAAAAATCAAAAATTTATTTACAAAAAAATTTATAAGGACTTCTATAGATAAGAGCTTGATATTTATTTTAGACAAATAACAATCTTTTTGATGATGCATTGTTTATTGCATAGATGTATGAATTCAATTACTTATTTTTAGTATTCCTATCTTGTTTAAAATTTAGATTTTTTTTGGTTTTTTTTGGTGTTTTTTTTATTCAACTTCTTTCTATCATAAATTCTTATTATATTATTTAATCAATTCTATTCTTTTAATAGCAATATTTATTTATATCTATTATTTTAATTATAATATTTATTTATATCTATTTTTAATTACCATAATTAGATATATATTGGTTTGATTTTCACATATATATATGTATATATATATTTCTTTTCTTTTCTTTTCTTTTCTTTTCTATTAATTATGTTTTATTTATTTCATATTTTTAAGACTAAATTATTCTTTCTTATTACTTCGGCTGTTTTTTTTTCTTTTCTTTGTTTCAAGTTGCTCTCACAAATTATACTTGTGGTTGCTATTGATTTTTTTTTATAATTTATTCTTTTTTGTTTAACTGTATTATATTTATCTTGTATCCCATTGCATTGCTCACATACAATGGTCTACCCTTACTAATGTTTCTATCTCTCTTTCTTTTAAAATCCTCCAAAAATACTAAGTCTACAACTTGACATAATTATACACAATCTTTGTTACAAAGTTTTATTCTAACCAATCCACTTAATACCTTTGTATATGCAGCAAAGACTATAGATAATGACATCCAAATACAAGATAGATCAAAAAATACAAAAATCCAATATACAATATTTTTTTATAATATACCACAAGAAACAATTTTCAATATACAATCTTGACAATCTTTTGTATTGCATTGTTATAAAAGAGAGTCTCTTCAAGTACTATTAAATTAATATTTATATCTTAGTTTTTTTTAAAAATAAGTAAAAATAATAAAATCTAGAATTTAAAATATCTTTCAATAAATAAAATCTTTTTTATGACAAAAATAAAAATTACATTAAATCCTAGGTCTCCTTATATTAATTTAATTTGATTTAATTTTTTATATCTAATAATCCTATTTTATTTATTATTATAATATTTATAAATTTCTATTATTTTTTATATATATATATATATATATATATATATATATATATATAAATCTAAAAATAATTTATTTTTAAATATTAAACATAAAATGAAGTCAAGTTATTAATTAATTATAAGAAAATAATATATATTGGTTGATTTTATCTATATTTTTTTATATTTTTTATAAAAGATTCAAATAATATCACTCATTTAAAAGAAATCATATTATCAATAGCTACTTCAATTAGAGTTGCCAATTCTTTACTTGTTAGAATTTCATTGATAGTACAATCATATTAAGTCAAAAAAAAAATTGAAAGAAGATGCATAAATCAATAAAATCTATATCAAAAGAAAATGATAAAATATAAATAAGAAAGTATATATATTCAAGAAGAAACTGGAATAGCTATTGTCAAAGACTAAGAAATACAAAGATTCTTGAACTATACTAAAAATAAGAAAGGAATTGATAAGAGTGAAGAAGGTTTCATTCTTATCTCTATATATATTATCTATCTAAGAGCTATGTGGTGGCGTTCTATAAGACCTCCAATATGTGTCCAATTTGCAAGATACATGTCAAACTTTCAAGACAAGTTTCCTACATGTGCACCCATCTTTAGCTTTTTCTACAAGCTACTAATATGTGCAACATGTGGCTAACTTTTTGGCCAAGTTTTTAATCTACGAATCACCTATAAATATGTATAAAGATAAAATTACTATTGTGTAGTAATACAACCATTAATTAAAAGAGAAAAGAAATGATTATATTATAAAGAAGTTCAAATAATTTTTTTAAAAAAATTATTTTAAAAATATAGATAATAGACAAGGAGATAGTAGAAATTAAAAGATACTAATGCTACCTTCTTTTAGAAGAGGATTCTATTTACTTTGTATGGCTACAAAAAAAAAAAAAAAAAAAAAAAAAAAAAAATTAAAAAAACAAATAATATAAAAATCTTTAAGAAGGACGTAAAAATAGGTTTTAGTAAAATTTACCTCAAAATTTCAAGAATTGATACTTAAAAAGGACTAGTTGTGGACTTGGATTGAAATCAAACTCTAAGGCACAAAATTATATTCCAATAGCAAACGGATAGTTTTTTAGCAAATTAAACAATTGAATTTAGGAATAGACTTAAAAAGGTTTATTTAAATACTAATTTTGAGTGATTTGGATAGATATTGGCTTTATAAAAGCTTTATAAAATCAAGATTGATTTTGGCAACTTTGGATTTTATGAAATAAAAAGAAATTTATATTTTTGAATATTTTATAAGTTTTATTATAGATCTACAAGTGAAAATTTGTAAGTATGTGATTATAGCTGTGTTAAATACATGCTATAAATTTAAATCTCATCAAATACTTTGACTGAAGGTTATTAAAAATCAAATAGGTCAGAATCTCAAAAATTGGATTTTGAAGGTCAGTGAGGGTTTCTAAGATATTTATCAATCTACTAATTGGATTGAGGTGAAAATTATTTTTTATAGATGTTAGATTTAATTTTCTATCTATATATGAATTTTGGAAGCAATTGAATGGTACAAAAAGATGATATTGGTCTTGGGAGATTAGTATTAAGGTTGGAAAAGGACGACAATCTACACCTAAGTACACTTTTAGACTTTACTTCTATTTAGTGAGTTAAATCTTTTTTAAATTTTTTGTGCATGTTTCCAACTTAATTATTGAAAGGTATGCAAATTTTGAATCAAGATCAAAAGTTCAATCATTAGCTATTATGGTTTTAATGTGCTATAGGATTTGTTAGATTTGTCACAAATATAAGATTTATTCTAATAATTATCTAGATAATATGGATAGGTAGAAGTAAGTAAAATTAGATTAATTTATTAATATCTTATAGAAAAGCTTCTTAGAAGCTTCATAGATGTGGTCTTATCTTTATGCATGTCCTTAGATGATTGATAGGTTAGAAATTTAGCTAATAAATTAGTCACATGTTGTACATGTTCATAGCTTGTGGAACAAGCTAAATATTTGGGGTACATATAGAAAACTTGTCTTGCAAGTTTGGCACATGTCTTGTAAATTGGATACGTGTTGGAGGTTCTATAGAACGTCGCCATGTAGTTTTTAGGTAGATAGTATATATAGAAATAAGAATAAAGCTTCTTCACTCTTGTCAATGCCTTTCTTATTCTTAGTCTTGTTTCAAGAGTCTCTAGTCTTCTTGTCTTTAGTAATAGCCATTCTAGTTTTAATATTATTCCATCTTTGAGTGATTTTTTATTTTTTAAAATGATATAAAAATGCATTGACATTTTGTTTCTTTATGATTTATGTCTTTGAAAATTTGACAAGATTGAAGATTTATTATTCTTATTTTGTATTTAAGAAGTGAGTAAATTATTCCACTTCTATTATTATATTTGAAGGTTACAAACTATCCACCTTTAAACTAACATTCTTTGCTTTCTTATCTTGATTTTTTCCTTAAAAGAAAGTGGATTATTTCTCTTTGTAGAAATTTTTATTTGATATTAGATGTTGTAGATTATCCTCTTCTAATTTAAATTGTGGAGTTATTAAGTTATTTAAGATAGAAGGAAAGAACATGAATGCTACACTTAACAGAAGTGAGAATAGATTTGTAACTATTGCAAATCTTTAAGAGCTTGTCAATATTTTAGGGTGGAAATTTGACAAATCACTAATGCCAATTATTGAAACATTTTTCTTACATCTATAAAAGAAGTCTATAGCCTATACTAAAAAATTATACAATTGAGGGAAGCAAATAAATCAACCTCATAATCAAATCTAAAAAGTCTTGTTTTTACAAGCGTGAAAGAGACAAAAATTAGTATGCTTAAGAAGTTTTATAGAACAAGATCAAAATTTTGAGGATTTTGGCAACAAGTCAAATTATATTTAAGATTGCATTCTTTCTAATATCCTAATGGATTTATTCAAGTTGGATTCATAGATAAATTTTTATTTAGAAGTACTCTTTCTTGATTTGCACTTTTGATAAAAAAAGATTCACAACTTCTTTATAATTTGAATTTATTCTTCAAAGCATTTACAGCTATATTTGAAAAAAGTAATCAAGAGAGGATAGCAGAGATTAAGCTTCATCAAATTGACTCATTAGTTGTTTTAGGATAAAAGAATACATTTAGAGTGTCAAAATTACAATTGTAAAGTAAAGATATATTTAGATGATGCTAAATGAAGGAGAATAATATTAGTGAGAAAAAAATAGAATCTTAGTTAGTCTTGGAAGTAATTATCTTAGTTAATTTAGTATTTTTTTTAATTATAAGAATTAGCATTTAGTTATTGAGATCAATGTCTATATTGACATTCTATCTTTATATACTACTTATTAAAAATATATAAATATTATTTAGTAGGTAGAAGAAGCATGAGAAAGAAATTTAATATCTTTTTAATTATTTATGTAGAAAATAGGATTTTTAGTTGATTTAAATTGATTTTATTATTATAAAAAATCACCAAGGTAGAGTAAAATAGTTTTAAATTTATATTATTATTTTAAAAATATTATAAGAATTTTTAGAATTCATTTAGAATTTATTTAGAATTTATTAAGAATTTTTAGAGCAATTTTGAAGACTTTGGTAAAAATGAGTTTTATCACCTTGGGAGTCATTATGAAGAATTGGAGTAAGATTTAAAGACCATACAAGGTTCCTAAGCTAATTGGATGTTTTTGAATACCATGGTGAAGTCAAAATTGAAAAATAAGGAGTTTTAGTAGTAGAAAATAGGAGGACCAGCAGCTAGTGTAGTCATTGTAGAAAGGGAGGTGGACAAGTCTCATATGGATTGTGGCACCTTGGATGTAGGTAGGAGGATAAGACTAAGGCCTCGTGGCCCCTCTAGGACATACTTATACTTTACTTGTGAACCTTGGTGAGGTTTGAACTCATGACTTTTTAAGCAAGTTATCCTTGAAGTAAAAAGTTTTTACTTCACTTTCCTATTATTTACCTTCTATCTTTGGATTATCATAACTTACTCATAATAATTCAAAATTATATGTTCTTTATATCATTAGAAAGATAAAAAATTATCTAAGTAAAAATAGAATTTTTATTTTTTATTTTTATTTTTTATCAGATAAAAATATAGTGAACAAACTGTGATTAGTTTTGTAAAGTGTAATTATTCAATTGCACATATTTTACTTGTTTTGTGTTATTTTTCTCCTTCATTGTTGTTTATTGCTCCTTATACTTCACACCACAATTTATAAGCAACTTTTAATTGAGGCCACCTTATACTTTGGATTGAGGAGTCAATTTTACTCTCATAAAGTTCTTATCATTATGATAAGGATTATAGTTAGCTACAATATATGTTGTAGAATTCCAAAACCTTGCTTGTTATGTAGAGTGGAACGACAAAGATCTTATCAATCAATTTTGTTATGGATTAAAAAATAATATCAAAGATTTATTATTAATAGTGCCAAAAGCGGATTTCTTGGAATAATTTATTACTTAAGCCATTGCATGCAACAATTGATCATTCAAAAGGCGTTAGGAATATAGATTTGGTTAGAAACAAATGAATCAATTAATGATAGCAACTCCTAAGTTTTCAAAAACTTATTTGATTAAAGTAAAACCAATGCAAATTGATGTGGTACATTTTAAACCTCTCACCAAATAAGAAAAGATTTGATGTTGTCAAGAGGGTTTGTGCTTATATTATAGAAAAACTAAACACAGTGTTCAACATTATCCAAAGAAGCAATACAATCACAAAATGAAGAGTATGGTCTTTAAAGAAGATAATATGTTGAAAAATAAGTTTTTCCAGCTACAATAGGGACCTTGCAACTAGAATCATGTGCAATATCTTATAAAAATCATATTCTCTCTTTAGATTTCTTATCTTATTTTATAATAGGTATATTTTTAGGACTTAAAAATTACAAAGTCTTTGCCTTATTAGATTCAAGAGCTTTAGTTTATTTCATAGATGAAGACTTTGTCAAAAAATAAGAAATATTTCTAATCAAGAAAACTAAATCCGTATATGTAAAAATCATAGATGGTCATTTGTTATCTTTTAGAGATATTATCTATGAGATTATTCTTTTAGATATAGCAATTAAGAGACATAAGAGTATAGTAATATTTAATATAATTAGATCTTCTTCAAATCCAATTATTTTAGAATTATCATGGTTAAAAAAATATAATCTTCAAATAGATTAGATTTTTTATAATTTTGATTTTTTTCATTGTTTAATTCAAAAATCTGTTAGCTAAGTAGACATACATAATTCTAATACATCCAAATCCTTATTAATAGGCATAAAAGCTTTTATACATGTGGCAAGAGAAGGATCATCTTTTGCTATATATGCCACACCTATTTCTGATGCTGAAAAAATTACAAGTGATATTCCTAATCAATATCAAATTTTTTAACATATTTTTTTTAAAAAAAATATAGATATTCTTCTAAAGCATCGACCTTATGATTATTCAATCAATCTTCAAGAAAGAGCTCAACCACCATTTGACCAATCTATAATTTATCACAAAATAAATTGCCTACATTAAAAGAATATATTGATAAGAACTTGGCTAAGAACTTCATACACCATTTAAAATCACTAACAAGAGTTTCTATCTTATTTGTGAAAAAAAAAAAAATAGATTGTTGTAGATGTGCATAGATTATTAAGGACTTAATAAGATTACCATCAAGAATAGATATCTTCTACTTTTGATTTTAGGACTCCTTGATCAACTCAGTCAAGCAAAGATCTACACAAAAATAGATGTACAAAGAACATATAACTCGGTCTGCATCAAAGAAGGTGATGAATGGAAGATTTCATTTTGAATTAGGTATGGACATTTCAAATATAATGTCATACCTTCTAGATTTATGAATGCACTGTTTGCTTTTCAACATCTTATGAATGACATTTTTTGTGAGTTTTTTGATGATTTTGTTGTCTGTTATTTAGAAAACATTGTGATCTATTCTAAGAATGCAAAAAAATATAAACTTCATATTTGTTGTGTATTACAAAAATCTAGAGATGCAAGATTATATGACAAGATTAAAAAGTATATATTTCACACTACTCAAGTTGATTTTTTAGAATATATCATTTCAAATGACGGTCTAATAATGGATCCTAAAAAAATTTAGACAATTATGCACTGGAAAATTCCAAAAATAATAAAAGATGTGCAATATTTTTTGAGATTTGTCAATTACTATAAAATCTTCATGAAGAATATTTTTCAAGTTGTAGCTTTATTAACATGCTTAATTTGTAAAACAAATTCAAGTAGAATTAGAAAGCAAAAACATCATTAGAAACTTTAAATATAATTTTTATTTTTATACTAATCATGTATTGTATTGACTTTTCTAAGATATTTTTTATAGAAACAGATGCATCAGATTTTATTTTAGGTGTAGTATTGTTACAAATGGGAATAGATAACAAACTTCATCTAATAGCTTTTAATTCAAGAAAATTTTCAATAGTTGAGATTAATTATGAGATCTACAACAAAGAACTTCTTGAAATTGTGGATTCTTTTTAAGAATGGTATCACTATCTAGAAGGCGCTTCTAATCTAGTCACCATTGTCATATTGTGATTTGGCTACCATATAAAAATATTATACATTTATATTTAATATATAATTTACTATACAAATAAATGAGAGCCATATCAATGGACTTTTATAAATTATGAAATATGGTTAGGTTGTTAGTTTAAAAAAATCTATCTAAAAAGGTTATTATTGAGGTTTATACAACTTTTTTTTTTTTTGGTAGTGACTTTTGAAATTGATTTTATATTGATAATAACTTTTATATATCTTAAGTCACCTTTGTTAGACATTGGTGGTCCTTAAGATTTTATTTATTTTATTTATTTGATATTTAGAACACATATTATGTAAATCTTATAAGAAGAAGGATTAGAAAGGAGTTTTTAGTATGAAAGGGAATAGTTAAGCCATATATGTGGATAAATGGAAATGGATGATAGAAGTCTCTATTCCTATTGGCCAAAAATCATGCACAATGGGCTTCAAGGAGGCTGCTTGAGGGTTTATTAGGAATTAGGGTTTATTTTTAGAAGGGAGTGTGAGTCATCAAATTGACTCATTAATTATTTTAGGACAAAAGAATGCATTTAAGTGCCAAAATTATAATTATTGGATAAAGATGTATTTAGAAGATGCTAAATAAAAAAAATAGTATTAGTGGAGAAGAAATGGAATCTTAGTAAGTCTTAGAGGCAATTATCTTAGTTGATTTAGTACAAATACTTAATTGTAAGAATTAGTATTTAGTTATGGAGACCAATGTTGATATTGGCCTTCTATCTTTATGTACCACTTATTAAACATATATGAATGTTACTTATTAAGTAGAAAAAGCATGAGAAAGAAATTTCATATCTTTTTAGTTATTTATATAGAAAATAGGATTTTTAGTAGATTTAAATTAATTTTATTATTATAAAAAATCACCAAGGTAGAATAAAATAATTTTGAATTTATATTCTTACTTTAGAAGTATTATAGAAAATTTTAGAATTTATTTAGAATTTATTTAGAAATTTTTAGGATTTTTTAAAGTAATTTTGAAGACTTTGGTAAAAATAAGTTTTACCACCTTGGGAGCCATTATGAAGAAATGGAGCAAGATTTGAAGGCCATACAAGGTCCCTAGGCTAATTGGGTGTTTTTAAACACCATGATGAAGTCAAAAATGCAAAAATATTAGTTCTACTAGTAGAAAATAGAAGGACCAACAGCTAATATAGTCCTTGTAGGAAGGAAGGTGCACAAGTCCCATATGGGTTGTGGCACCTTAGATGTAGGTAGGAGGATAAGATTAGGGCCTTGTGGTCTCTCTAGGACACCCTTATATACTATTTGTGAGCCTTGGTGAGGTTCAAACTCTTGATCTTTTAAGCAAGTTATCCTTGAAGTAAAAATTACTCACTTAACTTTTCAATTTTTATCTTTTTATCTTTGAACTATCATAACTTACTCATAGTTACTTGGATTTATATGTTTTTTACATCATTAGAAAGTTAAAAAAATTACCTACTTAAAAATATGATTTTTACTTTTTACTTTTTACTTTTTACTTTTATTTTTTATTAGGTGAAAATATAATGAACAGACTATGACTAGTTTTGTAGTGTGCAATTATTCAATTGCACATATTTCACTTGTATTGTGTTGTTCTTCTCCTTCATTGTTGTTTATTGCTCCTTATACTTCACACCACAATTTATAAGCAACTCTTAATTGAAGCCACCTTATACTTTGGATTGAAGAGTGAATTTTATCTTCACATTTTGGTGCGTTTGCTGGGAGGTGGAATTTCTAATTGTATGGGTGATTGTGAGTGAGTTAATGGTGGTTGATTCCTTTTGTGGACTTCTTGAGTGAGCATTTCAACCCTATCCTTCATCATTGGTAAGTTTTCTACCTTTCTTCATTATTGTTGTAAACAAAGCTTTTATCATCTATAGTCAAAATAAAAATAAAAAAAAATTAAGTAGAGGGTGATTTGCTCTCGGGTTTTTATCAATCAGTTTTTATGCAATGGTTATTTGAATTTGAAATTTTGTAAAGTTGTGTATCCTGATATTAGCTTTTGAAAAATCTATCACACATTTAATTTGGACCAAACTTGAATTTTTGATGGATTTTTGAGTAGAAGTAGGTCCACTACCTTGAGTGGTTGTTCCCAAGAGTGATTTGCTCTCGGGTTTTCAAAAATCAATTTTTTTTGTATCTATTAGTTGATCTTAAATCTTTATAAAGTTCTTCATCTTATTGTTAGCTTTTTAAAGAGTCTTCTTATGTTTGATTTGGACCGAATTTGAATTTTTAGTGAGTTTTTGAATAGAAAGAGGTTCAATGCCTTGGCAGTTTCATGTACCCTATGTTTGAAAAGGCATTTCTTAGTGCCTGGTCATTAATTAATAGTAGAAATTTGGGAGTACAAGCATCTTGAAGTTGAGTTTTTAGGGGTGAAAAATTCGATGCAATTGAAGCAAAATTGAATTTGTGGCGAATTTTAGAGTGGAGAGAGGTTGCTGCCTCAAGCAGCATACAATTGAGGTTAGTGAATTCTATCTCTTTACTCATTTATATGTTTGATTTTATGTTATACTTTTAATTTTTGTGTTTAAAGGTTTATTCTTACCTATATTGAATTATATAAATATAAAAAGATATATATATATATATATATATATATATATTTATGTATATAAAATAAATAAGAGATAAATTAAAATAAATAAATAAATAAATAAATAAATAATTAAAATTAAAATAATAATAAATTAAAAATTAAATAGGATTAAAAATATAGTATGAAATATATTTTAATTAATTAATAAATATTATATTTAATTAATAATTTTAATTTATATTTAATCTTTATTTTTATTTTATTTTATTTTTCTTTATTTTTTCTTTTATTTTTAGTTTTATATTTATTTTTGTTTTTTTTTATCTTTAATTTTTTGTTTAATTTTTATTCTTACTTTATTTATTAATATTATTTTATGTTATTTTTTTACATGCATGATAAATTTTATGTGTTGAGATAAGTTTAATATATTTTTTATTTATTTATTATTATTATTATTATTATTATTATTTTTTGTAAGATTTTTATTTCTAACCTTAAGTAACATTTGATTAATTTAGTGGTAGTATCAGCATTATTTGGTGGTTCTCTTTAGGTTGGTTGTTACTTCCAAGATATGAGGAGTGGAGCTCGTTTTCAAGGTTTCATCACTTCCTTCTTTGTAAATTTCTAGTTGAGGGCCCATCTCTAGTGGTTGAGGGATTTGATCACCTTCTCTACCCCTTGTACCCCATCTTTGTATAGCAGATAAGGGATTGTTTATTCAAATAAGAAATCCTTTACTTATCCTTGTAAATCTTCTTATGGGCGGCCTTTCTCTAGTGGTAGAGGGATTTAATCACCTTCTCCACCCACCATATATCTATTCATTTCTCCACCCTGTGGTAGAGGGATTTAATCCCACTGTGGTAGAGGGATTTAATTACCTTTCTCTTCACAGATATAGAATAGAAATGATTCTTCAGTAATAGATTAGAGAAATCACTCTACCAACAATACAAGCAGAATAAGAAGAAAAGAACAATTAGTCAAGACTCTATACTTTTAAGGTAAGTTTTTATTTAACAATTTGGTTGAATTTTGATTTTATTAAGCTAATATAGATTGTGGGTTGAGGAGTAAGAAATACAGGATAATAAGTGGTATATGACATCTTAATTTTAAGTAAGCTCCTTGACTCTTGTCAATTTATTTCAATTTTTTCAAGTTTAGTGGATACTTATAAAAGCAAGGAGCGAGAGTTAGGAGTTGGAAGGTAGAATCTAGGAGGAAGATGCTAGAGAGATAAGTTTCTAATGCATTTTATAGATATTGGTGTGAAGAATAGATAGATCCTATAAAACCTTATATCCTAAATTGTTAAGATTTTACTTGGACGTTTAGCTTGGAATCAGTTAGAGGGAAATTATTCATTTTGGAAGTTCGTTAACAAGTGTCAGATTGGCTGGAGATGCAATTAGGTGAATTCTTCTTCAACATGGTATGAATTATTTGCAAAGAATCTTTTTTGTAACATAATCTTTGTTATTAACCATTGTAATGGATAATTTTCTAATTACTTTAGTATAAAGAAATAAAAAAAAAAGAAAGTTCGGGCTCCTTGTAGTCTTGAAATAGAATTTTTTTTCATATTATTGTTGATTAGGATCACTTCCATACAAGGTTGTGTCATATAGTAATTAAAGTTAAAAAAAGTCTTTCTTAGGATGATACTTAAGCAAGTATTCCTTCTTTAGTTGCTTCTGTTTTATTTTCCTTCTCTATTAAAAGATATTTTAAATGGATTATAGATGGAAGGCCAAAAAATATTTTAATTTTATTTTATAGAAATTAGTATATTAAAATTATAAATCTAGGTGAATGTTATATCTATAGTTGTACTAGATGCATCATTCTACTAGATCTAAACAACTTAACTAATCCTAGCCATAGGACATTCAAAAATTTGGAAGGAAGAAATTATATAGAATAATTAAATATATATGCTAATTGAATGGGGAGGTGGAATCAAAATGTGGCCTTGTCCGACATTAAAAAGTTAGCTCTAAACTTTTTGATGATCCTCTTCTATCTTTGAGTAAATATGTACTTAAGAAGCTAGAAGGTGAAAGGTTGAGGCCCTCCCACATTGAAAAGCAATGAACCTCCTAGCCAAAGGGGAAGGGCTAAGTGACCAGGTATGGGACAAGGTCGGCCCTTCCTTCCCTTCCAAGGTAACCTACTACTAAGATGAGAAGCAATGAAATTTAATATTTAGAATATTTACTCCTCTTTGGCCATGTTAAACTAGATGCACAAAGCTACCAGGTCCCAAAATCCAATTTTAATTCCACCACTAGGTGAATCATGTCAACATCGGAAAAATCCTTCAAGAAGTAGAAAAATCCTACCAAAAGGCAATCAACTTGAATTTAGTGGAATTTTAATTAATCCACTTAGTCCATCAAGCGGCTTCATTGAAGTCAATCTAAATAGTGCCAATCCACCTTTTAATCCAATAATATCTATTTTTAGTAGATTATCAAATATGATAAGTACTTCTTTCTCAAACTAATTCGGATTAAAACAACCTCTAATTCCAATGTCTTCCGAGGATCCTACTTTAGGTATTAGAGATCCTTTAGAAATACCTTGGTCCAACGAAGAGGTTTGCCTATCGTAATTCCAAAGGATTTATAAGGAGTACCTATGCCACACAACCTTCCTATGTTTAAAGGAACTAGGGATGATGATCCAACAACTCACGTAGAGAGGTTCATGGAACTTCTCACAATGTATTTGATAATCAATCATAGATATTATCTTGTGTAGTTTTCAAGCACGTTGTCATGTTGTATTTACGTGCAGTGTGTAAAAATATTATATATTTTGTATTTGTTGTTATTATATGTGTGAGTGCTAGAAGCTATTTTAGAAGATATTATAAGGAGAGGATTTATTTTAGCCACTTAATTAGTGAATTAAGATGGCTATTTGTTTTGTTCCTACCTTACTTATATCTTAAAATAGATTCTTTTGTAATTAGAAGAAAGATAAAGGTTGTTTTATCTTTCTTATTGACTTTGAGGTAGCATGGATCTTATAAGGGGTAAGAAAGAAGAGTATGGGGATAAATAGGGCCTATCCAATAGGAATTTGGGTGCCCATGTGGGCGTGGCATGGGCTGATGTGGAAGAAAAGGGGAGAATACTCCTCTTATTGGATCTAGGGTTTGAGAGTTTAAAAGATACAAGTTTTGGAGAGGCAGAGCTCCAAGGATATTAAAGCTTTTATAGTGAAAATTGGAGGGTGTATTTTTTGAGTTGTGAGGATTTTAGAACTTACTTACTTGCTTATTTTGGAGTTGTGAGAAAAAAGTTATGCTTATTTTAATGGAATAAGGTCTGCTGCTATCAAAAAGTGACAATAGAAACTTCGAGCTACCACTGCAAGTTTGATTTTGACTCTTTCTTAGTATTATCTAAAGAGAGTGTAGAAAATTGTGCTAGCTTTCTATCAAGCTATCTCTTGTAGTATTTGGAGTTAAAAAAAAAATTGTAAGCTTGAGAGTGGGAAAGGAGCTGTTGCCATCCGATGAAGAGGGGTAGAGACTTTGTTCAACCACCCAAGTCAGAAAATCTCTTCAATCTTTTTGATATTTTAAATGCTTATAGTAGCTTGTATAAGTTTCTAAAAAAAAAAAAATCAATGCATTTGGAGCTTCTATAAAAGTTTGATGAGCCGTGAAGTATCAAGAAGGCAAATTGTTACTAGGGTTTGAAGAGTTGATTCAACTAGCTATAAAATCTGAAGTTTGAGAGGCATATATGCAAAATTTTAAGACAAATCAGATGATAGAGTGAGCTTTCTAAAAAGCTACTGCATGTCTAATTTTGAGAAGAGAAGTAACGACAACAAAGGCTGAAGTGAAGAGGAGCTTTACTGCCTTTGTATTTGCTAGGAATTTTTAGTGTCTATTTTATTTAGCCATAACTTTTAAATGGTAAGAAATCTATTTGTGAAATTTTTATATGTTTTATAATGAATTATTAGCTTTCTATAGGCTATAAGAATGCTTGATTTGACCTTTGGATGAATTTTTAATAATTTATTTAATTTTAGCTTATTATATAATTTGTATTCCTCATATGCGGTTGTATTTTGAGGTATACTTGAATATATATATATTTTGCTTATATTTATATAATAAGTATATATATTTGTATTTATATCAAGTATTTATATAATTATTTTATAAGTATTATACATAATATTTGTATAAATATTTATACAAGTATTATACCAAGGATTATATTCTATTTTATATAAGTATTATATCAAAGATTATGCTCTATTTTATATAAGTATTATACCAAGGATTATATTCTATTTTTATATAAATATTATATTAAGAATTATATTCTATTTTATATAAGTATTATATCAAGGATTATATTTTATTTTTATATAAGTATTATACCAAGGATTATATTCTATTTTATATAAGTATTATACTAAATATTATATTCTATTTTTATATAAGAATTATATTCTATTTTTATATAAATATTATACTAAGGATGATATTCTATTTTATATAAGTATTATATCAAGGATTATATTCTATTTTTATATAAATATTATTTAAAAGATTACATTTTATATTTGTACAAATTTTGTATAAATATAATACAAGTATAATATGGAAGCTTGAATAAATATTATATAAATATAGAAGATACTTACACGGCTTCCTCTCATGTTTCCTGCTAGTTCTAGTAGCAGCTAGGAATTCGGTATTTTTCTAAGGCAAATTTTTTCTACTTGACAACGTTAAAAGATGGAACTTATGAATGGTATAGGAACTATCCCCTTCAAACCTTTAAAAATTGGTACATGCTCATGAGAGCATTCTTAGAGAAGTTTAGACTAATAGTGAGACAAAGTAACGCCTTCATGGCCCTTTTTTCTTTGAGACAAGGAAAAGGAGAGGAAATCGCCAAATATATTCAACGATTTGAACTAATAATAATCCAATTTATAGGAATTCTTTTCATAGAAGACACCCTCATCCATTTTTTTATCTAAGGATTCAATAATGAGGGTATGATTAGAAAAATCTTCAAAGGAAGGCCAAAAAATTTAGAGGATACTAAAAAGATAGCATAGGTGATTGAAGACATTGACAAACAATAAGAAATAATATGGAGGAAGAAAGACCATAGAATTCCAAGTTTTATACCAATCTATGCCCAAAATATGGATAAGTCTCAAGAACACCCTTATGGGATTGTAAAAATCAATTTCAACCTACAATCCATTATTCTACACTTTTAGAGGTTAGACTACCACCTAGTTTTCTAGAATTGATATATCCAAAGGATAGGAATAGGTGCAAGGAAGACTTTAAAAAAAAAGTTCTTCAAAATCACAAGGATTTTTAGAACGAATTGGTACAACAAATAAAGACCATGCAAGAACAAATGGTTTTTTTTTAATTAAGGGCCAAAATCCAAACTAGGCTCTACCTTCCATAGAATCTGGTAGGCACATTTCAAGGTTGTGGTGTATTCAATGTAATCAACCAGGGCACATTAGCTAGTTTTGTTCAAACTTGCAAAATTATCAACATAATCTTAGCCGGTAATAATCCTATATTATACCTCATAGGAACCAAGAAAATTCAAGGCTTAACATTCATCGAGAAAATCATGAGAATTCTAATCAAAGCTTTAAAAATCAATCATGACAATGGCAAGAGGTACATCATCTTTGTGGTAAAAGACACCTACCTGGTAATTGTTAAGTAGAAAATAAAATAATGTGTAGAAATTATGGAAGAATCCATTCTATAGAGGTATGTAGACAAACTGATAAGGTAGTCCCTTTAAAGTTCCCACAAGGGAATCATCATCAATAAGCCCAAGATTAATTGAAAGGGATAAGAAATCCTAATTTAGATAATATTTTAAAATCTCCAAATCTATTCTATGACTAAAATAATAATCATCAAAACCAACATCATCCTTTAGGTTTAAATACTAAGCAAGGATTCATCCCTCTAAATGTTGGTCAATCTCAATATAGCCAATAATATGATGGCCAAGGTTTACAAGATGTGAGATATTTAGAAATATCAAATGAAAAATAAGGCTTTTAATCTATTAGGAATCAACCTTTATCTTCTCAAACTAACTATATTTCATAAGAAGAGGTTCCTGAGAGGGCTAAAGAAATCTCTAATATATTAGTCTTAGCAGTTATGATAAGGTTTTGATATAGTAGTCCTCCCCCTCCTACTTCAATTGATAGAGAAAATAGTTCAAAAGATTCTTCTCACTTTTCAAATTTAAATGAAGCCACAAAGGAGGCAATGGCTAGTATAAGAGATTCAAAAGAAGTATTTCAAATGCTTGAACCCAAATCTAGTAGATTGCCAAGAAACTTGAAGGAAAATATCCAAACAAAAAAATTTCTTTCTAAAGAAGAGTAGGAAGGACCTAGAATTTTCAATTTTGAATTTAATTCTTCACTTCAATTTATAAAAGAGAATAAAGTTAGATCATATGATATATGGGAGGATTTGAAAAAAATCAATGTAGATATTATAATTGCTCAATTGTTGGAGGTTTCTCTAATAATGAGAAAGAGCTTTAAAACATGTCTTTTTTATTAACAGACGTCAAAGGTCTAAAACAAAAATCCAAGCTCATATTAGAACTATTCAAAGAGTACAAGAAGTGAAGGCAATTGAATTGGAGGTGTCTATAGTAGATAAAATCATATCCTATATTATTATAGATGGAAGTAGTGGTTTAAATATTATGCTAGTGAAAACTATAAAAAATTTATGACTTAATATTACTGGACCCTCTCCTTTTTTGATCAATACGGCTAATCAAAGCCAAGATACGCCTCTGGGACAAATTAGTGGTTGTAGGATGATGAGAGAGGTGAAGAATACTCCCTCACCTTTCATGTGATTCACGTGCATCTTAGCAAAAATTCATATCCATTGCTTTTAGATAGACCTTAATTAAGGGCAGCTAATGAAAAAATTGATTGAGAAGGTAAGAAGCCCATATAATCTATGGACCACCTGCAAACTTGACTAAAATCCTTATTCAATCCCAAGAATTAGCTTTAGCCCAAATCTCATTTCATTCTTCAAAAGATGAGATTTTGAGTCCACAACCACAGAAGGAATTTAAGAAGAAGATTAAATTTGCTGATTTGGTAGCAAAGAAGGTGATTCATTCAAGTATTGTTCAACCAATTCCATTTGGATGCATGGGCCTTAGACTATACAATTGAGAGAATGATGGAGAATTTACTAAGTGGTTGAAAAATCATCCTACTTCAAGTATGGATGAGGTCATAAGTGTTAACTTCATAGATGGTTTTACCACTTGGAAAAAGAATGAAGAAGGAGGAAATTTAACAATCTTAGTAGATGATATTAATTATGAAAATATCTTTGGAGTAAACATTGATGGCACTCAAGTTCATGAGTTAAATGACTTAATAGAAGAAAACAACCTTACTCCACATTTATAATTTAAACAGAGTTCTAGTGGTCTTACGATTGGAAATGACATGGCCAACTACCCACAAATATCAAATGATTGGTATAGAAAATCCACAAAAAAATCTCATGTGCATGACCTTGACTACAAATTGATGGATGTGGCTTTTGAGAATGAAGATCCAAAATTAATTAAAGTTGGAGTTCAATTGACAGACAATAAGTTGTCAAGTTATAAGTTGTTAATTATGGAATATAAGGATGTATTTGCTTGGTCTTATAAAGACCTTAAGGATATACCTCCCGAAGTAGCCTAACATCATATTCCACTTCTTTCTAATTCAATTCCTGTGAGACAAAAGGAAAGAAGAATGAATTCTAAAATTATAATTAATTGTCTAAGATGAACTAGAAAAACTCTTCATAGTTGGATTTATTCAACCCGTGGAGATTACAGATTGGGTCTCACCAATGGTGTTAGTTAAGAAGAATGGAAAACTTTGAGTGTGCATAGATTATAAAAAGCTTA
This sequence comes from Physcomitrellopsis africana, assembly GCA_036785485.1. NCBI lineage: Eukaryota > Viridiplantae > Streptophyta > Bryopsida > Funariales > Funariaceae > Physcomitrellopsis > Physcomitrellopsis africana. The sequence continues at coordinate 1,056,297 of JAWRVF010000007.1, forward strand.
ACAAGTACATCCAAAAAGATCACTTTTCCCTCCCATTTATAAATACCATTCTAGAAGAGGTGGCTGGGCATGAATTATATATATTTATGGATGGATATTTAGGTTACAATCAAATTTCTATAGCCCCAAAGGATCACCACAAAATAGCCTTTACTACACCTTGGGGCACCTTTATCTTTGTAGTTATGTCTTTTGGACTTTGCAATACTCCTTCGACATTTCAAAAAGCAATGTCATATGCCTTTTTAGACTTGCTACATAAATCAATAACAATGTTCATTGATGATTTTAGCACCCAATCTTCTAAGACAACACATCATGATTGTATAAGGTCTTGTCTTCAAAGATGTAAAAAAATTAGGATTGCTTTAAATCCTGATAAAATATTCTTAGCAATTAAAAGATGAGTCTTATTAGGATATATAGTATCAAAAAATGGTAGAAAATTGGACCCAGAGAAGGTTAAGGTGATTGTAGAATTAAATCCTCCTTCAACAATAAAAGAGATACAAAGAACCTTGGGGCACATTGGATGGTATCAAGAAATAATACATGACTATGCTACCATCTCCATGCCTATTACTAGACTTCAACAAAAAGATGTGAAGTTTGAATGGAGTGTAAAATGCCAAGAGGCATTTGACATTCTTAAGGCAAAGCTTAGTACATATTCTGTTATAAGACCATCAAATTGGTCATTACCTTTCCATGTGTTTTGTAATACTTCATCCGTGGTAGTAGGAAATACCTTATGTCAAGCAAGTGGAGAGAGAAGCAAGGACTATCCCATAGCCTTTGCGAGTAGACAATTAAATTTTGCAGAAAGAAATTACACTACTACGGAACAAGAATGCTTGGCTATAGTTTTTTTTGTCAAGAAATTTAGACACTACCTCCTCTCAAATCCAATTGTGTTTTTTGTAGACCATATGGCAATCAAGTACCTTATTAATAAGACAAAATTGAGTGGTAGACTAACAAGGTGGATGCTTCTATTAGAAGAATTTGATTATATTATAGAATACAAGCCAAGAAGGATATACATGCAATCCAATCACTTATCTAGGTTGTCAAAACAAATAGGTGAAGTTCCAATTGATGATATCTTAATAGATGAGAATCTATTTGTTGTTTTAACCATCCCTATTTAGTATGAATTAATTACCAAATTTTTAACCACTCAAATCTTACTTTCTTATTTATCTAAAATAGAATGTTAGAAGGTCCAAATTAATAGTAGACATTTTGCCATAGTTGGTGGCAAATTATATCAACGCTGTCGTGTTGTGACACGATTATATGGTGAAACTATGACTAAAAATGATTTTTCAATTAATACTCTATTATCTTAATTCAACAAGAATTCAACATATTTTAATAAGGTTTTTATGAAAGCCTCTTAGTTTATTTTCTTCACTTAATAGCTAATAGATAAGAATTAGTTAGTGATTTTATCTTCTAGGCTGTAGTAATTCTTTTACTGCCTTAGAAAGGCCATAAAATAATAAAAATTTAATAAAAAGAATAAATTATTAAGATGATTGATACTAGGATTAAGTTGAGGATAGGATTGGGCTATAAAATCCCTAGGATAGGTTAGATTGATACCCAGGGGTTGGCCGTTTGTGGAATAGGGTCGAAATCAGACCTCTAGCCACTAAAATGGCCGCCTAGGGCAAAGTACAGGGAATTTTGTAGATCAGCGATTAAGATTGGATAGCTAGCTTGAAGCTTGTTTTGAAGACATTAAGCTTGTTTCCATAGGGTTTTAGATGACTTGGCAATCATTGTTCAAAGTCAATGTTTGTATTAGTATTTTGGATTTTATGTAAGACAATAATGGCTTGCATTCTTCACTGATTTGTACAATTTGTGTAGCATCTACTGTTCAAGATTTGATATTGCCTAGATTGTTGGATGTGCTAAGTATGCACAAAAGTTTGTGTTAATCTAACAATGCAATTAAGAGATATTTGGGCTTTGATACAAAGAGCTGAAGGAAGTTGGCAGTTTAAGGTTAGATAGGATTTCTATGATAACTAAAAATCTACCAATTAGATCAATATAAATTTTGGCACGGTAATAGAAGACTTAGAGATCAAGCTACAAACCAAGTTTGAGCTGAAGTTAATAGTTGAACAAGGAGAAATCACCATTGGAATATCTGCATCAATTTTCAAGTTGGCGGCTGAGTGTCATCAGTGCGGTTTTTGGACATTTTCTTGCAATTTGTAAGTTGGATTGGGCTGAATTTTTTTGAGCATGTAGAAGGATTATACTTTCATTTGTGTGCAAAATTTCACACTAAGTGGACAATTAGATTAAAAGTTATAGCTTATCAAAACTCACTAATTAAGATTAGGGCTTGCAAAGGAAAATAAAAATTGCTTAATTATAAAAGAAACGAGGCAATTGGAGTATATGTATGGTTGATGTTACTAAGAGGAGTGTTTTTAAACACTTTTGAGTTGAACTTTGAATTATATTCTTCATATATAATTAAAACCTATTAGGATTTCTTGATTATTTGTAAATACAACTTTACCTTCCACAGCCAAGTGCCCAATGCATTTCCAAATAAGACTTCATGTAATACAACAATGCGGAATAGATGGAATATTAAGAAGGTGTGATGGAAAAAAAATCCCTACAATTTTATTGGCATGCCATGATAGTGCATATGGAGGTCATTTTTTGGAGACATTGATAGGACAAAAAATCCTTAGAGCTGGCTATTATTGGCCTACTTTATTCCAAGATGCCCATAGGTATACAAAAATATGTGATGCATATCAATGGTATGCTAGAAATGATCTCCAAATGAGCTTACCTCTCCATGTGTCCTTACCTTTAGTTCCATTTGAAAAATAGGAAATAGATTGTATTGGAGAAGTTCATCCTAAGTCTATAAGTGGAATGAAATACATAGTGGTAGCAACCGAGTACCTTACCAAGTAGGTTGAGACAAAGGCAGTTAAGGCCAACAATACTAAGCAAGCAGCCAAGTTCCTTTATGAGCAGATTATTACTAGGTTTGGATGTCCAAAAATCCTAATTAGTGATAGGGGCAAGTATTTTTTGAATGAAGTGATAGAAGACTTGACCTCACGATTTAAAATTAATTATAAGAAGACTACTCCTTATCACCCTCAAACCAATGGACATATGAAGAGGATAAATCAAACCTAAGTTAATATCCTTCAAAAAACCATAACGACTTCTAAATGAAATTAAGATACAAAGCTTTTTATAGCCTTGTGGGCTTATAGGACCACGTTTAAGGTGACTACTCAAGCCACTCCATTTTCCTTGATTTATGGCATAGAAGCCATTTTACCAATTGAATTTGAAATCCTTTTTGTTCAAATTGCCTTGACAGAAAGGTTGTCAAGTAAACAATCTTTGATGGATAGATTGGAATGTTTAGAAGGTCTAGATGAGGCTAGGAGACAGAGTGCTCAACACACAAAGGCAATAGAAAGAAGAAGGAAAATTGCCTTTGACAAATAACACAAGGTCAGAATACTTAGGCCTCGCATGTTGGTCCTTTCACAAGATACTAGAAGATTAGATTTCCTAGGAAAGTTTGATGCTTTATGATTGGACCCTTATTTAATTAAAAAAATCTTCTCAAACAATTCAATTTGGTTATAAACACTGAACTGAGAAGATTTTCCTATTAAAACTTCTGGAAATAGATGTAAAGAATATAGAGTGTGATTTTTATTACACACCAAAAGAAAACATCTCATCTTTAAGTTTATTTTTATTCAAGGACTAAGAAAAAATTAGAGTCATCAAAACTTAATGAAGTCAAGAAGATGAATATTCGAGTTCAAGATAAGCAACAAATTTATTTATTAGTCTTTTCTTCTCTCAAAATTTTTTCTCCTTCATGATGCAATCAAATATATTCCAAGTAAGTGAAAAAGATATTTTAATTAGATCCTCATATTTTTTGAGTGTAAAAAAAAAAAAAAAAATTAAAATATTAGAATTCGTAACTTATATTTGGTAAACATCTAAGAGAAGTAGAAGTGTTGGTTACAAGAGAGGTTGTTAATGGAGCATCCCGGGTTCAAATCCAGTTGGAAAAATGAGCTATCCCAATGAGCTAGTATTAGTGTAGGAAAAGACCAACCTTGACACCTAAAGGATATATAGGCTTTAGAAGGTCAATACTAAAATCTTCTCATGATCAAAAGGAATCTAAAAATATTATCATTTATTTTCTATTTTTTATCTTTTAGCTTTGATTTCTTTATCTATAATTATTAGTTTTTAGGTTAGATTTAATTTTTTCTATCTTCTTTGTTTAGTTCTATGGAATAAAATCTATTTTAGTTCCTTTAGATTAGTTGCAATTTACTCATTTTTATTTAGATAGTTGTTAAAAACTTCTCTAAAAAAGTCCCTTTTTTTTTAATAGCATTTTTGAGAAGACAATTCTAGGTTCTTCTCTTTTGTTAGAATTAGAAAAAAAGGCGAGTATAACTTAATACATTAAAGTGTCAGATTGTAAATTTGAAAATATAAGTTTGATTACTGTTATTAGCCAAAAAAAAAAATCATCCATTAGCTTAAATCTTTGCAATCTTTGAGAGTGCCGTCTTAGATGGTCGCCATGTGTAAGTCATCAAATTAACTCACTAGTTGTTTTAGGACAAAAGAATACATTTAAGTGCTAAAATTATAATTGTTGGATAAAGATGTATTTAAAAGATACTAAAGATAGATACATCTTTAGTAAATTGATTTTATTATTATATAAAATCAATTTACTAAAGATAGATATATCTTTAGTAAATTGATTTTATAATAATATATCTTTAGTAAATTGATTTTATTATTATAAAAAATCACCAAGGTAGAATAAAATAATTTTGAATTTATATTCTTACTTTAGAAGTATTATAGAAAATTTTAGAATTTATTTAGAATTTATTTAGAAATTTTTAGGATTTTTTAAAGTAATTTTGAAGACTTTGGTAAAAAAATAAGTTTTACCACCTTGGGAGCCATTATGAAGAAATGGAGCAAGATTTGAAGGCCATACAAGGTCCCTAGGCTAATTGGGTGTTTTTAAACACCATGATGAAGTCAAAAATGCAAAAATATTAGTTCTACTAGTAGAAAATAGAAGGATCAACAGCTAATATAGTCCTTGTAGGAAGGAAGGTGCACAAGTCCCATATGGGTTGTGGCACCTTAGATGTAGGTAGGAGGATAAGATTAGGGCCTTGTGGTCTCTCTAGGACACCCTTATATACTATTTGTGAGCCTTGGTGAGGTTCAAACTCTTGATCTTTTAAGCAAGTTATCCTTGAAGTAAAAATTACTCACTTAACTTTTCAATTTTTATCTTTTTATCTTTGAACTATCATAACTTACTCATAGTTACTTGGATTTATATGTTTTTTACATCATTAGAAAGTTAAAAAAATTATCTACTTAAAAATATGATTTTTACTTTTTACTTTTTACTTTTTACTTTTATTTTTTATTAGGTGAAAATATAATGAACAGACTATGACTAGTTTTGTAGTGTGCAATTATTCAATTGCACATATTTCACTTGTATTATGTTGTTCTTCTCCTTCATTGTTGTTTATTGCTCCTTATACTTCACACCACAATTTATAAGCAACTCTTAATTGAAGCCACCTTATATTTTGGGTTGAAGAGTGAATTTTATCCTCACGGGGAGTCGAACATCAAAGGCTAGGATCAATAAGTTTGGATTTTTGGATATGGTTTTGGTGCAAATCTTGCATAATTTGGACTTTTTATAAAAGAGATATAAGCGCTCAAAGTTAGGGTGTCGAAATTATACCTACTGTCATTCTTTTAGATATAACTCACACATACAAAGAGCAATAGAGGATCAATAACTGGACTTGGAAAGAGCACTTTTTTAGCTACACTTTTTATGTGGCTTGATGACATCTAAGCTAGGATAAAGGAGATATTGGGAGTTGAAGTCAATACTTATAAGCTAAGGGTAGTAACCCTACTTAACTAGTGGTTATATTTTGAGCTATATCTTAAGCAATTTGATAGATTTTTGGCTCAAATTTTTCAAGAGTGTATATATTTATGTCATAAGTCTATGTGCAAAAATTTTGTGGCATTATGATTTTGAATTTGTGAGATATGAGGAAAATAGTACTTGGGTATCTTTGAGCTAGGATTTTAAACACCTCTTAGGATTTTTGAGATATTAGATGATTGAAAATAAATTTATAGTTGATTCTTCTTTGTGGTAAAACTTAAGAGTATTATCTAGACTTTAAAGAAAATTTTATAGAAATTGAATAGCTGGATTAAGAGTTATTGAACTCTAAATTTTGGGAAGAAATAAGTCCTTGTAGGTGAATAAGGTTTTAAAAGGTTTTGTGGCAATTTGAACCTTTTTATATAAACCTACTTAAATATAAAAGATTTTATCAATAAAAATTATCTTTTATAATATCTATATATTATTTATCCTTTTTATTAAGAAGAAACCACTTATTGGACTCTTGCCAACAAGCTTCAAATAAATTCTCTACAGCCAAGTATCTAGTGTATTTTCAAATAGAAAATCATGCCATATGACACCGTACATATTGATCATAAGAATCTTAAGAATTTTATATCAACACATATATTAAATCATTATCAAGCTTGTTCAAGCATATCTTTGTCAAGATTTGAATTCATTATCACTTATCGATCAAAAAAACAATAAGATTTATCCAATGTCCTTTCTAGACATTCTTATCTTATACCAAAAGAAGGAGATTTAGCTTTTGATCAACAAAAGACAATCTTGTTGAAGCCAAAGTTATTTCATTTTTGAGCAATGAAATCAACATTGATTGTTGATTCAACTTTTTTTAAATAAGTCCAATCAAATATGTCTTCAGACCCTCTTATTTATGATATTCAAAATAATTCATCTAAGTTCAATGATACTTTTGAGTTCAAATTTAAGAACAATCTATTCTATTTTGAGAAATGCTTATATATCCCAAAAAAAAAAGCATGACTACGTACTTTTGAAGCTCGTCACAACTTCCTTGCAACAAGCCATTTTAGATACAACAAGATTTTAGAACTAATATTAAAAAAAATTTAGTGATTTTAAATATAAAAGACAGTTAAAGAGTCTGTGCAACTATGTGATATTTGTTTAAGATCAAAAACTCCTCACCATTGATCTTACAGACTTCTCCAACCATTACTTATATTGGAACAATCATGGTCTTCTATCTCTATGGATTTTATCCTAGATCTATCAATTTCAAGTTTATATGATTCTATACTTGTAATTATAGATTGCTTCATAAAGATGGCACATTTTGTATCATATAAAAAATCTATCATAAGTAAAAAAATAGCTAAATTCTTCCTTGATAATATCTATTGCTATAATAAATTATCAAGGAATATTATATTAGATAGAGGGACGTAATTTATATCAAAATTTTGAAAAAATCTTTTTAAGATATTAAAGGTGGATATAAAACTATCTTTGACCTTTGATCCTCAAATTGATAGACAAACAGAATGGATAAATTAAGTTTTACAATAATATTTGAGATATATCATTAATTATTATTTAGATGATTGGACAATTTTTTTGCCATTGTGTAGAATGGGTAGGAATTTTAGGATTTATAATATATAATTTGTAAGATTAAGAATAGGCAAGAAGCTGATGAATGGCCAATTTAGAAGGCAAAATGGATGAGGAAGTTAAAAAAAAATAATTATCATCGGTTGTGTAGCAGTTAACATAGATGGGATAAGTATAAATTGATTTGATACGGAGGAGTCGGGGCCAGAGTGTGATAGTCCTGAGCCGGGATAAGCTTGGTGCTATCTCTTTCTTTTCTTTTGTTAGGCTATAGTAGAAGATCCGGATTCTATTCCGATAGGTTATACGATGCCAATGATGAAGTATAGTAATAAAATAGAAAATTTTATATATGTGGATGAGTAAGAAATTATAATTGTTTGATGCGTGAGTTCATTGTAGTGAATTGGAGGTCAAAGATCGGATATGTCAATGAAGTTTGATTGTGGATGAGAGTATTATGCCGTATTGACTGTGAGAGTTGAGCAGTGAAGGAGAATATTGGAGAAACAATTTGTTTCAAAAGACGTTCTTGGTGAGAAATTATTTCTAGTGATTGGAGAGAGAAGCGGGTGTATGTAGTCTATGGAAATGGTGCAACATTGCCGGTTGTTGTTGTGAGCTCGGAAGAAGACATCAAATTAGAATAAGAGAATTGATAGAGGATTGTATCACGAAGTTTATCTTTAGTTGCGAAATAACAGAACTAATAGAGTGGACCGTATTATTTTAAAAAGCGTGTACATGTGCATTGGACTCTAATATTCAGAAGGTGATTAGTTGTGTGACCCTAACAATTTAATTCAATGCGGATAGTCTCTTCCTATATTTGAATCTCTCTTTACAGGTTTACACTAGGTAGTATTGATAGAATAAATGAGACAAAGAAGAATAACACATTAGTAGAGTTTGCTTATAATAATTTGATACATTCTTTTATTCAATAGTCACCTTTATTAATTATAGTTATCATGCATAATTTGATATTTTTGACTTTTCAAAAGTTGATAATCTTGTGGTAGAAGACTTAATAAATCGATTGTCAAAATTACATGTAATAATGAAGGTACAATTAAAGGAAGCTCAAGAACAACAAAAGACCAACGTAGATGTCTATCATAAGGAACAACCTTAATTCTAGATAGGTGATAAGATATGACTACTTTATTATAATATCAAGACTATTTGTCCTTATAACAAACTCGATTATTGGAAGTTAGGTCTATTTTTGATTTTTGAATAAATTAATCTAATTGCTTATCAATTAAATCTATTGGAGTCTATAAAGATCTATCTTATATTCCATGCATCTCTGTATAAATCATATAAAATAGCGGATATACAAGGAAGAAGACAAATATCATTGCTTTCTATAGAAATGAACAACAATAAAGAATTTTAGATAGAAGAGATATTAAATTCGAGGCGATATTAAAATAGGTTAGAATATCTTGTATATTAGTGCGAATATGATATTAGTGAATGTTCATAAGAGCCATCTAAGAATCTAGCAAATACATCAACAAAATCAATGTGTTTCATTCACAATATTTATTAAAATCAAGGTGAAAAGACAAAAAAAATTTTGCTATAAAACAAAACAAGTTCAATGGAGATTTCATTCTATCTTATAACATTATTTGCCATTCCTTTGAATATTCTAATGCCAAAAGATAGAGAATCAATAACCAATAAATTCAATTTAAGAGCTATCATTTGCTAATTTATTGGACGAGATATTATAACTATGACAACCTTCAAGACAATAGAATAAAGATGAAGATATTTAAAAATGGTATATTCTTCTTTAAATTAATGGTGAGATACATCATATTTAATATCACAACCTTAGAAGAGACTTCCATTGTTTGGTGATACTTTTGAAAATAGGAACTACTCTTGATAGTGTTACAAATATTTTCTTTGAAACAAATTATGAAGGCCTCAATAATGCTCAAATATCAAGGTGGTCCTTTCACCTTGGTATGAGATACTATCAATGGCTGAGACGACCTTTCAACTATCTTCAAAGGGAAGAAAGATCAAAATATGTAGCAAATATAATTTGATGTATCTTCAACTTCCTTAATATATAATCATTACTTTTCATAGAACTCGTCCCTAAAAAGGTGATAATATCATGGATATAAGATTTATTCTAATAATTATTTATAAGGATAAAATTCATCCTTCAATCCAAACTATAAGATGGCCTCACTTAAGAGTTGCTTGTAATTGGTGGTGTGAAGTGAAAGAAGCAAATAGCAAGAACAAAGAGAAGAATATAAGGGTAAGATTCACTCTTCAACCCAAGTTATAAGGTGGCCTCAATTAAGAGTTGTTTATAAATTTTGGTGTGAAGTATAAAGAGCAATAAACAATAATGAAGGAGAAGAACAACACAAAACAAGTAAAATTTGTGCAATTAAGTAATTGCACACTACAAAACTAGTTATAATCTGTTCACTAGATTTTCATCTAATAAAAAGTAAAAATAAAAAGTAAAAATTATATTTTCAAGTAGATAATTTTTTTATCTTTTCAATGATATAAAAAATATATAAATCTAAGTTACTATAAGTAAGTTATGATAATTCAAAATTAGAAGGTAAATAATGGAAAAAATTAAGTAGAAATTTTTACCTCAAGGATAATTTGTTACAAGATCATGGGTTTGAACCTCACCAAGGCTCACAAGTAGTATATATGGGTGTCCTAGAGGGGCCACGAGGCCTTAGTCTTATCCTCCTACCTACATCCAAGGTGCCACAACCCATATGGGACTTGTACACCTTCCTTCTTACAAGGACTATACTAGCTGCTGGTCCTCCTATTTTATATTAGTAGAACTAATAATTTTTCATTTTTGACTTCACCATGGTGTTTAAAAACACCCTATTCGCCTACGAACCCTGTATGGCCTTCAAATCTTGCTCCATTTCTTCATAATGGCTCCCAAGGTGGTAAAACTCATTTTTACCAAAGTCTTCAAAATTGCTCTAAAAATTCTTAATAAATTCTAAATAAATTCTAAATAAATTCTAAATAAATTCTAAAAATCTTTACAATATTTTTAAGATGAAAATATCAATTTAAGACTATTTTATTCTACCTTGGTGATTTTTTATAATAATAAAATCAATTTAAATCAACTAAAAATCCTATTTTCTAAAAAAATAATTAAAAAGACATGAGATTTCTTTCTCATGCTTCTTCTACCTACTAAGTAATATTTATAGGTTTTTAATAAGTAATATATGTAGTTAGAAGGCCTATGTAGACATTGGTCTCAATAACTAACTCTTAATACTTAATATTAAGTAAAAATACTAAACCAACTAAAATAATTGCCTCCAAGACTTACTAAGACTTTATTTTTGTATCGTTTCTTCTAATAAGACTTTCATATTTATAAATACTTCTAAATTCTAATAAATATTTAAATAGTCAAAAAGACTTTCTAACCATTATATTTATATAACTAAATGACTTAAGACTATATTTTTAACCAATCCACCAATTAAGATCCATTGGTAGGACTTACAAAGAACAAACACAAAATAATTGAAATAAATGATAACAAGTAAGTATACAATCTAAAACTAGGACATAATATGTTCATTATATTTTCACCTAGTAAAAAATAAAAAATAAAAAATAAAAGTTATATTTTTAAGTTCATAATTTTTTTATCTTTTTAATGATGTAAAAAAAATTTATAAATTCAAATTATTATGAATAAATTATGATAGTTCAAAATTAAAAGATTAATTATAAAAAAATTAAATAAAACTTTTTTACTTCAAGGATAACTTGTTTAAAAGATCAAGGATTTGAACCTCACTAAGGCTCATAAGTAGTATAATAAAGTATCATAGAGAGGCCATGATGCCTTTGTCTTATCCTCCTACCTACATCCAAGGTGCCACAATCCATATGAAACTTGTGCACTTCCCTTCCTACAAGGACTATATTAGCTGATAGTCTTCCTATTTTCTACTAGTAAAGCTCATTTTTTTATATTTTTGACTATATCATAGTGTTCAAAAATATCCAATTAACCTAAGAACCTTATATGGCCTTCAAATCTTACTCCATTTCTTCATAATGGCTCCTAAGGTGGTAAAATTCATTTTTATCAAAGTCTTCAAAATTATTCTAAAAATTCCTAAAAAAGTCTATATAAAGTCTAAATAAATTTTAAATAAATTTTAAAAATTTCTATAATATTTTTAAAATAATAATATCAATATAAAAATACTTCATTCTACCTTGGTGATTTTAAATCAATTTAAATCAACTAAAAATCCTATTTTCTACATAAATAACTAAAAAGATACGAGGTTTATTTTTCATGCTTCTTCTACCTACTAAGTAAGATTTATATATTTTTAATAAGTAGTACATGGAAATAAGAGGCTAATATAGACATTAATTTCAATAATTAAATATTAATTCTTATAATTAAGAAAAAATACTAAATTAATTAAAATAATTGCCTTTAAGACTTATTAAGACTCCATTTCTTCTCTACTAATACTATTTTCTTTTATTTAGCATCCTATAAATATATCTTTACTTTATATTTATAATTTTAATATTCTAAATATATTTTTTTATTCTAAAATAACTTATGAGTCAATTTAATGACTTACATTTGGCGACTATTTAGAACAACTTGCGAAGAAAAAGAACCTAGACTGATCTTTCAAAGTGCTATTGAATAAACAAAGTAATTATCTACAAAAGCTTTAACAACTATCTAAGATCAGAATGAATGAGTTGCTATTAATATGAAATAACTAAAGTAGGTTTTGTTCTATAGAATTAAAGAAAGAAGAGTAAAAAAATTAAATCTAATCTAAGAACTAATGATTATAGAAAAAAAATCAAAGTTAAAAAAAATAAAAATAAAAATAAAAAAATAAAAAGATAATATTCTTAAATTCTTATTCAATATGAGAGGATTTTAATATCAACCTTCTAAAGCCTATGTATCTATTGGATATCAAGGTTGGTCTTTTCTTGCACTAACACTAGTTCATTGGGATAGTTTATTTTTTCAATTGGATTTGATCTTGAGATGCTTCAATAACAGTCTTTTTTGTGACTAATACTTTGACTCCTCATGGATATTTATCAAACACAAAATCACAAATTCTAATAGTCTAATTTTATTTATTTATTTATTTAAATAGCCTTAAATAAATATGAATATAAGAATAAGATTCTTTCTTTTGGTATGTAATACAAATCACACTCTATATTCTTTACATCTATTTCTAAAAGTTTTAGTAGAAAAATCTTCTCCATTCAATATTTACAACTAAACTAAATTGTTTGAAAAGACTTTTTTAACTACATAAGGATTGAATCATAAGGCATCAAACTTTCTTGGAAAATCTAATCTCCTAACATCTTATAAAAAGACCAACATGCCAGTCTTAAGAATTTTGATCTTATATTGTTTGTCAAAGGCAATTTTTTTTCTTTTTTGTATAGCCTCTGTGTGTTGAACACTTTGTCTCTTAGCCTCAACTAAACCTTTTAGATGTTCCAATCTATCCATGAAAGATTATTTAGATGACAATCTTTTTGTCAAGGCAATTTGAAGAAAAAGAATTTCAAATTCAATTGAAAAAATGGCTTTTTTGCCATAAATCAAGGAAAATGGGGTGGCTTGACTGATCATCTTAAACATGGTCCTATAAGCCCATAAGATTGTAGGAAGCTTTCTATTCCAATCCCATTTAAAAGTCATTATGGTTTTTTTAAGAATATTGACTAAGGTTTGATTCACCCTCTTTGTATGTCTATTGATTTGAAAGTGATAAGATGTAGTCTTCTTATAATCAATTTTAAATTATGAAATCAAATCTTCTATCATTTCATTTAAGAAATGCTTGTCTCTATCACTAATTAAGATTTTGGACATCCAAATCTAATGATAATCTGCTTATAAAATAACTTGGCTGCTTGTTTAGTATTGTTGGCTTTAACTACCTTTGTCTCAGTCCACTTAATAAGATACTTGATTGCTACTACTATATGCTTTATTCCAATAATAGAATTGAGATAAATTTCTCCAATATAATTTATTCCATATTTGTTAAATGGGACTAAAAGTAAGGATACATGGAAAGATAAGTTCATTTGGAGGTCATTTCTAGCATATATTTGACATGCATCACATATTTTAGTATACCTATAGGTATTTTAAAATAAAATAAATCAATAATAATTGATTCTAAGGATCTTTTGTCCTATCAATGTTCTTGAAAAATGACCCCTATATATATTATCATGGTATATTGATAAAATTGTAGGAATTTCTTTTTCCATCATACATCTTCTTAATATCCCATCTATTCTACATCAATATAATTTGCCATCAACTATGATAAAATTTCTACTATTAATTTAAACATTCTAATATTTTATTTTAGATAAATGAAAAGCCAAGGTTTGAATGGTTAAAATCTTAGTAATTAATTTATACCAAGTAGAGGTGGTTGAAACAAAAAATAGGCTTTTATCTATTAAAGTATCATCAATTGGATCTTTGCCTATGTATTCTAACAACCTAGATGAAAGAATGGCTTGCAAGTACATCTTTTTGGCTTATGTTCTACTATATAATCAAATTCTTTTAATAGAAGCATCTACCTTGCTAATCTACTATTTAATTTTGTATTATTAATAAGATACATAATTACCATATAGTCTACAAAAAATATTATTAGATTTAAGAAGAAGTAGTATTTGAATTTTTTGATAGAAAAAACCATGGCAACGTATTCTAGTTCTATGCTAGTATAATTTTTTTCTATTAGATTTAATTATTTATTAGCAAAAACTATGGGATAGTCCTTATCTCTTTCTCTACTTATTTGACATAAGGTGCTTCTTATTGCTGTCGTGGTAGAGAGAATCTGCCTCAAAAAAGTGCTGGGCTTCTGGCTGCCACTAATTATTCAAGCAAGATTCAAGTATAATAAAAACCCCCAAATTTATATAAAAGAGATCTTCATAGGGCTGTTACATCCAATACATAAGCCTAATTGAAGTTCGGGAAAAATTCCCTTCCTACGAGGGAATGAAGATTTAGAGTATTTTGTTATGTTAGTTGGATAAGCTTCATATAGATTACCTTCTTCATTATTTGCTTTGGACTTGCTTGAGTCATCTTTTTCCTTCTCTTTGTCCTTCTCCCACCACTCTTTTGATAATAGTGTATCATCAAAATGAACAAAAGAAGATACATTTTCTGAATTTGTCTCTTGAGAAGCTTTTTTGTTCTTTGGAGACTTCTTCTTGCTTACAAGCTCAATAATATCTTCTTCAAGAAAAACTCTATCCTTCTTTTCTTCAATCACATATTTTTGAATTTGGATCATCTGGGCTTTTTTTGTTAAGCCTTGCGCTCTTCTATATTCAAATTCACCTTGATTTTGGATACATGTTGTATCTATAATAACCCTTGTATTACTCATATTCATTCCAGGAAATATTTGTAAAACCTCATTTTCCATTTCTCTATTGAAAAATTCTTCTATTTCTTCAACTTTCTCTTCTTGAGTCTCATTAAAGCCAATTTTTTTCTCTTTTTGGTAGCCATCATTAACCATAGAGTCACATTTGAGAACAAATACCTGACTAATTTCTTCCTCTTCATTCATAGGTATGTGAGTATCTAATGCTTTTGCTATAATAGCTTCAATTTTGGCATTGTTGGCATCATCCTTCTCCTTCACTTTGTCTTTCTTCCGCCTCTCTTTTGGTAATGATATGTCTCCAAGACAAGGAGAAGAAGGTACCTTCTTTGGCTTTTGTTCGTCTTGAGCTTCTTTGTTTATTGGAGACCTCTTCTTGCTTACAGGCATTTGAGATCTTCTCAACTCAGTCATTTCTACCTTTAGATCTTGTATGCCCTTAATTAGCTCTTCAATGGCATCATCTTGAGTAGCCTTATTTGTCTTTTGTAGTGGTATTGAACTTGGGATTGCAGATATTGGCTCTAACAGTGATAATAACCTCCGAGTCTTAATATTTTGCTACTTGGCCACAAGTCCTACTGTTTCTTTCACTAGCCCCCAATTATTTATAAATCCATTCTCAGATGTTCTATCTGCAAGATGAAAAAAGAGCTTGTCCTCCAAATCTTCATCAATTGCTTGTAAAAATAACTCAATTTTCTTGGTTTCCAACAATTCCTTCTCATGCTTTGATAATTGACCAAACTTTGTTTCAAATTCCCTGATTAATTTATTTGGAGCCATTTGGTTCCCTGGCCTTTGTTCAATCTATTCTAAAAATAATCTTTTGGTCATCCTCTCTGAGTCTTCTTCAAAAAACTCATCCTTCAATAATTCTTCAAATTTGTTCCATGATATAATCCCTTCATGTAGTTCATGCACCCTCTCTCTAACTTCTGGTATCACTGCCAAATCAAAAGTAGTGATCATTCTTACCTCTCAATTTTGATGTACTTCTATTTCACATGTGTATATCTTCAAAAACTTGGTGATATTTCTTCCTTCAAACCTCCCAACCTTGTCCACTACTGCTTGTAAGGCTTTTGTGGTGCTCTTGTCATCTTCTTAATCCCGTTGCCTCTCATCCATAAATTGAGCAAATGCTTGAAATAAATCATAAGCACCTACTCCCCCTGGTAATCCAAATCCAAGATTTTGATCCCCCATCTTGGCTTAATGAGTAATTAATGCCTCAAGGCTCTCTCAGTGGAAGCACCAATATTGTCGTGGTAGAGAGAATCTGCCTCAAGAAAGCATTGGGCTTCTGGCTGCCACTAATTACTCAAGCAAGATTCAAGTATAATAAAAACCCCCAAGTTTATATAAAAGAGATCTTCATAGGGCTATTATACCCAATACATAAGCCTAATTTCCTCAAACCACTCAAAACATAACAAAATACTCTAAACCCTCATTCCCCCGTAGGAAGGGAACTTTTTCCAAACTTCAATAACCCATAACTTTAAATCCAACTATCCAAATCTACTTCAAATTTACATGGAGTACTGATGTATTCTTCACAACTACCACCACAAATTTCAACTGTCAATTCATTATCAATCTTTAGATATTGCTAAAATCCTAGCAATAGCTTTAAACCCTTGTTTACAAACACCCGTGTACTAAATTCTTCATATCTCCCAATCTAAAAGTCTAAATGTTATGAATTTTTGATGTATAGCTTTTTAGCATAATAATACACTTTCTAAGAAATTTTGAGACAAAAATTTGTCCAAAAACTTAAGATATGGCAAACCCCATCACTATCAACAAAACGGTCTACTTACTGCCTTGGAATTCAATCTGCTGTCTTTGACTTCCAATAACTCCTTCTCCAAAACTCCAAATGTAGTAATTCTTCCACATTATGTGTAGAGCTTAAAATCCCCTCTCTAGCCGCACCTCTCGATCTCCAAAAGCTTTCATACAACTCCTCCAATCCTCAAAAGAGTGACAGTATGTCTCATATTGACACCTTATCTTCAAATGGCTATAACTTCTTTACCCTAACTCCAAATCCTCTAATTTTTGTTCACAAATTGTACCCAAAATCCTAAAATTTACAACCCTAGTCTCTATTTTTCTAATGGCCTCCTTGAAGTCACCGAAACCCTTGTTAAGGTCGCAGGCAGCCTCCTCAAAGTCCATTGGGCATGGTATTCGACCAATAGGGATGAAGTTTTCCATTCCTTGCCTTCATCCGACCATGCCTTCATTTCATCCCTTCCAATTAGCCTCCTACTAGCTTATATTTTCATCCTTAGGCTCCCACCTTCTCTCAAGGCTTCATACTAATCATTTAGATCTTATAATTTTTAAATACCATAATCAAAACAAGTAAAAATAAAATTAAGTTTCTTCTATCAATCCCTTTAATTTATTTTACTAACCATTCTAACACATATCTAAATCTATAAACATATTAGACATTTTGAGTGGATTTTACATACTGTAAGTAATTACAGTACGACACCGCCACAAATGAAGCATCACAAAACACATGAAAAGGTAATGACCAATTTGGTAGTCTCAAAATATATTACATGCTAAGCATTGTCTTAAGAATATCAATGCCTCTTGGTATTTTTCACTCCAGTCAAACTTTATATCTTTTTACTGAAGTCTAGTAATAGGCATATAGATGATAGCATTATCATGTATCACTTCATGATACCATCCAATATGTCCTAAGATTCTTTATATCTCTTTTATCATTGAAGGAGGTTTTAATTTCACAATTACCTTGACCTTTTTTAGGTCTAGTTCTCTACAATTTTTTGGTACTACGTATCCTAATAGGACTCATCTTTTAATTATTAAAAATATTTTATCAAGATTTAAAGCAATCTTAATTCTTTTATACCTTTAAAGATAAGACCTTATATAATCATGATGTATTGTCTTAGAAGACTGGGTGCTAAAATCATCAATGAATATTATCATTGATTTGTGTAGCAAGTTTGAAAAGGCATATGATATTACTTTTCAAAATGTCAAAGGAGCATTATAAAGTCTAAAAGACATGATCACATATATGAAGGTACTCCAAAGCGTAATAAAGGCTGTTTTATAGTGATCCTTTGGAACTATGGAAATTTGATAATAACCTAAATATCCATCCATAAATGTAAATAATTTGTGCCTAGCCACCTCTTCTAAGATGATATTTATGAATGGAAGAGAGAAGTGATCCTTTTGGATATACTTTGGTAAGATACAACATATTTGGCGTGATAATCTTGGAAGAGACTCTTGGTATTTGATAATATTTTTAAAAATAGAAACTTTTTTTAATGGTATTTCAAATATTTTCTTTGAAGGAAGTTATGAAGGCCTTATTATTGATCAAATATTAGGATGGTCCTTCTGTCTTAATATGGGGCACTATTGATAGTTGAGAGGATCTATCAACTATCTTTGAAGGGAACAAATATCAAAGTATATAACAAATACAATTTGGCACATCTTAGACTTCCTCAATGTATAATCACCATTCCTCGTGGAACTTGTTCTTAGAAGAGAAGATAATATAATAGACATAAGATTTATTCTAATAATTATTTAAATAATATAGATAGATAGAAGTGAATAAAAAAAAAAAAATTGATATTTTATTACAGAGAAGCTTTTTAGAAGCTTAATAGATGTCACGGACACAAATTATAGACTTGAAGTCTAAATAAGAAGTTCAAGAAGAACTGGCAGGAATTGGATTAATATCACAGACACAGAATATAGACTTGAAGTCTAAACAAGAAGTTCAAGAAGAACTGGCAAGAACTGGATTAATCAGATGAGTACAAAAACAACACCAGAGAGGTGAGCTAGAGCTCCAAGAGATATGTTGTCAAGACTGAAGAACTCTTCAGCCTCGACTCCAATATATACCTCCTACCTAGGAAGCTTCTCAAGCAGCTTCCTCCAACTAGGGAGCTTCTCAAGCAACTTCTACTAACTAGGAAGATATTAGAAGGCTTTGGAAGATTCCTAGAATAGTTTAGAAGGTTCTAATAAGTATGTCCTTGACACTAGGAAGATATTAGAAGGCTCTGGAAGGTTCTAGAGAGTTCTAGGAAACTTCTAGAATGTTCTAGAAGGTTCTAACAAGTATGTCCTTGACAATAGATGCGATTTCATCTTTATTCATATTTATAGGTGATTGGTAGGTTAGAAACTTGGCGAATACATTAGCCTCATATTGCACATATTGATAGCTTGTAAAATAAGCTAATCATTTGGCACACATATAAAAAACTTATCTTATAAGTTTGATATATTTTTTACAAATTGAACAGGTATTGGAGGTACTATAAAATGTCGCTATGTAGCTCTTAGATAGATAGTATATATAAAGATAAGAATAAAGCCTTCTTCACTCTTATCAATATCTTTTTTATTCCTAGTCTTATTTCAAGAATCTCTATTCTTCTTATCTTTAGCAATAGCCATTCTAATTTAATATTATACCATCTATGAGTGATTCTTTATTATTTTTAAATGACATAAGAGTATTTTGATATTTTGGTTGTTTATATTTCATGTCCTTGATAGTAATAGACACTTCAAGTTATATCCATGGAAAATAAACCAATACACCTATCTTGTCTACTCTTCTTTTAAGCTAATCCATTATAATCCTTTCTAGGGATTCCATTTTCTATCCTTCTCACCTCTTATAGAATCAGCATATCACAAAGTTTAAAATTGAAGGATTGGTGAAGGAATACAAATTCTTAAGCAATATGAAAATAAAACAAAGTAAAAATAGATGGATCAATTTAAATTTTAAATATATTGATTTAATATTTTTTTATTTATATAATATATATATATATATATATATATTATAAAATTAAAAAAACTATAATTATCTTTTTAATTTTATTATAGTTATTGTAATCTTCTACGATAGGAAAAGACTTCTCTTTGAATTCTCTTTTTTTTTTTTGTGTGGTATTTTGTAGGTAGTTTTTTTTTGTGATGTATATATTTTGTTTTAAGAGAAAAAAATAAAAAATTTATTTTATGGAAAATCTTGTATAATAATAAAATAATAATATATATATGACAATGAGAATGTTTATTGCATAGTTATAATTATGTTAAAAATGATGTTGATGTAGTAAACTAGGTTGTCATTATATTACATGTGATCTTATTTAAAAGTATACCAATATTGTAAAGGAGAAAGAACCATCTTTAAAAAACCATTGGAATCCTAATTGCCTATTAAGTGAAGAAAAAAAACTAAAGAAACTACAAAAAAATAAGAAAGATAGAAGTAAATCCTAATTTTATATATTTTACACTTTTAAATCTTTACAAGTTTGTATAGGTATATTCAAGCCTAATCCAAGCCAACTTAGTTAATATCCAATGATATTCTAATTTATACCCTTCAAATTTTTTAAAATTTTCTAATTGATATTCTTAAAATATCCTATTTGATACTCTTTAGATTCTTCAATTGATACTCTTAAGATATCCTAATTGATATCTTTAAGATTTTTTAAGATTTTTTTATTAATATTCCTAAAAAACCTTAATTCATATCCTTTAGATTTCTTAAGGTTTTTTAGAGATCCTTTTACTTCATTCTTTTCAAAGAGCCCTTGAAAATCAAAAAAAAAAAAAAAAAAAAAAAGGAGTTTTTATAATTCTAGAAAGATTTAAATAAATGATTAGCCAATACCTCGGCAATACTTGGCACATATGGATACTCATCTGATATTCGTTTGATACTTGGTTGATATCTTATAGATTTTTTTAATATTTTCTTTAGATTTTTCAATAAATATTTTTAAAATATACTGGTTGATATTTTTTAGATTTTCTAAAAATTTCCTAATTAATACTCCTAAAATATCTTGGTTGATATTTTTTTAAAAATTTTAAAGATTTTCTTTAGATTTTCTAATTGATACTCTTAAGATATTTTAATTGATGTCTTTTAGATTTTTTAAGATTTCTTAATTGATATTCTTAAGATATTTTAATTGATACCCTTCAAATTTCTTAAAGATTCTTTAAAATATTTTGTAGTGAGATTCCATCCCATTTTAATCTTATTCATACTATAGTTTTAAAACTAGCTCTATAATAATCTTTTTTATATAATAATTTTTAAACTAGTTCTATTTTTTCTATTTCTTTAACGTCTATTTAATTTTGATGCATTTGCTATAAGTGCATCACAACATCTCCACCCTCCCCCTCCTTCCAAACTTGTACATCTTTTGGCATGCACTATTCTAATCATCTTCATCCTTGATTACTTTTGATTATTCTTCTTTCAAACCTTCTTCTGTCAATGACTCTTGATCTAATTTTTGAACTTTTAAGCCTTAAATATCTTCAGCATAGATTTATCCATTCTTTTTTTTAAATAGCTTAATTTATTTATTAGCTATTCTAGACATTAATGATGTTCCATCTAGTTCTTTCAAAGAATAGGTTGTATTATCAAATACCTCAATTACCACATATGGTCCAAATCATCTTATGAAAAACTTTCTTAAGGCACTATGCTAATAATTTAATGTATTATCAAACAAAAGTATCCAATCACCAATCTGAATAGGATTTGATCTTAACCTATGTGTTTTATCAAATTTGTTATTATTTTATAACTTTGCATTCATTAATTTTTCAATAGCCTTCCGATGATTATCATGTAGTCTCTCCAATTGTCTAATTTATAATTCTAATAACCTTTTCTTGTGAATGTTATTCTTCCAAGCCAAGAGTATTCAACTAGGCGCACTTTTCTCAAATTAACATCATAGATTTTTGTTCCATCATCAATTCTATTGGCATATAGCCTATAACAGAATTATGAGTGGTTTTGTCTGCCTATAAGGCAAATGATAGTAATTTAAGCCAAAATTTAGTTTTACCTTTGCATACCTTGATCAAAGCCTAAATAATTGGAATATATCTATTCTCAATCTTTCCATTAGCTTTTGAATTGTAAGCTGTAGTTAGTTTCAATTGGATTTTGTATCTTTTAAAAAACTCATGAGTTCCTACTGCATCTAACTCATCTATGTCTGCCTTTGTTCTTCCAATATTCTCATAATAATATACTCTATTATCTAAAATAAATTTGCAGACTAATTTTTTTGACTTATTTCTTAAAGTCCCTCCTTTTGCTTAATTTGAAAACTCTTCACATATTAAAATTAAATATTTTATACTCCATATTTCAATTGGTATAACAACTAAGTCTAATATCTATTAAAAATATATACTAGATAGATAAGTAGGACACAAACCATCTCTATATCTAATCTTTAACTGTAATTGATATTTTAAACAAGAATTTATAAATTCTTCTATATCTTTGTATATACCTTTTCACCAATACTTTTCTTTAATCTTGATGAAGGTAGCCCATACTCCCTTGTGTCTAGTTCATAATGTATCATAAAATTATTTTGAAACTTGATTCTTGGTCCCAACATCATCAATTATCCTTAGAAGAATTCCATCTATTCTTTTAGGCCTCTTCTACAAGAATCTTTTTTTCAAAATGTACTTGTAAGCTTAATGTTTAATATCTTTGAAATATTTTTTAGTCCAACCTTCTCCCTTCTTTAAAGTATTCAAGTATAAACCAATGTTTCATAATTTGTCCTCATACAAATCCATATTGAAAGATAAGATTTCACCAATATGGTTTTTTATTTCCATTACATATATATAATCCATTTCAATCTTTTTATTCTTGCCAAAGGTAAGCATTTTCTCTTCATAAGAAATCATTGATAATAAAAATGATCATATGCTTAGAAGGACAAAAGAATCAATACCAACTTTCATATCTTTGCAACATTGACCTAAAGAATTCCATCAATATTCAATTTTAAGCTACTTTCAACCTCCTACTTTTTTTTTGTCCATGAACAATCTAATGCCTTTAAAGGTATAAGGCCCACATGACTAATCTTTACATAGATCCTTCAATGATATTAGATTAAAAGAATTTAAAAGTGAGGTAAGACAAGCAAATGATGTGTTAAAAAATGAGATGATGAATACTATAAAAATTATAAGTGAACAAATACCTTGTCTCATTAAAAATCAAAATGCAACTATAGAGCCTAAATACCACAAATTAAGGATTCATATCTCTAGATTATAATATACAAATTATAAACAAGTGAACTATATATTCCAATTTTGTCCACAATTCTTACAACATTCTATAAAAAAAATAAATCTCAATTATATAAGCCCCTTCATCAACTGAGACAAGTAGATCCAAATATCTTTTTAAATCAAAGGAATAATATGGTAACTTTTGTATTTATAGAAAACCATATCAAGAAGATTAATATTAGATTAAAAATGAAGTAATATGCTCTAATTGTAGAGAATTTCATCTTACAGATTATTGTATAAGATCCAATAAGATTATTTCCTTAAATTTTTCTTCAAAAAATTATATCAATCAAGTTATAAGAGATATGCAAGGAATTAGATTTGTAAATGCTATTATTACAAATGGTCTATTAAATATGTATTATAACTATTCAAGCAATGGTTAAAATCTCTAACCTT
This sequence comes from Physcomitrellopsis africana, assembly GCA_036785485.1. Taxonomy (NCBI): domain Eukaryota; kingdom Viridiplantae; phylum Streptophyta; class Bryopsida; order Funariales; family Funariaceae; genus Physcomitrellopsis; species Physcomitrellopsis africana. Next base: position 1,080,015 of record JAWRVF010000007.1, read on the forward strand.
CAATAATAATTCAAATCAATTAGAAAATATTATAAAGATCCTTAGCATATAATCAAAATCTAAATCAAAACCAACAACTACCATCTTTTCAAAATATTAGGTATATAATGGCTCAATTTGATGTACTTTCTATATCAAATTTACTACCTTCTCAATCTAACTTGGTGCAACTAGAAAACAAGAAGATCTCTTTAGACAATGGATATTTATCTTCTTTAGTTGTAATCAAAAGTATAAGTACTAAAAAACCAATAGATTTAGCACAACATAAAGAAGATGAAATATCTATAGATACTTCAGAAGAATCATCCAAATTTATAGAATTGAAAAAAATTATCTAAGAAATAGTTAAAGAATTAAAATACAATCAACTATCATTTTTAGTTGAACCAAATAAAGAAGGATATCAATTTGTAGGTAAAGAATGGCCTTAGACTTTAAGTACTTTTTCAAAACATCCAACAACTATTAGAACCTTCAACCCTGCAAAGCCATATGATTTATAGTAAGATCTTTGTAGGACTAAGGCCAATATTTCTTTTGGTTAATTAATTCAAGTAATGCCAATGATAAAAAAAGACCTCAATGAAAGAATAATTATACAAAAAAAAACCAAAAACTTAGAAAGAATAGTTAGAATTGAAAATCATTTACAAAGTAGTTATCAAAGTTAGATTAGCTGATGAAAGACCTTTTCAACTTCTAGGTCAAATTTGTGATTTATGCATGTAAATAGGAGGTGTAGATTATATAATATCATTTTATATGATACGGTTATTTGAGGACCCTGATAGCTACCTTCTTTTGTTAGGAAAGAGATAATTGAAGGAATCTAAATGAGTAATCAATTAGAGGGCTTTTAAATCTTATTTTACTTTTAAACTTGTAGATAATTATACAACAACCATAATATCTAGTCATATTAGACTTCAAATCTTGGCTTTCTTACAAAAAAAACTACTAAATATAAAATCCAAATAAATTAATTTTATCTAGTCTAATTCAACTTCAACTATTACACCAATAAAATATATTAGTCCTAGATTATATAAATATGAAAATGAGGATGATTTTACCAAATGGTTAGAAGAGAATTCTTATGAAGAAGAAGACATTTACATCCAATTTATAGATATAATTGATTAGTTGGAGCTTGAAGATATTTGCTCCAATCTTATAACCTTGGTTGTTGATATTTGTATAAATGAAGCCTTTAGCTTGGAAATTGATAGAATTCAAGTTGGAGACTTTGATGCTATGATGAAAGAAAAAACCATCATGCCTCTTCTTTTATAATTCAAAAATACACCTTAAGATATTGAGATTGGACATAAAATATTTATTTATCTACGAGTACTTAAAGATTGGTATTATGGACCTATTCACCCAATACATGTAATAAAATAAGATTGGATAAAAATTCCACTTAACCATGATGAAGAAGAACTCAAATATGTCAAGTTTGGATTTCAATTAAATGAGAAAGAATTAAAATAATATAAATCTTTGATAATGGAATATTTCAGTATATTTGCTTAATCTTTTAAAGATTTAAAAAATATTCCTCCTGATATTTATCAACACACTATTCCACTTCTTTCAAATACCATATTTATTAGATAAAAATATAAAAGACTCAATCTTAGGATACAACTTATTGTGAAAGTAGAGTTGAAAAGGCTTCTTCAAGTAAGATTTATAAGGCCTATAGAAATTATAGATTGGCTATCTCATATTGTCTTGGTAAAGAAAAAAAGAAGAAATAAACTTAAGATTTGTGTGGATTATAGAGATTTGAATAAATATACTCAAAAGGACCATTTTCCATTATTTTTTATTTCTTCTATAATAGATGATGTAGTAGGACATGACTTATATAGTTTTATGGATGACTACTTTGATTATAATTAAGTATCAATAGTTCCTAAAGATTGGTACAAGATTGCATTTTTATCACTTTGAAAAACTTTTGTATATGTAATAATGCCTTTTGGATTATGCAATGTTCCTTCAACCTTTTAAAAAGCCATGACCTATGCATTTTTAGACCTTCAAAAAACCATGTTAGTTTTTATTGATGATTGTAGTTGTCAATCATCAAAGGATGATTATCTTGAAAGCCTTCAATTGTGCTTCCAACGTTGTAAAAAAGTAGGAATTTTTTTTAATCTAAAAAAAGTTTATTTAACAATTAAAAAAAGAATTTTATTGGATTATATTATTTTTAAAAAAGAAAAAGAATTTTATTCTAAAAAAATAGAAATTATTACAAATCTATCAATTTTAAAAGGAGTAAAAGACATTCAAAAGATTTTGAGGTACATGGATTGGTATTGCAACTTGATTGAGTCATATTCTATCCATGCCTTACTATTGATAAATTTATTAAAGAAAACCACCAAATTTGAATGGATTTTTGAATATCAAGTTAATTTGAATGCAATTAAAGCCAAATTACTATTCTATCCTTATCTATTACCACCATATTGAAATCAATCTTTTTGTATCTATTGTGATGTCTTTGAATTTACGATAGATAATACCTTATGTCAATTGAATAATAAGGGTGTAATCCATCTTATTGCCTTTGCTAGTAAACAATTGACAAGTGTTGAATGGAACTATATAACTACGGAACAAGAATGTTAACCCATGGTTTTTAGTATCAAAAAGTTTTGGCACTACTTTTTGATGAATAAAATTATCTTCTTTGTAGATTATATGGTTCTTAGATATATTATAAATAAACTAGAATTAAGTGATAGATTAATAAGATGGATATTATTTTTAGCATAATTTGAGTATACAATGTAATACAAACTAGGAAAACAATACAAATAAGCCAATCATCTTTCACAATTATCTACACCTATAAGGATCTATGATATAGATGATAAACTTTTTAATGTAAATTTATTCTATATTATGGTAGTACCTACTTAATATAAGCATATTGTCAAATTTTTGAGTATTCAATGCATACATATCTTATTAAAAAATAAACATACCAAAGATATGTATGCAATGATTTAAATCTTGTAATGCCTTTAAATCCTTTAATTCCACTTGTCCCATTTAAAAAGTGGAATATAGACTATATTGGACCTATTTATTTTGCATCTTGACGTTGTTATATTATAATACATTTATATGGTGAAAAATATGAATAAGAATGATTTCTACTTAATATTCAATTATCTTAGTTCAATAGGAACTTAAGATACTTAAGAAAGATTTCATGAAAGCTTCTTAGATTGTTTTTTTTTTTAATAGTTAATAGATAAAAGTTAGTTATTAATTTTTCCTTCTAGATTATAGAAACTCTTTTATTGCTTTTAAAAAGCCATAAGTTAATAAAAATTGGATAAAGGTGATAAATAATTAGTATGGTTGATATTAGGATTAAGTTGAGGATAGGATCAAGCTTAAAAATCCTTAGGATAAGTTGGATTGATACCCAAGGATTGACTATTGTCGTGTTATAATATATTTATATAGTGAAAAGCATGAATAAGAATAATTTCTACTTAATACTTGATTATTTTGATTTAATAGGAACTTGAGATAATTAAGAAAAGATTTATGAAAATTTCTTTGATTATTTTCTTGATTTAATAGCTAATAGATAAAAGTTAGTTATTAAATTTTCCTTCTAGGTTGTACAAACTTTGTTATTAATATTAAAAAGCCATAAGTTAATAAAAATAGAATAAAAAACTTAAATAGTTAATATGGTTGATATTAGAATTAAATTGAAGATATGATTAAGCTTAAAAATCCTTAGAATAAGTTAGATTGATACCCATGGGTTGACCGTATATGAGACAGGGTCGAAATCAAACCTCCAGCCACAAAAATGGCCACCAAGGGTATGGGGTGGGATCATTCAGAGATCAGCAACTAGGGTGGAAGAGCTAGCTTCAAGCTTATTCCAAAGTTTGATTTCTATAGGATTTGAGAGGACTTAGCAATTGCTATCTAAAGCCAGGGTTTACATTAGAGGTTAAGTTTTTATGCAATAAAGTTAGGACTAGTATTTTTAGCTATTATGTGCAATTTAGATGATATCTATGGTTGAAAATTTGATAATGTGTGGATGATTGAACGTGCTAAGATTGAATAAAAATTTGTGACAATCTAATGGAGCAATCAGAATTCATGTGATCTTTACTACAAAGAGGTATCAAAAATTGGCAGTTAAGGATTGTTTAGGACTTCTGCAATATCTAAAGATCTATTAGCTGGATCAAGGTGGAATTTGGCATAATGTTAGAAGACTTAAAGAGCATGCTATCTACTAATTTTTGACTGAAATTAACAATCGAAGAAGGAGAAATTATTGCTGAAATATCTATATTAACCTTTAAGCTGGCGGCCAAGTGACATTAGTATGGATTTTGATTGATTTTTCACAATCTGTAAGTTAGATTGGATTGAAACTTTTTAAGCTTATATAAGACTTATATTTACACTTGTATACAAAGTTTTAAATTAAGTTGATCATTAAATTAAAAATTATAGCTTATGGAAGTTCACTAAATAAGATTAGGATTTACAAGAAGAAATCTAGTTGCTTGATTGTGACAAGTAACAAAGCAATTGGGATTTATATATGGATGAAGTTATTAGCAAGAGTGTTTTTAAGTACTTTGTATTGACTTAAACACTCTCATATTGATATTCAATCATATTCTTCTTATACGGATGAAACATGTCAAGGATTCTTAAATATTTGTAAATTGCATCTTCACCTTCCATAGCCAAGTGCCCAACACATTCCTGAACACGAAAATATATGATACAATACCATATATAGGACAAGATAGAAATCAAATCTCCAGCCATGAAAATAACTACTAAGGATAAGGTATCGGGGACATTTAGAGATTAGCAATTAGGATTGGAGAGCTAGCTTCAAGCTTGTTCCAAAGGCATTAGACTTATTTGTATATGGTTTGGAAAGACTTAGCAATCATTATTTAAAGTTAGGATTTATATTGGAAATTAGATTTTTATGCAATAAAGTTAAGGATAGCACTTTTAATTATTTTGTGCAGCTGTTGTGACATCTATAGTTGAATATTTGATAGTGTTTGGATGATTGAATGTGCTAAGATTGAATAAAAATTTGTAACAATCTAATAGTACAATTGGGATTTATTTGATCTTTAATACAAAGAGGTACCAAAAGTTGGCAGTTTAGGATTATATAGGATTTTTATGATATCTAAAGATCTATCAATAAAAAAAAAGTGAATTTTGACATAACATTAGAAAACTCAAAGTTACATACCAATTTTGAATTGAAGTTAACAGTTGGAGAAGGAGAAATTGCTGCTAGAATATCTGTATCAACTTTCAAGTTTGCGGCCAAGTGACATTAATGCGGTTTTTGATTGATCTTTCACAATCTCTATCAAGAAGAGTATTTTTAAGCACTTTAGAAACAACCATATATTATTAAAAAGATCTTTGATAATAACTTAGTGTCACGGACACAGAATACGAAGAAGAAATCTAAACAAGAATTTCAAAGAGAACTGGCAAGAACTAGATTGATCAAATGAATACAAGAGCAACACCAGAGAGGTGAGCTAGAGCTCCAAGAGATGTGTTGTCGAGACTGAAGAACTCTTCAGCCTTGACTCCTATATATACTTCTAAATAAGAAACTTCTTGAGCGACTTTCAACAACTTATGAAGCTTCTCAAGCAGCTTCTATGAATTAGGAAGCTTCTCAAGCAACTTCTACTAGCTAGAAAGCTTCTCAAGCAACTTCTACTAACTAAGAAGCTTCTCAGGAAACTTCCACTAACTGCTAATGGAAACTTCTAGAAGATTCCAGAGACTTACTTCTAGAATGTTCTAATTTCTAAAAGGTTCTAAGACTATGTCTCTAACATCACCCCCTCTTTTAGCTTCGAGGTCTCCGAAAAGCAATGTTGTTTTCAGTCAATACCAACGCAAAAAAATGAAGATCTGTCGCATAACGTCTGCTATGAATTCCAATTGTCTTTCACGAGGCAAGTGGTTCATCGGTCCTTGAAGCCAACGGTAGTGGCCCACGCCTTCAACTTCCGACCAAGCATGAACTTCCGTGTCTTCATTGTAGAACTGTCCTGCAAACATACCTTCTGGCTGACCATTGTAAGCAGGCTCGACTTCAAATACAATTACCAGTGATCAGTTACTTGGTATCCTCCGTCGTCGTCGTGGTGCAGGTGGTTCTTCATCTCGAGGTCGCCTTTGTGAGCTAGTAGGTTGAGATGATATGATTGGCATGGTATCTATCTCTTGGCTATCCATGTTGAAAGACCAAACTATGGCTATCAGAAAAAGATCTATTCTATCTTGGAGAAAATAACAACATCAACTATGAATTTTGGTAGTATTTTCCCCTCCTTTTATGTTACTAGATGAGCAAGCTTCAGAAAGAAATTATCCTCAAACCGGCTTAGGTTTTTGAGGATATTGTTGATGAAATTCTTGTATCTTTTGCGGCGCATTGGCGAGATTTTTGGCTGGCTCCTATGTTCGCTTGTTGATATCGTAGCCTCTTCAATATACAAAATACTCCAATTTTTTCCATTTACGCCGTGAATCTAATACCTTTTCTACCTTATATTCCTCGTGGTTTTCGATTTTGATACTAGGTGGTGAACTTTGCACTCTTCTAGGAAAAGACGATTCTCAATAAATCTCTAACAAAGAAACATGAAAGACTGGATGTACCTTCATAGTAGCTGGTAACTCCAGACAGTACGCCACTGGATTGATTTGCTTCAAGATGACAAATGGTCCCAACCTCCGGTAGTCCAACTTATTACACGGCCGCTTGGTCTTGATATTCCGTCGAAGTAGCCATACTTTATCTCCAGTTTTAAAAATAGGTGCTTGATTTCAAAGTTTATCTGGGGATGTCTTATAAGACTCTTGAGCAGATTGCAATTGCATCTTTAACATAGTTTGAAGCTCTGATAGCTGCTTCACAAATCCTTCAGCTGCTGGGTTGTTATTTGTTGATAGACTTAACAAATCAAGCTTCGGATGGTACCCATAGTTAGAAAAGAATGGTGTTTGTTGAGTTGACGCGTGCAAGGTGTTGTTATATGCAAACTTGGCTAACGATAGATATGCGGCCCAATCATCTTGTTGATAGTTGATGCTGCATCTTAGATACTGTTTCAAAACTTGATTCACCCGTTCCGTTTGGCCGTCAGTTTGAGGATGGAAAGCTGAAGAAAGCTTGATATCCACCTTCAATATTTCAAAAAGAGATCTCCAAAACTTTGATACGAACTGAGTTCCTCGATCCGACATGATATCATCTGGTAGGCCATGATATCGATACACATTGTCAAGAAAGAGCCTTGCTGTATCTTCACTTGACGATGTCTTCTTGCAAGGGACAAAGTGCGCCATCTTTGTAAGTCGATCTACCACAACAAAAATGCTGTCAAAATAATTCGATGGTGGCAAGTCTGTAATAAAGTCCATGGAAATTGAAGACCATGATCGCCGTGGAATTAGCAATGGCTATAAAAGTCCGTAAAGGCGATGCCAAGGATTTTTAGATCTTGAACAGATGTCGCAAGTGAGGACAAAATCTTTCACATCCTTCCACATTTGGGGCCACTAGAAATCTCGAGAAATATGTTCCAAGGTCTTGTTGAATCCAAAATGTCCCGCAGCTGGAAAATCGTGATGAGATTGAAGAACTCGGAGCCGTACTGGTCCTTTTGGAATATACAATCGCTCCTCAAAGTATAAAAGATCTTCCTCCACTTTGAACTTGTCATTATTGGCACGTTGCTTGATATCAATTGCTATTGAATCTTCAATGGTCACGGTACGTACCTGATTGAGGAAGTCAACATCGATTGGTACAATGGCAGCGTGAAGCCGGAATTGTTCTGGCTTCAATAGCGTCGTACACTGTTGGTCGAATGTTGCCTCTCCAACCTTTGGTGCAAGATACGATCTCCTCGATAATGCGTCAGATAGTCCTTGTTGCTTTTTAGGTCGATAAGTGATAACAAAGTCGAATCTGGATAGCAACATATTCCACCGAGCTTGATGCCGATTCAAAATTTGAGCCGACATGAAATATTCCAAATTCTTGTGATCCGTGTATATGGTTACCGGATGTGCCGCTCCTTCGAGAAAGTGACGCCACTCTTGGAAAGAATCCACTATAGCAAGAAGCTCCTTATCGTGGATCTCATAGTTGATCTCAGTAGCAGAGAACTTTCGAGAATAGAATGCAACTGGATGGAGCTTTTTATCAGCACCCATCTGTGAAAGTACGGCTCCCAAAGCAAAATCCAAAGCATCAATTTCTAAATAAAAGGACTTTGTAAAATCCGGATGGACCAAGATCGGAGCCGTTGTAAACACTATCTTAAGATCTTGAAATGCTTTCTCTACTAGGAGTCCCCATTCGAGCTTGTCCTTACACGTCAATCGAGTGAGTGGAGCAGCAACTTGGGAATAATTCTTAATAAAAATCCGATAGAAGTTAGCAAAACCAAGAAAATATTGTACGTCTTTAACCGTCTTCGGAACCTCCTACAACACGATTGCTTCTACTTTCTTGGGATCCATTTTTAAGCCTTCTGTAGTCGCGATGAATCCCAAAAACTCCATCTCAGTTTGGTGAAATAAACACTTTTCCAACTTGGCGTAGAGTTCTCGCTCACGTAATTTTTCAAGGACAAGACGAACATGCTTTTCATGCTCTTTTTCATTCTTAGAAAATATCAGAATATCATCCAGATAGATGACAACAAAATCGTCAAGATGCTCCCGGAAGATGTCATTCATCATGTGTTGAAAAACTGCCGGAGCATTGGTAAGACCAAAAGGCATGACATTATACTCGAAATGGCCATACCTTGTACGGAAAGCTGTCTTCCATTCGTCTCCTTTTTTAATTCGTACAAGGTTGTAGGCTCCTCTTAGATCGATTTTTGTAAAGATCCTTGCCCGTCCAAGTTGTTCAAGAAGACCAGATATCAAGGGTAACGGGTAACGATTCTTCTTTGTTATCTTGTTGAGACCTCGATAGTCCACGCACATCCGTAGCAAGCCATCCTTCTTTTTTACAAATAAGATTGGTGCTCCAGCTGGTGACTTCGAATGGCGAATGAAGTTCTTGGCTAGATTCTCATCAATGTATTTCCGCAATTTTGCCAATTCCATCTGCGACAAATTGTAGATTGGGCCAAAAGGGGGTTGTGCTCCTTCTTGCAAGTCTATGGCACAATCATATGGTCGGTGCTCCGATAGCATATCAACATTCTTCTTTTGAAACACATCTTGAAAATCTTTATATTGCTCCGGTATACTTGCTGTCGAAATCTTCTCTTTGCTGGTTGGAGTCGCATAAATGACAAATGGTGTACCTTCCTTGGACAATCTTACAAATGTTCTTGCTCCAATAAATAAAGGTTTTTTGATTTGGGATCTTCTAACTGGTTTACTCTCGAAACGTTCTATTGGAAATGTTATCTTTCGTAACCTCCAATCTATGGTTGGATTATACTTTTCCAACCAGGAAAGACCAAGAATAATAGGACTTGACGGAGTCTTTATAATGTTGAAGATAATATAACTACTATGGTCCTTAAATGCTATTTCTATAGGTTCTGATTCATGAGTGACACTACCAGACAATAAAGGTCGTCCATCTATGACTTATACTTAAATAGGTTTAGATTTTCGTACTAGAGGGATCTTATGATATTTAGCATATTCTTCGTCTAAGAAACAAGCGGATGCTCCTGAATCTAATAATGCTTAAGTTTTAAGCTTCTGAGGACCAAAAAACAAAGGGATTGTAAAACAAAGGGCAGGTAGGGCGGAGAGGGAGGAACCTGATTGTTGTTGCAATTTTTGACTGTCCAGCCGCATGGTTCCTATTGTGGTTGGGCATTTTTGTTTTCCTGAAAAAACGTGCCTCTGGTCTCGACAATGCGTCAATTCTGCTTCTTGGGGCAATTTCCAACCTTGTGGCCTTCTTCACCGCAATATAAGCATAGTCCTTCCTCCATGCGCCGCTTCTTCTCTTCTGGAGTGAGGGATTTGACACGTACCGCATCAATTTGCATGTCGTCCGTCTCGAAATGTGAATTCAAACTGCTTGCTGACATGGTTGAGGCGTGACGAGTCACATGTTGTCTTGAGCGTTGGTCTTGGCGACGCTGAAATAGGCGGTTGTCACACTTCACAGCTTAGCTAATGGCTTCGTTGAGCATTCATGGATCAGAAAGAGATAATAGCAAATCCTTCACATCATCCCTCAAATTCCAATAAAATTGACTCGTCAATGCTTCTTCATCCCAGTTGATGTCACATGCTAATTGTCTGAAGTCTGATGCATAAACTGATGCAGAGCGTGTCCCTTGTCGTAGTGATCGAATCTTTGTTGTAGCCCATCGAGCCTTGTCATGCTCGCCAAATGCTTCCGCAAACGCTTCCAAAAAAGTTTTGAAGTTGTTCAAAATTGATGATCCCTTCTCGAATAAAGGAACAAACCATGATAGAGCCTGTCCCTTAAGTAGGGTTCCAACCAGTCCAACACGTGACTCCTCCGTTGGATAGCGTTCGGGTTGTAAAATTATTATTAACCTAATTTGATTGACAAAACCTCAAAACTTGGAGCGTGTACCATCAAACTTATCTGGAAGGCTAACTCAAGGCTCCTTTTGTTGTAGAACTAGTGGTTCTTGTCGAATTACAGGCAAAGCTATTTCTTCTGGTGCAAAAACTTGAGGTTGATGAATTCTAGATTGTGTTACTCCAGATGCTCCATCATTATGAAGTCTTGCAAACGCTCCTTCAATCTCCGCAGTTCTTTGCGATAACATAGCAAGGGCATTTATAATGGCGTCCAACTTGGACTCCGAACTTTCAGTCATACTAATCCCTTGATCTCCAGCCATTCTAAAAGAGAGAAATAATTGATTCTACAAAGAAGAAAATATTGGTTTAAAGGAGGGTACTCCGCAACCTCTAAAACGTCTAAAATCCTTCAAGAAGAGAGATAATCCACTCTCTCCAGGAAGAATAAGATTCCAATATTGTAATGGGAGAGATATCAGTTTAGAGGAGGGTAATCCGCAACCTCTAAAACACTAGTATATCTTCAAGAAAAGAGATAATCCACACTCTAATAAGAATGACTAGCTCTAATATCTGAGATGAGAGCAGTCTCGACAAACTGTCACGGACACAGAATACGAAGAGGAAATCTAAACAAGAATTTCAAAGAGAACTGGCAAGAACTAGATTGATCAGATGAATACAAGAGCAACACCAGAGAGGTGAGCTAGAGCTCCAAGAGATGTGTTGTCGAGACTGAAGAACTCTTCAGCCTCGACTCCTATATATACTTCTAAATAAGAAACTTCTTGAGCGACTTTCAACAACTTAGGAAGCTTCTCAAGCAGCTTCTATGAATTAGGAAGCTTCTCAAGCAACTTCTACTAACTAGGAAGCTTCTCAAGCAACTTCTACTAGCTAGGAAGCTTCTCAAGCAACTTCTACTAATTAAGAAGCTTCTCAAGAAACTTCCACTAATTGCTAATGGAAACTTCTAGAAGGTTCTAGAGACTTGCTTCTAGAATGTTCTAATTTCTAGAAGGTTCTAAGATTATATCCCTAACACTCAGTCCAACTCAAAACATTAGATGGAGAAGACTTTCCTACATGAATTAATGGAAGTTATTATAAAAAATAGAAGGTATAAACATTGGTTTAATCACCAATGTATTTTGTCAATTATATAGTGATTTCAAGTTAAATTATAATAAAATATAGGTATTGAATTAGTAACTAAATATGACATTGTTATATGTAGAACCATGTTAAATTAAAACAAACAATGGTTTTTTCTAGTTTAGATCAAAATCTTAGTATTTTTTCTTTTTAAATTCTATTTTTTTTGATAGATTATAGTATCCAAGTTATAATTCCTCCTATCATTTTTTTTTATAGACCGTATCAAAGGTAAGAGTAGGATTCTTTTTATTCTTACAAATAGTCCTAGATGGTTGGCATATGTAAGTCCTATCAATAAATCTTAATTGGTGGATTAGTTAAAATCATAATTTTAGGTTATTTAAATATCAAAATATTAAAATTAGAGATTTTATTTAATCATTTAAATATTCATTAGAATTTAGAAGAATTTATAAGTTACAAGAGTCTTATTAGAAAAAAGTTATAAAAATAGAATCTTAGTAAATCTTGGAGATAATTATCTTAATTTATTTAATATTTTTTCTTAATTATAAAAATTAGTATTTAATTATTCAGACCTATGTCTATATTAGCCTTCTATCTATATATATTATTTATTTAAAACATATAAATGTTACTTAATAGGTAGAAGAAGCATCAAAAAAGAACTTCACGTCTTTTTAATTATTTATGTAAAAAATAGGATTTTTAATTGATTTAAATTGATTTTATTATTAAAAAAAAATCATCAAGGTAGAATAAAATAGCCTTAAATTGATATTATCATCTTAAAAATATTATAGAGATTTTTAGAATTTTTTTAGAATTTTTTTAGAATTTTTTAGGAATTTTAAGAATAATCTTGAAGACTTTGGTAAAGATGAATTTTACCACCTTGGGAGCCATTATGAAGAAATAGAGCATGATTTGAAAGCCATATAAGGTTCTTAGGCTAGCTGAGTGTTTTTGAACACCATGGTGAAATCAAAAACATAAAAAAATGAGTTCTACTAATAGAAAATAGGAAGACCAGTAGCTAATATAGTCTTTGTAGGAAGGGAGGTACACAAGTCTCATATGGATTGTAGCACCTTGGATGTAAGTAGGAGGATAAGACTAAGGCCTTGTGGACTCTCTAGGACACTCTTATATACTACTTATGAGCCTTGATGAGATTTGAATTCTTCATCTTTTAAATAAGTTATTCTTGAGGTAAAAATTACTCACTTAATTTTTCTATTATTTACTTTCTTTCTTTAAACTATTATAACTTATTCATAATAACTTTGATTTATATATTTTTTATATCATTGAAAAGATAAAAAATTATCTATTGAAAAATATAATTTTTATTTTTTATTTTTATTTTTTATTAGGTAAAAATATAGTGAACAAACTATGACCTAGTTTTAGATTGTATAATTGCTTGATTCTATTTATTTTATATTTATTCTTCTTTTGTTCTTGCTATTTATTTCTTTCACTTCATACCACTAATTATAAGAAATTCTTAATTGAGGCCATTTTATAATTTGGATTGAAAGGTGAAATTTATACTTACAATCTTATCGACTTTTTCAATCATTACTTATACTAGAACAACCTTGGTCTTTTGTTTCTATAGATTTTATCATAAATCTTTCAAATTTAAGTTTATATGATTTTATATTTGTGATTATAGATTATTTCACCAAGATGATACATTTTATACTATGTATAAAATCTATATGAGGTGAAAAAATAACTAAATTCTTCCTTGATAATATATATTATTATTATAGATTATCAAAGAATATTATATTAGATAGAAGGATGCAATTTGTATCAAAATTTTAAAGAATCTTTTTTAAAATATTAAAAATAGATATAGACTTTCCACCCTTAAACTAATAGATAAACAAAATGGATAAATCAAATTTTGGAGCAATATTTCAAGTGTACTATTAGCTAATATTAAGATGATTAGACAATTAATTTACCATTAGTAGAGTTTAATTGTAATAATTTGATATATTTTTCTATTCAATAAACTTTATTTTTTATTAATTATAATTATCATCTATAACTTAATACTTTTGATTTTTTAAAAATTGATAACCTTATGATAAAAGATTTAGCAAATTGGTTGTCGAAGCTATATGCAACAATAAAGATATTTTTATTTCATCATAATGTCAAGACTATTGGTCCTTATGATAAACTAGATTATTATAAGCTTGAACCATTTCCAATTTGTAAACAGATCAATTGAGTTGCTTATCAATTACATCTATCAAAATATATGAAGATCCATCTTATATTCTATATGTCACTACTTGAGTCATATAAAATAATGGATATATAAGAAAGAAGTCAAATACCATTGTTTAATATAGAAATATATAATAATAAAGAATTTGAGATGAAAGAGGTATTAGATTCAAAGCGGGATTAAAATTAATTAGAATATTTAATATATTGGTATGAATATGATATTAGTGAATATACATAGAAGCCATCTAAGAATCTAGCAAATACATCAACAAAAATCAATATATTTCATCAACAACATCTATCAAAACCAAAATGAAGAGTCAAAAAAATCTTTATTATAAAACAAAACAAGTTCAATAAAGATTTCATCTTATATCATTGTTTGCTATTCCTTTGAATTTTCTAGCATCAGAGAGATAGAAAACCAATAACCAACAAATTTAACTCAAAAATTATTTTCTGTTAACTTATCAAATAAGATATTATGACTATCATAATCTTCAAGACGATAGAATAGAGATGAAGATCTTTAAGAATGACATGTTTTTCTTTGAATTGATGGTGAGATACAACGTGTTTGATATCATGACCTTGGAAGAGATTCTTAATGTTTGGTGAAACTTTTAGAAGTAGAAATTATTCCTAATGGTATTTCAAATATTTTCTTCGAAAGAAGTTATGAAAGCCTCAACAATGATAAAAAATCAAGGTAGTGTCACAGACATAAAATTTATTCCAGTAAATTATCTAAGTAATATAGACCAATAGAAGTAGGTAAAATAAATTGATTTGATAATATCTGATAGAGAAGCTTTTTAGAAGCTTCATAGATGCAAAATCACCTTTATATATGTCTATAGGTGATTGGTAGGTTAGAAACTTGGTCAACAAACTAGTCACATGGCGCACATGTTGGTAGCTTGTAGAACAAGCTAACCATGTATCACACATGTTGATAGCTTGCAGAACAAGCCAAGTACGTGGCGCACATGTGGAAAACTTGTTGTACAAGTTTGACATGTGTCTTCCAAATTAGACACGTATATGAGGTCCTATAGAATAATGCCACGTAGCTCTTAATTAGATAATATTTATAGAAGCAAGAGTGAAGCTTTCTTCACTCTTGTCAACTCCTTTTCTGATCTTAGTCTAGTTTCAAGAGTCTTCATGTTTCTAGTCTTTGGCAATAGCCATTCCAATTTTCTTTTGAATATACATACTTTCTTATTCTTATTTTGTGATTTTACTTTGATACAATTTTCATTAGATTATACATCTTTTTCTTGTTCATTTCCTTGACAAATTGACAAGAATATAGATACAGTATGAGAGCTTTGTCTCTTCTTGATTAAGAGTGGATTACCCCTTTCTCTTAATAAGACATAAGCATTTTAAAAGTTGTGAAGTATCCACTTTTAAACTGATATTGTTTCTAGAATTTTATCTTTTGAGTGTATTATTCTATATTTCTTGAAGTGAAAGTAGACATCTTCCTTCCTATTATATTATCATGGCAGAGCTTGCGGAAATGAAGAGTGCAATGACACAAATGCAAGAACAAATGAGAGAGATAATGCTTACAATGCATCAACTCAGTTTACCACCACAAGGAACAACAAGATTAGTAGGAAGTGAAGATATAGAGATAGTTGGAGCTGCGTCAATATCTACACCAAACCATACTACCTCACCTATGATGGAGCACCGTTCAAATATTAGAGAACCAAAAATTAATTTGCTTAAGAAGTTTGATGGCACAAGATTTAAATTTTGAAAATTTGTCAAACAGGTATAACTAGTGATTGAACTTCAATCTCAAAGTTATTCTACACAAGGATCTCAAGTTAGGTTTATTGAAACATTACTTTCAAATTCTGATTTATCATGATTTTCATCTTTTTTTGAACGACGTGATCCAATATTGGATAATTTGGAGGCATTCTTAGCGGAATTTTGATCTATGTATGGAGAACATGATGCAATCCATGTTACGACCAATAAGATTCGTATCTTACAACAAGACAATCGATCAGTGTCATTATATGCTTCACAATTTCAACAACTAGCGACTAATATCAAGTGGGATGATGCTACACTGATCAACCAGTTTCTCTATGGATTACAATATGAGGTAAAAAAATTAATGCTCAATTTATCCAATCCTCAAACATTGAGTCAAATAATTGATTTTATTATGAAGTGTGACAATCGACTCTTTGAATTTTGATCCAAGAATCGTACAAGAGAGCCTCAACGTTAGTATTCAATGGCAATATCAATATCCTCACAAAATGTACATTCGGAAGTAGAAGACATGTAAATTGATGCAATACATTTTAAACCTCTTACTGAACAAGAAAAGATTTGACGTTGTCAAGGAGAATTATGTTTATATTGTGGAGAACCTAAGCACATTGCTCAACATTGTCCGAAGAAATGACACAACTACAAAATGAGGAGTACGGCTGTCAAAGAAGATAACATGTCGGAAAATGAATTTGTCTAGCTATAATAGGGACCGTGTAGTTGGAACCTTGTACAATTCTTAGTGAAGGTCTTATTTTCTCCTTAGAATCCTCTTTTTGTTTTATAATAGATGTATATTTAGGACCAAAAAACTACAAAGCCTCTGCCTTATTAGATTCGAGAGCTTCAACATGCTTTGTAGATGAACAATTTATTAAGAATCATAAAATACCTTTAGTACAAAAAACTAAACCCGTATAATGAGAAAGTATACCAATATCTATTTCTAGAGACGCCACTCACGAATCCATCCTATAAAAAGAATAATAGACGGTCATAATACGCTTAGCCTTTAACATAATTAAATCTTCATCTAATCTAATTTTTTTAGGTTTATCATGGCTAGAAAAATATAACCCTCAAATAGATTGGAATTCTTGTAGACTTGACTTTCCTCAGAATATCATTAAACATCTAGTTGACCAAGTAAAAGCTATAAGCCTAGTATAATAAAACCTGTACTTATAGGTGCAAAAGCTTTTATACATGCAGCAAAAGAAGGATCAAATTTAGTTATTTATACCACAATCTGCTACTAAGATCTTAAAGAAGATCCCAAGCCAATATCTATAGATTATTACATGTATGTATAATATTCAAATGTAAATATTCTTTCGGAGCATCGCCCATACGTTTCAATCGACCTCAAAGAAGGAACTCAACCACCACTTGGACCAATCTACAGTTTATTACAAGATGAATTGGTTGAATTCAAGATATATATTGATGAGAATTTGGCCAAGAATTTTATACGCCATTCTAAATCTCCAACAAGAACTCCAATTCTATTTGTAAAGAAAAAAAGATAGATCATTGCGGATGTGTGTTGACTATCAAGGACTCAACAAGATCACAATCAAGAACAAATATCCATTACCTTTGATATCAGAACTCCTTGACCAGTTAAATCAAACTAAGATCTATACAAAAATAGATGTAAGAAGAGCATATAATCTAGTATGCATCAAAGAAGGAGATGAATGGAAAACTGCATTTCAAACCAAGTACGGACATTTTGAATATAATGTCATGCCTTTTGGACTTACAAATACACCAGCTGCTTTTCAACATCTCATAAATGATATTTTTCGTGAGTTCTTAGACAATTTTGTCATCTGCTACCTAGACAATATTTTGATCTATTCTAAGAATGTAAAAGAACATGAAGTACATGTTCGTCAAGTATTACAAAAACTTAGTGATGCAAAATTATACGCCAAGATAGAAAAGTGTGTATTTCATACTACTCAAGTCCATTTCTTAAGATACATCATTTCAAATGATGGTCTCATGATGGATCCTAAGAAAGTCCAGACAATCATGAATTAGAAGATTTCAAAGACGGTAAGAAATATCCAATGTTTTTTGAGATTTGCCAATTATTATCAGATCTTCATCAGAGACTTTTCTCAAGTTGCAGCTCCACTTACACGTTTGACTTATAAAGACAAATTCTAATGGATTCAAGAAGCAGAAGCAACATTTGAAGCTCTGAAGATATCGTTTGTTTTTGGACTAATCTTGTATCGAGTTGACTTTTCCAAGGTATTTTTTAAGGAAACAGATATATCAAATCTCGCTGACAAGGTTTTGTCACAAAATCGGGAACAAAATGACAAATTTCATTCCAAGAGCTTTTCATTCGCCAGTAAAATTCTCAGCAGATGAGATCAATTATAAGATCCATGACAAAGAACTTCTTACAATCCTGGATTCTTTTTAAGAATGGCATCATTATCTAGAAGGCGCTTTCAGTCCAATCACGGTGTACACGGATCACAAGAACCTCAAGTATTTTATGTCGACACGTATGTTGAATCGTCGTTAAGCTCGTTGGAGTATGTCTTTATTAAGATTCAAGTTCATTATTATTTATCATCTAAGAAAACAACAAGGTTTGTTCAATGCCCTTTCTAAACGTTCTTATTTTACACCGAAAGAAGGAGATGCAGCTTTTGAGCAACAAAAAATGGCCCTTTTGAAACTAGAGCAATTTCATCTTCAAGCAATGAAATCAACATTGATTGTTGATTCAACTTTTTTCAAGCAAATTCAAATAAGATGTCTCCCCTCGACCTCTCGGTTCATGATATCAAGAATAATTCTTCCAAGACTCATGATTCTTCTAAATTTGAGTTCAAGAATAACCTACTATATTTCAAAGGACGCCTATATTGCTGTGGGCGAGAAGACATTTACGATTCTTCCAAGTTGACGCCACGATTTTCCAAACGGCGTGACATTTTAGATACAACAAGACTTTGAAACTTATATCAAGCAATTTTTGGTGGCCTCAAATGTAGAAGGCAGTCAAGGACTTTGTACAATTATGTGATATCTGCTCAAGATCAAAGACTCCTCATCATGGACCTTTTGGACTTCTTCAGCCATTACCTATTTCAAAATAATCATAGTCTTTTGTTTCTATGGATTTCATCACAGATCTTCCAAGCTCAAGATCTTACAACTCTACATTTGTGATAGTAGATCGGTTCACTAAGATGGCACATTTTGTGCCATGTACAAAATCTATTACAGGTGAAGAAATATCTAAGCTTTTCATTGATAATATCTATCGCTACCATGGCTTACGTAAGTATATAAAATCAGATAGGAAAATTCAATTTGTGTCAAGATTTTGGAGTCCTTTTCAAGATCTTTGGTGCCGACATAAAAGCTATCTTCAACTTTTCATCCTCAAACCGGAGCAGAGATAAATGGGGTAGCTGCAAGTAAATCCAAGTCTTGAAGTAATATTTAAGATGTATCATCAACTACCAACAAGATGATTGGATAGCTCTTCTGCCATTGGCAAAATTTGCTTATAATAATATGATACATTCTTCTACGCAAAAAACACCTTTCTTCGCCAATTATGGTTATCATCCACGATTTGATGCTTTTGACTTTTCAAAAGTTGATAATCTAACAGCAAAAGATTTGGCAAATCGTTTGTCAAAGCTACATGCAATAATTAACGTGCAATTAAAAGAAGCTCAAGAATGACAAAAAAAAAAAATGTAAATGTGTATCGCAAGGAACAACCACAATTCAATGTGGGGAACAAGGTATGGTTATTTTGTTGCAATATCAAGACTACTCGTCCTTGTGACAAGTTGGACTATAGTAGACTTAGACCTTTTTCTATTTTTGAACAAATCAATCTAGTTGTATATCGATTATACCTACTAGAGTCCATGAAGATCCATCCTGTATTTCACATGTCACTACTCGAGCCATACAAGATAGTGGATATACAAGGAAGAAGACAAATGCCACTACCTCGTATAGAAATGGACAACAATGAAGAATTCGAGGTCGAAGAGATTTTAGATTCAAGACAACGCCAAAATCGATTGGAATATCTTGTGCATTGTCGCAGATACGATATTAGTGAACGCACATGGGAGCCATCAAAGAATCTAACAAATGCATCAATAAAAGTCAATACATTTTATCAACGACATCCGTTAAAAGCAAGATAAAAAATCAAAAAAATCTTTGCTATAAAATAAAGCAAGTTCTATAGAAATTTTATCCTATCTTATATCATTGTTTGTCATTTTTTTAGATTATTTTGTACTAAAGAGATGGAGGATCAACAACCATTGAATTCAGCTCAAGAACCATCATTTGCTGACTTATCAAACGAGATATTACGACTATCACAACCTTCAAGATGATGGAATAGAGATGAAGACCCTCAAGAACAACATGTCCTTCCTCGGATTGATGGCGAAATACAATGTGTTTGGTATCACAACCTTGGAAGAGACTCCCGATATTTGGTGATACTTTTAGAGGTAGGAACTACTCCTGATGGTATTCCTAATGTTTTCTTTGAAGGAAGTTATGAAGGCCTCAATAATGATCAAATAACAGGGTGGTCCTCTCGCCTTGGTATGAGACATTATCAATGGCTGAAAGGACCTATCAATTATCTTAAAAAGGAACAAAGATCAGAGTATGTGGCAAGTATAATTCGACGTATCCTGGACTTTCTCAACATATAATCACTGCTCCTCATGGAATTCATCTCTAGAAAGGGGGGTAATGTTACGGATATAAAATTTATTCCAATAAATTATCTAAATAATATAGACCAATAGAAGTAGATAAAATAAGTTGATTTGATAAAATCTGATAGAGAAGCTTTTTAGAAGCTTCATAGACACAAAATCACCTTTATACATATCTATAGATGATTAATGGTTAGAAACTTGGTCAACAAGCTAGCCACATGGCGCACATGTTGGTACCTAGTGGAACAAGCTAGCCATGTGTCACACATATTGGTAGCTTGCGGAACAAGCTAAATATGTGGTGCACATGTGAAAAACTTGTCGTGCAAGTTTGATACGTGTCTTGCAAATTAGACATGTGTATGAGGTCTTATAAAATACTGCCACGTTGTCGTGTAGTAACACGACTACTAGGTGAAAGAAGGGAGGAATGATTATATTATAGAAGAGCTCAAATGAAAATATTTGAGAAAATTATCTTAGAAAAATAGATAATAGACAAGGAGGTAGTAAAAATTAAAAAGTGCTAATGCTGCCTTTTATAAAAGGGATTTCTACTTACTTTGTAAAGCCATAAAAATGGTAAAACAAAGTAGATTAGAAAAATAATTGGTATAGGTATGTTTAATAAGAAGTTAAGAGTAGGTTTTAGAGAAATTTACCTCAAAACTACAAGAGTTGATATCCGGAGAGGGCCGGTTAAGAACCTGGGTCGAAACCAGACCCCAGGGCACAAAACCGCGTGCCGACGGCGAATGGAGAGTCTTTTTGCAGATCGGAGATTGGGGTTAGGGAGTGAACTTGAAGGGTTTTATATAGGAGTTGATTTTGAGTGATTTGGAGAGAAAACGACTTTGTAATAGCTTTGCAAAGTCAGGGTTTATTTTGGCTACTTGAGATTTTGTGAAATAAATTAGGGTTGATGGTTTAGGCAATTCCAGAAGCTTTGCAGCAGATCTACGGCTGGAAATGTGTGGGTTTTTGGGTATTGTTGTTGTCAATGTGTGCTGTGAATTTGAGATTGATCTAACGGTTTGATCAAAGGTTATTGAAATTTATGTGAGTTGGGGTCTCTGGAATTGGGTTTTAAAGGTCAGTTAGGGTTTCGCAGATTTTGATCAATCTATCGGTTGGATTGGGGTGAAATTTATGTGTGTGTGTAGAAGACTTAATTTCCTACATGCTTGTGAAATTTGGAAGCAGTTGAACGGTGCAAATAGGAGGTTTAGGCACTGGAATATTGGCGTGAAGATTGGAGAAGGAGGCCGGCTGATACCCGAGCAAATTTGTAAGTTTTTCTTCTTCTTGGTAAGTTGGATCTTCTTCAAACTTGGTGTGTGTGTTTTTAACTTAATTGTTAAGGTGTATGAAATATTTCAATCAAGATCAACGGTTTGTTTGGTAGTTATTGTGGTTCTAAAACTGCCTTAGAAATTGCTTAGGGTTTGACTTAGGGTTTGATTAGGGTTTGACTAGGGTTTGACTTAGGGTTTCATTAGGGTTAGGATTTCATTAGGATTTGACTTAGGGTTTGATTATTAGGGTTTGACTTAGGGTTTGATTAGGATTTGACTTTTGACTAGGGTTTGATTAGGATTTGACTAGGGTAGACTTAGGGTTTGATTAGGGTTTGACTAAGATTTGACCAAGATTTGAGTTAGGGTTTCATTAGGGTTAGGATTTGATTAGGGTTTGACTTAGGGTTTGATTAGGATTTGACTTAGGGTTTGATCAGGGTTTGACTTAGGGTTTGACTAGGGTTTGATTTAGGGTTTGACTAAGGTTTGACCAAGGTTTGACTTAGGGTATGACTAAGGTTTGATCAAGGTTTGACTTAGGGATTGACTAGGGTTTGAATAAGATATGATTTAGGGTTTTAAGATTCTATTTTTAGTATTTTCTAAATTTAGCATTTTATATATTATTTTCTATTATGATTATTGAATGACTCATTTATTCTTCTTTTATAATTTCTTTAAGATTGAATCAAGCTAAAAAATATTGTTAAGGTTTAATAGAAGTTAATTAAGATTCTATTAGAATTGTTAGGATTTTGTTGTGGCGTATTTTCTTTTTATCTTCCACAGCCAGGTGCCCGGAGCATTCTCAAGCAAGACTTCACGTATTACGACAACGTAGCTCTTAATTAGATAGTATTTATAGAGGCAAGAGTGAAGCCTTCTTTACTCTTGTCAACTCTTTTCCTGATCCTAGTCTAGTTTCAAGAGACTTCATATTTCTAGTCTTTGACAATAGCCATTCTAATTTTCCTTTGAATATACATACTTTCTTATTCTTATTTTGTGACTTTACTTTGATATAGTTTTCATTAGATTATACATCTTTTTCTTATTTATGTCCTTGACAGGTGGTCTTCTAGCTTTAATATGAGACACTATCAAAGGGTGATAAGACCTATCAACTATCTTTGAAAAAAATAAAGATCAAAGTATATATCAGATACAATTTGGCTCATCTTGAACTTCTTCAATATGTAATTGTTACTCTTCATAGAACTTGTTTTTAGAAGAGAAAATAATATTACAAATATAAGATTTATTATAATAATTATTTAGATAGAAATAAATAAAAATAGATTAATTTGATAATATTTTATAAAAAAACTTTTTAGAAGCTTTATAGATATAATTTCACCTTTATACATGTCTATAGGTGATTGATAGGTCAAAACTTGACCAACAAGTTAGTTACATGTCGCATAGTTGATAGCTTGTGGAACAAGCTAAATACGTGGCACACATATAAAAAACTTATCTTGGAAGTTTGACATGTATCTTATAGATTGGACACATGTTAGAGGTCCTACAAAATACTACCACATAGCTCTTAGATAGATAGTATATATAGAGATAAGAGTGAAGCCTTCTTCACTCTTATCAATTTTTTTTTGCTTCTAGTCTAATTCAAGAGTCTTTGTATTTTCTAATCGTTAGCAATAACCATTCCAGTTTCTTCTTGAATATATATACTTTCTTATTTCTATTTTTTTATTTCCTTTTGATATAGATTTCATTAATTTATGCATCTTCTTTCAATTTGTGTCTTTAATACTAGATTAGAGAAAGATTTAATTATATTAAAGATTATGTAACTATTATTATCATCTATTGAAATATTTATACAAAGCGTTTTATGAATAACATCTTCAAAAGATAACAAATAACCATCTATAACTTTTATATGTATAGATTTAGTTTTTTGTATTAAAAATATTCGATAATTTTTAATCTAAAAAATATGCTGAGGCTTTTGAATCTAACAAGGTAGAGGCTGTGTAATTTTTAGGTTCCAAATATACATCTATTATAAAACAAAGATAAGGTTTTAAGGAAAGAATAGGATCTTTACTAGGAGTTGTGCAAGATTCTAGCTGCACAATTCTTATTGTAACTGGACGAATTTATTTCTTAACATATTATTTCTTTGATAACCATACTCCTCATTTTGTAGTTGCATCATTTCTTTGGATAATATTGAGCAGTATGCTTAAGTTTTCCACAATATAAGTACAATCTTTTTTGACGACAATAAGTTTTTTTTTGTTCAGTAAGAAGTTTAAAACATTGTCGTGATGAGAGTCTTAGCCCTAAAAAATACTGGGTCTTTTGTGCCTCTAGTTAATTAAGTGCAAGATGAAATCCATAAGAATTCATAAAATTGAAGAATTTATATTAAAACATACTTTATAAATCCTAATCTATTCTACCTTTAGAGATCTATCCTAATTTTGATCATTAATCCTAGGATATCACATCAATTATAACAAAATTTGAACAATAGGCACTTAAGGAAGTAAGGAAGCAAATCCCATAAACCTTTTGATTATAGCTCATGTAGTTAGGGAGAACTATGTTGTCAAAGTAATCCCTCCATGCTACCTTTGATTTTGGACCCCTTTTGCTTCACACCTTCATTGCTCCTCATTAACAAAGACCTAAGTACTGAAATTTGGTAGGCTTGTTGTTTATTTTATGTTGTAAATGTCCTCCAATTGTTGCTTTGAACTAGAGTTATAGACTCTACCCTTCTTCTTTAAATTTGTCTTCTAACAACTCTAGATCCGACCACAAATTTCCTTGTAATTATTTAAACATAACTCCAATAGCAATCAATTTTTTATACAACTTAATAGACTCATATATCTACAAATCCCAATAAATTTTATTCAAAATGCTACTCTAATCACAAAGATATGCTCCCTCAAACTTCACTAACTTGGAAATAGATCCCTATCACTTTGAAAGAACATAACATTTTATTCATAAAATGAATGAGTATCAAACTTACTCTCATTTCTTTCCTAACTTACAAAGATCATGTCTATCAAATTTCACACTCAAATTCGTCTCCTAACTTCTTTTATACTTAAAAAATCCACACACACACACTGCCTATACAAATCCCAATCTTGCCTTCACTCTATTTCTCTTTTCATCCAAATCTTGGGTACAATTTCATTCATAACTCTCTGCTCAAAGATCATATTAACTTGAGCTTTTGATACAAAGTAGTTAACTTTATAAGAAACATAAACCCAACAAATGTTGCTTCTAGAATCTAAGTGGTTCCCAAGAGCCAAGGCTTGAAATTTAGTAACCCTTACTACCCTAGTCTTAAACACTTGCAATTTTGACAACTCATATCTCCCTTGATATTTAACCAAAAGATATGAGAATTATTTTTATATATTTCTTATCTTGTCTACTACAAATCCACAAAAAACTACACTGAAAATCTTTTCCAAGCTCCCTCTATACACAAAAATATACACTATCTATCCAAAAATTTAATGCACCTTCAAAAAAACTCTATTTTCTTCTCTCTTATGATCCCTCCTTGTCATCCCCGCCCAGTCTTCCTTCTTCCCTTGATCAAAGAGACACCTCAGCCCTTGTCTTCCTACCTCTTTAATCTTTTATCTTGGATTAACTTGAAGAAATTTCACTTTTTGAGATAAATTTCTATTCTATCTTCTTACTACCATTTTTCTATCAACTTCTCTTCTAATTTCAGCCCACAACATTTAAGTTCAGATCTAAGAGAGAGGAGAATAAAGATAAAGTAGATCTAAGATAAAATAGAAAAAAATCTAACAAGTAGAAAGAAATAATTTAAATTAGATTAGAGATAAAAAGGAAAGCACTACATCCTACACTACCAAGTCAAAGAAGCTTGTGTGGTTAAGTTCTTAGCTACTTTGGAATTGACGTGAATTTGAATCCACTTGACTTCATTGTAGAAATCCTTGGCTTCATGACTTGATATTGCTAGTAGGAATTTCAGTAGGAAATTAGTAGTTTGGCCTATCTATCATCCCTGAGCTTGTGATAAATATTGTAACCTCCAAGATAATGTGGTTATAACCACAATCCCTTCTCTTTTTCATCCTCTCTTCTTCTAATCTATATCTTTTTATTTTAACACATTCTTTTATATCTTTCACACTATGTTTTAATTTACAATGCGACAACGTACCATGTTAATTTATATGTCTTTTATTTTTGAATGTATGTATTAAAAAGAAGTTGGTGTTGTCATTATATTATAATAACATTAAGGCTCTTTTGTACAACTTTCAAATTAAAACTCAAAAAGTTGATTGTCACATTTTACAACAAAGTTTATTGCTTGATTCAATGTTTGAGGATTAGATAAGTTGAACATCAATTTCTTTATTTCATATTATAATCCATAGAAAAATTGGTTGATGAGTGCAACATCATTCTATTTGATATCAGTCACTTGTTGTCAAAATTATAAAATATATAATATCATTGATCAATTACATATTCCAAAATACAAATCTTATTAGTTGTAATACAAATCACATCATGTTCTCTATATGTAGATCAAAATTCTACTAAAAATGCCTCTAAATTATCCAATATTGAATTACATTGTTAGATAGAGAGAATTTGCTTTGGAAAAACACCAAGTTCCTGGCTGCTACTAGAATTAGCAAGAAATATGTGAAGAAGTTGTGCAAATATCTTCTATACTTATACAATACTAGAATATAATTCTTGTACAAAAATAGAATATAAATCTTATAAAAAATAGAATATAATCCTTAGTATAATATTTATATTAAAAAAATATAATCCTTGGTATAATACTTATAAAATACTTATATAAAAAAGAGTATAATCCTTGATATAATACTTGTATAAAAACTTATATAAATACTTATATAAAAATTATGTATAATACTTGTAAAATACTTATATAAATACTTAATATAAATACAAGCATATATACTTGTATAATAAGTATAAATAAAATATGTATAGACTCAAATATACCTCAAAATACAACCGCATGTGAGGAATATAAGTTATACAACAAGTTGAAACTAAATAAAGCACTAAAAATTCATCCAAAAGTCAAATCAAGCGTTCTTATAGCCTATGGAAAGCTAATAATTCATTGTAAAACACATCAAAATTTCACAAATAGATGTCCTACCGTTTAAAACTTATGGCTAAATGAAATAGGCACTAAAAATTCCCGGCAAATACAAAGGCAGCAAAGCTCCTCTTCACTTCAACCTTTGTTGTGGTTGCTTTCCTTCTCCAAATTGGACATGGAATAGCTTTTTAGAAAGCTCACTCCATTATCTAACTTGCCTTAAAATTTCACATGTATACCTCTTAAACTTCAGATTTTATAGCTAGTCAAATCTATTCCTCAAACCCTAGTGACAATTTGCCCTCTTCACACTTCACGCCTCATAAATCTTTCAATTAAGCTCCAAATGCATTGATTTTTTTTTTGAAAAGCTTATACAAGCTACTATAAGCATCTAAAATATTAAAAAGATTGAAGAGATTTTCCGACTGGGGTGGTTGAATAAAATCTTTGCCCCTCTTCATCCGGTGGCAGCAGACCCTATTCCACTCTCAAGCTCACAACTTTCTTTCTCCAGCTCCAAATACTACAAGAAATAGCTTGATGGAAAGCTAGCACAATTTTCTGCACTTTTTACAAATTTCACTAAAAAAGAGTCAAAATCAAACTTGCAGTGGTAGCTTGAAGTTTCTACAGTCACCTTTCAATAGTAGCAGACCTCACTCCACTAAAACAAGTATATCGTTTCGCTCACAACTCCAATATAAGCAAGTGAGTAGGTTCTAGAATCCTCACAACTTAAAAAACATATCTTTCAAATTTTATTATAAATGCTTTTATATCCTCTGAGCTATCCCGCTCCAAAATTCATTGCTCAAAATTGCCAAATCCTAGGTCGAGCAAGAGAGGTATTCTCTCTTTTTCTTCCACATCAGCCTATGACACGCCCACATGGGCAACCAAATCCTATTGGTCAGGTCCTATTCATCCCATATTCTTCTTTCTTACCTCTCATAAGGTCCATGCTACCTTAAAGTCAACAAAAAAGATAAAACAATCTTTATCTTTCTTCTAATTACAAAAGAATCTATTCTAGGATATAAGTAAGATAGGAACCAAAACAAATAGCCATCTTAATTCACTAATTAAGTGGCTAAAATAAATCCTTTCCTTATAATATCTTCTAAAATAATCTCTAACACTCACACATGTAATAATAATAAATAAAAAATATATAATATTTTTACACACCGCACGTAAATATAATATGACAACGTTGTTCAAAGAAAGATGAAAACCATCATAAAACAAAACTTGAAGGTAGTATTTCAATAAACCTAACTTATGATCTTTAAATTTGATAACTTTGAAGTTGAAGTTCAATCACTAATTGTACTTGATTGATGAATCCTTAAAACTTAGATCTTGTGCCATCAAATTTCTTAGATAAACTAATTTTTGATTCCTTAATGCTTGAATGGTGTTCCATCATAGATGAAGTAATATGGCTTAGTGTATACATTGAAGCAACTTCAATCATCTTTATATCTTTACTTCCTACTAATCTTGTTATTCCTTATGGTGGCACATTGAATTGATTCATTGCAAGCATTAACTTTCTTATTTGTTTTTATATTTGTGCCATTTTATTCTTTATTTGAATAAGCTTTCCTATAATAATATAATAGAAAAGAAAGTATCTATCTTCATTGTAAAATAGAACATCTAAATACAAAGAAAAAAAATTCTAAAAATAATATTAATTTAAAAGTGAATAATCTATAATTTCTAATATGCTTATATTTTATCAAGAAAAAGATGTAATCTACTCTTAATCAAGAAAAGACAAAGCTCATACATTGTATGTGTACTCTTGTCAATCTATTAAAGATACAAACTAAAAGAAGATGCATAAACTAATGAAATCTATGTCAAAAGAAAATAAAAAAATGAAAATAAGAAAATATATATATTCAAGAAGAAACTAAAATGGCTATTATCAAAGATTAGAAAATACAAAGACTCTTGAACTACACTAAAAACAAGAAAAGAGTTGGCAAGAGTAAAGAAAGCTTCACTTTTATTTCCTATATATATTATCTATCTAAAAACTACATGGTAGTATTCTATAAAACCTTCAATACGTGTCCAATTTATAAGACACGTGTCACGGATATATTTTAAGTTACCACTTTTAAGAACTTTCTATAGTCTTTTAGAATCTTCCATAGCTTTTTAGAACATTTTAGAATCTTTTAGAACCTTCTTTAGTCTTCTAAGAATCTTCCAAAATCTTTGAGAATCCTCTAAAATCTTCTAAAATCTTCTACAACCTCTCGTAGACTTTTAGAGTCTTCCAAAATCTTCCTTAAGCTTCTAAAATCTTCTAAGATACTCTTAGGAGGTTCAATAGGACATAGGCCTTATAATATAAATAAGAGACAAGAACAAGGAGTACCTCAGTCTTGCCAACACAAGTCTTGGAGCAATTCAAAGTATTGCCTTGTTCTTGATATCAATCTAGTCTCATGTTTTTAATTTAGTTCTTATTCTTACCCATTTAATTCTTGGTTTTTAAAATTATTCTAGTTCTGAATCTTCTTATTATTTCTTTGTTAACCTACTATCTTGCATCCTTGATAGTTTGACAAGACTCCTTACATAATCATATCAAAGCTTTGTTTTCTTGATAGAGAGTGGATTACCCCTCTTCAAGATACTATTGTATTCTAGAGGAGTACAGACTATCCCCCTCTAGACTGATATGCTTACTTTGCAATTGATTTTCTTTGGAAAGAGTGAATTATCCCTTTCTTAAGATATATCATTGTATTTTAGAGGTTACGGATTATCCTCCTCTAAATTAATTATTCAGAATTATTCTTTAATATAAAAAGTACTACACTAACGGCTTATCAATTTTTTCTTTATCAATATGGAAATAGATCAAGTTAATGGAGGTGCATCCTCACAAACACAGAATAGCGTGGCGACTCTTATAGATCTTTGAGGTCTTTTGGATATTATATGAGAAGAAATGGCATTTTTTTGCAACCCAAAAAATGAATTACAAATAGAGCGAGTATCCAAAGAAGCTAAGCAAGAAATTTATTATTTACAATAAAAGATTATTCAATTGAGCAAAGTAGGCGGTAGACAAGCTATACACATAACTCCTTTAAAAGCTCCAAGGGTTGTCATAAAGGAGTCAAAAGCTAGTATGCCTAACAAATTTGTTCCACCTTTGTCATAAATCAAGCAACTTTTTGATTTCATATTCTTCATAATTTTTAATTTTAATATTAAATGGTGATTGTTGTATTCTTCTTAGAATACCTCTAATAGTCCAACTTATTGCATGGCCACTTAGTCCTGATATTCTATCAAAGAAGCCATATTTATTTCTAATATAAAAAGTAGGCAATTGATTCTTAAACTTATTTGCAGATGCTTTATAAGCATCTTTAGCTGCTTACACTTAAAGCTTCAAGGTTGTTTGGTACTGCAATAGATATTTTAAAAATCCTTCATCTCTTGGATTTTTATTTTTTAACGTACTCCATAAAACAAGCTTCAAATGATATCCATAGTTGGAATAAAATAATATTTATTGAGTTGATATAAAAATAATATTATTATATGTAAACTTTATTAACGATAGATATAAGATCCAATCATCTTGTTGATAATTGATGCTATATCTCAAATATTATTGTAAACTTGATTAACTCATTTTAATTGGCCATCAATTTGAAGATAAAAAGCCAAAAAAAGTTTAATATCTATCTTTGATATTTTAAAAAGATATTTTTAAAACTTAGATACAAATTGGAATTCTTAATTAAATACAATATCATCTAACATACTATGATATTGATATAGATTATCTAGAAAGGAGCTTATTATTTTTTTGCTAGAAGCAATCTTCTTACAAGGAATAAAATAAGCCATCTTTGTAAGTCAATCCACTACCATATGGATGTTGTCTACTGAATTGGATGGTTGTAGATCTGTGATGAAATTCATCAAGATAAAAAACTATGACCATCTTGAAATATACAAGGACTATAAGAGTCTATAAAGGTAATGTTAAGAATCCTTGAACCTTGAACAGATGTTACAAGAGAGCATAAGATCTTTCACAACCTTTTATATTTAAGGCCATTAAAAATCTTGAAAAATAAGTTTTAAGGTTTTGTTAAATTTAAAGTGACTTGCAGTTGAAAAGTCATAGCATAATTGAAGAACATGCAATCGTGTTAGTCCTTCTAAGATGTACAAATGTTCTTCAAAATATATGTCTTCTTTAAGCTTAAACTTGTCAATATTTTTATTGAAGTAAGACTTGATATCAAGGGCCAAAGCATCATTAGAGATTGTAGTATGTATCTCATTAAAGAAATAAGAATCAATATATATTGATGTAATAGTGGCCCAAAGATAAAATGGCTTTGGCTTCAATAAAATTATATATTATTAATTAAATGCTCTTTTTTTTCTCTTTAGTACAAGATAGGATTTCTTTGATAAAGTATTGGATAGTTCTTATTGCTTCTCAAGTTGATAAATGATAACAAAGTTAAATTAAGATAATGATATATTCCATTGAGTTTCATGGTGATTAAGAATCTAAGTTGATATAAAATATTCCAAATTTTTGTGATCTGTGTATACAATCACAAGATGCATTGTTTTTTCTAAAAAATAATGCCATTCTTAAAAAAAATCTATAATAACAAGAAGCTCTTTATTATGGATTTCATAATTAATTTTGATAGCTGAAAACTTTTAAAAATAAAATTTAAGAAGATGGAATTTATTATTTATATCCATTTATAAAAGTATGATCTTTAGTGCAAAATTCAAAGCATTAATCTCCATGATAAAATATTTTTATAAAATCTAGATGAGCTAAGATTGGAACTGTGGTGAATCCTATCTTGAGATCTTGGAATGCCTTCTTTGCTTGAAGCCTCTATTCTAACTTGTTTTTGCATGTCAATCAAGTAAAAAGAGTGACAATTTGAGAGTAATTTTTTATGAAGATTTAATAGGAATTGGCAAATTCAAGAAAGCATTGTACATCTTTTATAGTCTTTGGGATGGTCCATTGCATAACTGCCTCCACTTTTCTAGGATCTATCATCAAACCTTTAATTGATATGATGTATCCCAAAAATTCTATCTTTAATTGATAAAATACATATTTTTTTAGTTTGGCATACAAACTTGTATTTGGTAACTTTTATAATATCAACTTTACATGCTTCTCATGTTCTTCCATATTTTTTGAATAGATCAAAATATCATCAAAATAGATCACTACAAACTTGTCTAGATACTCTCAAAAGATATCATTTATTAAATGCTGAAAGATAGCAAGTGCATTTGATAATCCAAATGACATGACATTATATTTAAAATGTCCATATTTTATTTGAAATATGATATTTTATTAGTTTCTTTTATTAATCAATACCAAGTTTTATGCTTTATAAAAATCTACTTTAATAAAGATCTTGGCTTAGCCAAGTTGTTCCAAAAGTCTTGAGATTAATAATAATAGATAATAATTCTTTATTATTATCTTATTCAATTGCCAATAATCAACACATATATGTAAGGAACCATCTTTTTTCTTCACAAAGAATATATGTATACTTGCTAGAGACTTTGAATGTCTGATAAAAAATTTTGCAAGATTTTTATTAATATAGTCCTTCAATATTGAAAGCTTATTTTGAAGAAGGTTATAAATTGGACCAAAAGGAGATTATATTCCTTCCTGAAGATCTATGGCATGATCATATTGTCAGTGCTCCAATAATATATCAATATTTTTTTTCTAAAAAATATCTTAAAATTTCTTATATTGCTTTAAAATACTTATCAATGAAATCATATCTTTTTTAGTTGGAGTCACATAAATAATAAATGGTGTATCTTCTTTGGTTGATCTTATAAAGGCCCTTATTCCAATAAATAAAGGCTTATCAACTCATAACATTTTATAAAGTTTTCTTACATGAATTTTAATGAAAAATGTCATTATTTATAATATCCAATCTATAGATAGATTATGCTTTTCTAACTACAAAAATTTAAAAATAATAAGATTTGAAGGAGTCTTAATAATATTAAATATAATTTGACTATTATAGTCTTTAAAAGATACTTTTAAAGGCGTTGTTTTTTAAGTGATACTATCAAAGAAAAAAGATCAGCTATCTATTATCTCTATATGAATAGGTTTGGATTTTTGTACTAGAGGAATTTTATGAAGCTTAATAAATGTCTCATCTAAAATACAAGTGAGCGCCCTCAAATCTAATAAGACAATTGCCTAAAGCTTTTAAGGGCTAAAATTTAAAGAGATTATAAAGCAATAAGTAGATTAAGTAAAAAGAGTGGAACCTAATTAATTTTGTGATGCTAAATTATTCAGCCACACAATCCCTACTATGGTTGAACATCTTTGATTTCTTGAATAATTGCACTCTTGATTTTAATAATATATTGATTTTATTTTTTTCAGCAATTGCAAGCCTTGTGGCCTTCATTATTGCAGTACAAACAAAAACCTTCTTCCAACCATTGCTTCTTTTCTTATAAACTAAGAGGTTTAAAACGTATCATATCAAGCTGCATATCTTTTATTTTTGAATGTAAATTCCAATTGCTTGCCGATGTAGCAAGAGTCTATCAGATTGCATGTTGTCTTACTAAGGCTTATGAATGTTGATCTTCACAATATTGAAATAGCCAATTATCATATTTCATAGCTTAGTTAATGGCTTTATTCAATGATAGTTTATCTAAATGTGATAATAATAAATCTTTTATATTATCTTTTAATGCTCAATAGAATTGACTCATCAAGGCTTTTTCATCCCAATTAATATTGCATACTACTTGCCTAAAATCAAATTTATAGATTAATATAGAGTATGCCTTTTATTGCAATGCTTGAATCTTAATTGTTGTCAAATTAGCCTTGTGATGTTTTTCAAATGTTGCCGCAAATGCTTCTATAAAAACTTCAAAGTTGCTTAAAATTGGTGATCTTTTATTAAATAAGAAAATAAACTATGATAATGCTTACTCCATAAGTAAGGTGTCAACTAATCCAATCCTTGATTCTTTTGTTAGATAAGTATTAGGTTGTAGAATCATTATCAATTTAATTTAATTTACAAATCTTTGGAACTCCAAACATATACCATCATATTTCTCTAGAAGATTAATTCAAAGTTCCTTATATTGCTAAATAGGTAGATTTTTTTAATGCAATATTGATAGTACTACATCTTTAAGAGCAAAAATTGGAGGTGGATGCAATCTAAATTGTAATACTCCCAATGTTGTATCATTATGAAGTTTTACAACAACTCTTTTAATCTATGTTGTCCTAGTAGATAAAATAATAAAAGCATTTATAATAGTATCTAACTTGAACTAAAAAGATTTGGCCATATTAATGTCTTCACTTCCAATCATTTTAAGAGAAAAAAAAAAAAAAATCTATAAGAAGATAATATTAATTTAAAAGAGGATAATCCGCAACCTCTAAAGCACTAATATACCTTCAAGAAGATGAATAATCTACTATCTAATAAAAAAATTCAGCTGTGATAGTGAAGATGAAGGCAATCTTGACAAACTATTAAAGATACAAGAATATAAAACAAGAGACTAGAACTAGAAAAAGGTTTAAAGAAGAAACATACAAGGACTTAAATTAACTAAATGAATACATAAACAATACCAAAAAAGGTGAGCTAGAATTTTAAGAGATGCATTCTCAAGACTAAAGAATTCTTCAGCCTCGATTCCAATATATATTCTTACTTAGGAAGCTTCTTGAGCAGCTTCCATCAAACTAGGAAGCTTTTGGAGCTCCTTCCACCAACTTGGAAGCTTTTTGAGCTCCTTCTACCAACTTGCAAGCTTCTTAAGCTTCTTCTACTAACTATGAAGTTTCTTGAGCTATTTTCACCAACTACAAAGCTTCTCAATTGATTTTCACTAATTACAAAATTTCTTAAATATTTTAAAAGGTTCTGTGAATTTCCAAAATGTATGTTCTTAATAATTTGTTGGCTTCCTCCTACAAAACACTGCCATATTTAAAAGAGTACCTTGTAATTAGTATGGCTTTCTCTTTCACTTCTTCATTTTGTTCCTACTTCTATAATTCTTCAACCTACATTTATAGGACCATATTGGCATACAAAGATGGAAGACCCTTCACCAGATCAATGTCCAAAGATTGAGATAAAAATAGACCAACTCAAAAGTAATCTATTCTAATCAATGCGCATGAATTTCATCTTGTGTTGATGCTAGCCAATACAACAGCTCTAGAGTCTACTTCTTATAGATAAGTGTCTATTTTCATGTCTTTTGTCATAGATATCTCGTTCATTTTTTTGTCTGAACTACAAAATATAACTTGAAATAATTCTTACACTTCATCACATGAATGTGTTAAAGTTAGTAAAGAATCTCTTCTTCACTAAAGCCATCAAAATTGATTTTGCCTTTATCTTTAGTCATTTGATTTGTTTTGCAATGAACTACTACTTTGTTTCTTCATCATCTTCATTAAGATGGTTTTTTTTTTTTTTTTTTTCGCAAGCTCAAGTTCAAAGTCTAACTTATTCCACACTTTGTACCTGTAGAAAAGTGCCTTAATGTAAATCAACCATGATATATAATTGCTCTCTCCGTCCAATTTCTCATTTTCTAAAAAATGCTTTGCTAGATCCATCAATGCCTCTTTACTAATCTCTTTACTAAGCTCAAGTGTATGGAGGAATTTCACTTGTGTATTAACCATGTTGTGGGCTAAACTTGCTCTGATACCATGTAAATGAAAAACGACATTGTTGCTAATACTTTTACTGAGAATCAAGTTTAAATAATATATACTGGCGTTACCCAGTCAAGACGTGGTCACTATCTCAAAGTGATACTACCTCTAGAAGTGATTCTATGCCAAGAAGTGATACAGCAAAGAAGTGGTCGTGTATCCTGAGTAGACAAGATGAATGAGAAAGCTACGTGAATGCATTGAAAAATATGAAGTGAGTATTCATGCCTTTCAACAAGATGAAGCTAGAGGTTAAGAATTTGGTGATGGATGTGCATTTCTTCAGAGCTGCTGACAGTTGCGAAGTCTTCCTGTTCTTGAAGGTTTTGCGATTTGAAATGAGTGGAGGAACTGTGGTCGGTGGAGACTTTGTTTCAGAAATGCTCTCAACGGCCAAGTTCTGGATCATTTTGTTGTTTCCACACAACGTCGGGCGTCGTCCAGCGTGGTTGGACTCGAACTTCTGTTACTTGTGAGGAAGCTGTCGTGCGTTGGGAACTTGTTCCAGGATTAAGTTCAAGTCTGTGAGGCATGATTCGAATCCATGAATTTGCGCTGGATTGCAGCGGGTGCCGGATGGGGCAACGTTTGTTACGATTCGCTTGTCGAGCTGATGGAGCCGTATCGATTCGCCCCAGGTCGGCGCAGGTGCAGTGGGTCGGGGAGGCACGGTCGGGATAGCAGGCTCGGCAGGGAGGCCAGGCAGGGAGGAGGATAGGCCAGCGTGGAGGAGCTACCCGAGCACTTTAGCAGCCCACGTGGAAGGGGCAGCAGAAGTCGTCGCACTAGTTTAAGGTGATCCGTAGTGTACGTTCAATATCGTAGAGCTGTTCAAAGATTCCATAGCCTTTTATACGGAGACGTGATCGATGTAGATTTGACCATCGATTCAATGTGGCAGCGTTAGCTGCAGTCGTCAACTGATTGACTAGGCATGACTAGTCGTCTACTGATTGCGTAAGTATTGTAGTTTCATTTCGACCAGGGTTACGTTTACTGTACTCAACCTGCCAGCTATTTAAGCGTCCGAGTTGAGGGTAAACGTACCTCATTTCCATTGCGGATCTCCCATTCCAGTTCTCTGCCAGTGGGATCTTCAGAGGGTTCTTTGGCAACTGTAAGGATTTTAAGTCCCAGGCAGCTTCTTGGTGGCAAGTGATTGCAAGCTGAAGCAGGTCTAGGGCTTGCTCTTGTAAGGAAATCTCAGATTCGGTGATGGATCGACCTGCGAAGATGAGTCGCTTCAATGCTGCCCTTATGATCTTCTTGGCGGCGGCCCTGGTGATGAGCTCGAGTACCACGAATGCGCTGGGCATCAACTGCCGTGGCAGCTTCCAGTGCGGCCCTCTGGTGAATCCTATAGCGAGGAACTTGGTAAGCTACATCAACAACATCGACCCCAACCGCTGGTACCAAAACGGAGAGCACATCGCTTGCCATGGCTTCATCTGCGCCTTTCTGCAGAACACGGGCGGAGCGTTCGGGTACAACATCAAGGGTCTCGCGCACTTCATTCCGGAGCATGGCTGCAGAGTTTGCGGCAGCGTACCCTACTTTTATCCGTCGATTAACGATGTTAGTCGGGGACAACTGATCACCGTTGGATACCCTGTAATAAGAAATTAAAACAAGTTTTGAACACCATGAGTAATAGATTTTCTGCAGCTTTGCGGTGTGAACTGCCTGCAGCCTACTAGATCAATTTCGACATTGCAGACGGCTCAGGTAATTACAGTTTAATAACTTTCTCCAATCCAGCCTTCTTTATTGTTTCTCCAACCTCACCTCCAATCTCATCAATCCCCCTACAATCCAGAGCAGTTTAATGGATTTGCATCATACCTCACAATGCTGAGGTTACTTTGGAAACAAATTCCCAACAAATAATCGAAGCTCGAGTCCAACCACATTGGAGGTTGTGTGGAAACAACAAAATAATCCGATGAGAGTAGACAAAGTCACCATTGACCACAATTCATCCATTCATATCAAATCACTAAACCTTCAAGAACAGGAAGACTTCAAAGAAAAATACACATCCATCACCAAATTCTCATTCTCTAACTTCATCCAACACGTTGTTATGGCATGAATTTCTATCTGAAAATACACGGGGTATTTTGACTATAGAGAATTTACTTGAAAAATATTAGCAAGAATCTAGAAAGTGATTTGTCCTTAGTAAAAAGGACAAATAATATAATGATGTCACAAAAGATAATTTTTATTGGTAAACCTTTTTTTTTTTTTTAAATAGGTTTGTATAAAAAGATTCAAATTGCCATAAAAACCCTTCAAAACTTTATTCAATCGCAAGGACTTATTTCTTTCTGATATTTAGAATCCAATAACTCTTAATTCAATTGTTTAACTTCTATAAAATATTCTTCAAAGTGTAGATAATATTCTTAAGTTTTACCACAAAAAAGATTCGATTGTAAATTCGTTTTTGATTGTCCAATATCTTCAAAATCCTAGCAAGTGCTTAAAACCCTAGCTCAGAGACACCTGAGCACTATTTTCTTTATATCTCACAAACCCAAAATCCTAATGCCACAAAATTTTGCACACAGTCTTGTGATATAAACATATATACTCTTAAAAATTTTGAATCAAAAATCTATCAAATTGCTTAAGATATAGTTCAAAATATAATCACTAGTTAAATAGGATCACTTACTACCCTTAACTTACAAGTACTGACTTCAACTCTTAATATCTCCTTCATCCTAGCTTGGATGTGATCAAATTGTACATAAAAAGTGTAATAAAAAAAATGCTCTTTCTAATCTCAGTTGTTGATCCTCTATTGCTCTTTGTACACAAGAGTTATACCCAAATTAGTGAAAATAGATACAATTTTGACACCCTAACTTTGAGTGCTTATATCTCTTTCATAAAAAATCTAAAGCATGCAAGATTTGTACCAAAATCATATCCAAAAAATCAAACATGCTGATCCTAGCCTTTGATATTTGACTCCCTCCAAAAACAAATCCTAATCCCTAATAAATCCTCAAGCAACCTCCTTGAAGCCCATTGGACATGATTTTTGGCCAATAGAAATAGAGACTTCTATCGTCCATCTCCATTCATCCACATAGATGGCCTAACTACCTCCTTTCATACTAAAAATCTTTTTCTAATCCTTTTTTTTATAAGATTTAAATAATATGTATTCTAAATATCAAATATAAGAAATAATCAAGATCTTAAGGATCATCAATGTCTAACAAAGATGACTTAAGATATATAAAAGTTACTATCAATATAAAACCAATCTCAAAATTACTATTGAAAAGAAGAAATAAGATTATATAAACTTTAATAATAATTTTTTTAATGGATCCCTTCTAAACTAGCAATCTAAACACATCCTATAACCAATAAAATCTATTATTATAGCTTTCACTTAATTGTATAATAAATTATACTTTAAATATATATGTATAATTTTTTCACATGATAGCCAAACCACAACATGATAACATTTTTCTATAAGAATGTGGCCTTATGATGCAGAGCTTGATGTGAGTCCCACCAATGAATCTTAATTGATGGATTAGTTAAAATTTTAATTTTAAATTATATAAATATCAAAATATTAAGATTAAAAATTTTATTTGATCTTTTATGAATTCATTAGAATTTAAATGAGTTTATAAGTTATAAAAGTCTTATTAGAGAAAAGTGATAAAAATAGAGTCTTAATAAGTCTTGAAAATAATTATCTTAGTTGATTTAATATTTTTTTGTAATTATAAAAATTAATATTTAATTATTGAGATCAATGTCTATGTTGGATTTTTATCTATATATATTATTTATTATAAATATATAAATATTATTTAGTAGATAGAAGAAGCATGAAAATAAAAACCGGATGTCTTTTTAATTATTTACATAGAAAATAGAATATTTAAATGATTTAAATTGATTTTATTATTATAAAAAATCACCAAGATAGAATAAAATAGCTTTAAATTAATGTTATCATCTTAGAGATATTACAGAGTTTTTTTAGAATTTATTTAAAATTCATTTAGAATTCATTTAAAATTCATTTAGAATTTTTTAGGAATTTTTAGAGCTATTTTTTAAACTTTGGTAGAAATAAATTTTACCACTTTAGAAGCCATTAAGAAGAAATGGAGCAAGATTCGAAGGCCATACAAGGTTCTTAGGCTAATTGGATATTTTTAAATACCATGGTAAAATCAAAAATATAAAAAAATTAGTTCTATTAATAAAAAATAGGAAGACCAGCAACTAATATAGTGCTTGTAGGAAAAGCGATGCATAAGTCCCATATGGATTGTAGCACCTCTAATGTTGATAGGAGGATAAGATTAAGGCCTTGTGGCCTCTCTAGAATACCCTCATATATTACTTGTGAGCCTTAGTGAGGTTTGAATTCTTGATCTCTTAAATAAGTTATTTTTGAGGTAAAAATTATTGACTTAATTCTTTTATTATTTATTTTTTATCTTTAAACTATTATAACTTATTCATACTAATTTGGATTTATATATTTTTTATATCATTGAAAAGATTAAAAAAACTATCTATTTAAAAATATTATTTTTATTTTTTATTAAATAAAAATCTAATAAATAGACTGTAACTAGTTTTGTAATGTATAATTATTTAATTGCACATATTTCACTTATTTTGTGTTATTCTTCTTCTTTGTTGTTGTTTATTGTTCTTTATACTTTATACCACAAATCATAAACAACTCTTAATTCAAGCCATCTTATAATTTTGATTGAAAAGTGAATTTTATTCTAACATTTGATCATCAACATCATCATTCTCTCTTGCCAAACAATCAAATAAGTAATGTACCAATATTGCTAATAGATTTGAAAACTCAAATATAGTTGATTAATTGCTATAGGCAATTTTGGCATGTTATCTAATTCTGAGATATGAATAAAGTCCCATGTATGTCTGAATATCTTTCCATAATGAATGCAATTGTAAGACAACAAATAGTGTCGAACAAAGATATAGGCCTCAATATAAAAACTAAGGCACTACCAAGATCTGCACTATCTATATTGAATGAATAAATCCATTACCACTATTTTGCCACCTAACACTCAAGGTACATATATTATGTAGTCTAATAATAGAGTGATTTATTATTTATTATTTACTTCATTTCACATTTGACGTCTATTTCCTATTTGTTATATTCACCTATCTATTGTACATTACGCAAGTATGTGAATTCTCTAATTTTATTGCTAAATGTATCTTTTATCATCATTTATTGATTTCAATTGAACGTATTTTTTATTAGCATGTATGGCATACAAACACACCTGAAGATAAGGTCAAGTATGATGGATAGATAGATGGACAACATGTTGATATTTTGATTAGCCTACAATGCTCTTTACAGATTTGTTTTAATGTTTTTTTTTTTTAATTTTTTAATTTTTTTTTCTATGAATGATAAAATTGACGCTTAAATTTACAAATCCTAGTTTGCCAAGAGATGATTGATCCAGTTGGCCTTCCAAGGTGTGATGGTATGTTGTCAAGTGATTGGATAAAATACATAAAGTTGGAGGGCCCAGACCAATGACAATTTCAACACCAAAGTGGCATATGTACTTTGGTTGGATAGAAGGATTTATATGTGTTTGGAAATAAGTTAAGAGCTATGTGTTTATGTATACAACTAGTACTTAGTTGTTCATGAATGGAAGTTTGAACTTGTGTGAATTTAGAGTGTAAGTTTGAAATTAATGCGTGCAAGTATTCTCCAAGTGTATTGTATGTTCACTATTTGACATCAATCCATGGAATTTGATGAAAGTTATTGTCATATTAATATTTGCATTTTGCTTTGAAGATATAATATAAAAAAAGATGTACGGGTTATAAGGCAATCTTAATTGTATAAGTGGAGAGTATCCAAATGTTTTTATTTTAAGGCATGTTTAATTGACAATTGTCCTTAAACTCAAAATTTTAATAGTTCATAATGTTATGATTATTATATGGTTCAACCTATGAAATGAAGTTATTTTAGAAAGTATAACTTTGATTGAATGTGGTTCTTTGATGAATGAAATCATTAA
The DNA here is from genome assembly GCA_036785485.1 of Physcomitrellopsis africana. Lineage (NCBI taxonomy): Eukaryota > Viridiplantae > Streptophyta > Bryopsida > Funariales > Funariaceae > Physcomitrellopsis > Physcomitrellopsis africana. The sequence continues at coordinate 1,121,894 of JAWRVF010000007.1, forward strand.
AATTATAACTCTCTTTTCTTTGGTGTTTATTTATATTTATAATGGAATATATATGAAAAAAATAAATACCAAAAAAATCTTTAAAAGTAAATATAAAAATAAAATAATATAAATGAATACCAAAGAAAAATGAGTCATAATATAAATATTAACAAATACCAAAGAAATATGAATCATAATATAAATATATATATAAATGCCAACTTTGTAGCTTAAAAAATCAATTATTTTTACTTTTATTTTCACTTTTAAACTTTATAGTTCAAAAAATTAATTATTTTTTTATATTTTGTATCAAATTATATAGATTTATTTTATCTTATTTTATATTTTGAATACACAACTAGGCATATTACTTTAAAGGACTTACAAATTTTTAATTCCTATCAACCATCATATAGAAATAAATACAAAATGTGATATATTCTATAACATAATCTATAACTTTGTTGGTACCACTCATGAATCTCATTATTGATCTAATCATTTGTATATTTTAAGGTCAATTTAGATCCCATTGTGCATTTGATAAGACAATAGTTTGAAAGATTGAATGATGGCTATCAACAATTGATGATGTAATGAATAGATATTTTTGTAGAACTTAAAAGGATGAACTTTGCATTTGTCTTATAAACAACATATAAAGTTGTGACTACCATTAAGCAAAAAGAAGAATAGAATAGAAAAGCCAATGATAGATATAATAATTCTAGCAATGTTGATTAAAAAAAACCTAAGACAATTGTTGCCATATAGCGTGATTTTCAATCTAAGAATACATTGTATACCTAGCTATAGAGAATATACCTATAACTTATTTGCTTGGCTTTGATAAGTTATTTTTTCTTAATAAAAAAGATAAATAAATATAATAATATTAAATATATTAATATATATATATATATATGATACTTATAAAAAAAAATTATATTTAGATAGATTTATATATAAAAATTTTCTATGATATCTAAAAAATCTTTAATATCTTTTTCTATGCCAAATCATAATTAAGTAATTTTTGATAAATTAGATTCTTAATAACTTCTAAAAAAAATTTATAATTTCTTTTTAAAAATTGATCTTTATATAAAAAATATTATCATAGCTCTATATATTTATTTTTTTACCTCTATAATGTCTTGGCTTCTAAAAAAATCCCTTTAGTTTGTACAAAATGCTCAAGTTGCAACAAAATCCTTCAATATCTTATTCACTTGCAAAAGATCAATTTCTTCTTGAACTCTAGGATCTAATAATTCTTAATTTAACCATTCAAATTTTGTCAAATTTTTGTAAAGTGTAGCTTATATCTTTAAGCCTCAATATAAGAGAAATTAACTATAGATTTGCTTTAGATTGTCTGATATCTTAAAAATCCTAGCAAGTACTTAAAACCCTAGTTGATTGACATCTAAATATTATTTTCTTTGTATCTTAAAAATCCGAAATTTTAATATTATAAAATATTTGTATATAATTTTGAAATATAAAAATATACACATTTAAAAATTTTGGGCTAAAATCTTATCAAATTATTTAAGATATAGTTCAAAACACAACCAGTAATTAAATAAGTCACCTACTGCCTTTAGATTGCAAGTGCTAACTTCAACTCTTAATATTTCCTTCATTCTAACTTTAAACTTATTAAACCATACATGTAAAGTATAGCCACAAAAATGCTCTCTCAAATTCCAATTTTTGATTCTTTATTGCTTTCTATATACATAAGGTATATCCCAAAGAGTGACAATAGATACAAAATCAACACCTTGATTTTGAGCACCTATATTTTCTTCATGAATATTCCAAATTATTCAATTTTTATACCAAAATCATAGCCAAAAATCTAAACTTATTACCACTAACCTTTGATGTTTGAATACTCTTGAAAGAAAAATCCTAATTTCTAATAAGGCCTCAAGCAACTTCCTTGAAGTCCATTGGATATGACTTTTGGTCAATAGGAATGGAGATTTCTATCATCTATCTCCATTTATCTACATGGATGGCCTAACTATTCTATTTAAATACCAAAAATTCCTTTCTTATCTTTTTTTAATAAAATTTACATTGTATGTATTCTAAACATCAAATAAAAGAAATAAAACAAGATTTCAAGAGTTATTAATGTCTAACAAAGGTGACTCAAAATATATAAAAGTCATTATCAATATAAAATCAACCTCAAGATTTATTATCAAAAAAAAAAATGAGGTTGTATAATCTTTAATAGTAGCCCTTTTAGACAAATTCCTTTCAAAATAGTAATTTAATCATATTTTGTAACCAACTAAATTCTACTAACATGGCTCTCATCCAGCTATATAATAGATTATATGTTAAATATATATATATTATTTTTTCATACTAGCCAAATTACAACACAACAATGTAAGCTTGGCAAATTCTACCATCATTTGATTTACATTCTTTCTACTCTATCTTAAGAATTTTGATATTTATATTTGATATTTATTTATCAATAAGAGAATCAATAATATTTAGTATATTTTATTATTATATGAATTTGCACAAAATAATAGCAATATATATTTGAAGATCTTTTATAACCACCATTTTAAAAATAAGATTTTTTTTTTTTTTTTTTTTTTTTTTTTTAAAAAAAATCTTTTATGATTTATAAATGTTCTATTAAAAATATAAAATAAGTTGTTGTAACTAATTATTTATTCATTCATCTTTTATTTTAGACTTAAAATCACTACTTATCTATTTTTATTATTACTTTCATCTAACTTGGCAACTTCATATAATCTCTTATGATCAACAAAACAAATCAAGGTTTGTCATTCAAATCATTCTTTTAAATTTTACAAACAAATATTTTTATGTTGCACAAAGACCACACATTCTTAAAAATTAAAACCCTTGCTTATAATGTAATAACAAAGTATAGAGTGGCAACAAAAGATAATATGCACCCTATATTCTAGTGAATTTGCAATCAACAAATCTTTAATAGCTCTTAATAAGAATCATGGAATAATATTAGTAATATTTGCTTCTTATTTTTTGGATAATTATTATGGATAAGAGGCAATTTGTAATGAATTGTATAACCATGTTTATTCATGTCAAAGTAGCTTTTATTGATGTCCAATATAATAAACAACCAATGTAGTTTTGTTGATCTCATAACATCTTTGGTTATATAAATTCTTCTTTGTATTTTTGATCTTTTAAGCACTATGAGTAATAATGTTTAAGATTTTGTCAATTTATTATATTTAGACTTTTATAGAAATATCATATAGCTATTGAAACTTATTTTATAAGCTTCTTATTTTTAAGAAGTTGTGTTAAAAACAACCTATAACTTAATGCTTAGGCTACAAGCCTTGTGATCTTTAAGAAGCTTCTACAAGATATTTTTTTATAAATAGTATATATGGAGGCAAGACTAAGATAAAATATAAAACCATATTCTATATATATATATATATATATATATATAAAAATTTAGGATATTGCTAATGCCATCACAATCTTTGCTACTACCACCACAACTTGCCATCCACTTAACATATTTTTTTAGAGTTTTTTATTCTAATAAAAAATCTTGTTAATATTTTTAATAAATTTTTTAAAAGATTATATAGAAAAAAAAAGTTAAATGTAATAAAAAAATAATTGAAAAGCTAATGAGAATAATTTTTTTAAATTAAAATTTTTAGTAAATAAAAAAATGTTCTTAATAAAAAAATATTCAAAAAATATTAAACTATTAAAAAAATTAAAAATATATATATATATATATATATATATATATATATTTGTGGTGACATTAACAACACAATTTACAAAAATTGTGGTGACATTAGCAATACCCTTCATACTATATATATATATATATATATATTGAGAATTAATTAATTTATATTTAATTAATTCTAAAAATATAAATTAAATAATAAAATGATTTTATTGAAGTATTCATTTACATTTAAAATCAGCTCAGCTTGTGGAAGTACCCATGAATGGTGAAGATTGCTGAACTCACTGGCCACAGCATAGCACGCGTTCCTCACCTTTTTCAGGTTATTGTACCCACCATAATTGTGATGGTCGGAATCATGTACGCGCACCTTGGTGAAGGATTCGTGTGTATGTGATAATTGTTTCGATGGAGTGTAAATTCCTCAAATGGTCATTCTTTGAACCATTACACAAATTTCATCATCACAAGACCCTTGCTGCAGAAGTTGCAAGGTGATATGTACCTGTCACCGTGCAACTTCCGCAGCCGGGGTTGTACGGTGGCCCGTTTCCCGAAGACATGGATTGCGCTCACTCTGCTCTCTTATATCAAAATATTGCAAATGAAACTGAAAAAGAAGACGTGTGTGGCTACATGTGTCTTTTTCCGCTTGTTGTGGACTGAGAAGCTAACCATAGACTAGATCCATTCAGAGTTTAGACGGAGCGAGATTGGTCTTTGATGCGGGCGATGAAACACTTCGCTTTTGGAAGGTGTTTGGAGCACCACAACATCCGCAGCCAACATCTTTAAGTAGGTCTGGCGGTCTCTCAAAGAGGAGTGCTAGAATTCGCTAATGGATAGGTCGGAGCGGAAGTGGATGGCAATCAGATCTTTCAAAACTTGATGGGGGACTCGAGCAACATCATTGCATTCACGGATGTCAGCAAACGCTCCTCAGGTAATTACAGCTTAATAACCTTCTCTAATTCCGGCGTTCTTTCTTGTCTTACGAACCTCACCTCTAATCTCAACGTTATTTCTTGCCTAATAGTAACGCAGTCCAGAATGCATTATCAAGCTATACAGTATGAATGGATGTTTGAACTCAAACTGTCCTCAACGTCAAACTAATACATTGTACACGTAGCCCGAAATTGGCTCACTCTAATCCCACTTTAGTGGGGCGGCGACCAAGCAACATATGACATTGGATTGGCTCAAAATTATTACCTGGCTCCTAGGATCCAGGGCGCCACTGTTCTTTTTCAGAGTGTATTTTCCCCCAGTGCACGCCAGGTCCAAAGGATGCAAGGTGGCTGAATTGGAAGAGTGTTGATCTAGGTTGTGTAAGTTACACTAAGTGTTGCTACAGTAATACTTGCCGCAGCAGTAATGATTCAGAACACACTCGAGTCCTCCGGTTAATTATGTAATAATGTGAGGACTGCAATTGTGCATGCTACTAGGATTCCTCGATTGCTCTTCCTAACATTCCTCAACCGGGTCCTCCAGTAGTCGTTGCGAAATAGTCACAGTTTCATCAAATCAGCGGTCAATGTTGGCGTCCCAACGATCTGACTTTCATGGAATTCATTAAACTCAGTTTTTGTCCGTAGCTCAGATATGCGACGGTCCACATGCTGGAGGAGGTGAACCGAAGACCCCAGCGACCAGGTTGATTTGCATCAGCTCGTTCGCGGAACTGAATTCATGTCTCACATGTCTCAGAATGTGTCGTTCATGGCTCGTTCACGGAAATGTATTCAAGTCTCAGACATGTTCCGTTCATGGAACTTTATCCATGTCTCGTTCATGGCTCGTGCATGGGACTTCGCTCATGTCTCAGAATTGGACGGCATACCAAACCGCCTGTGGCAATTAATCAACTACACTTGAGTTTTTGAATCTGTTAGCAATGTTGGCACATCGCTTACCTGATCGTCGGGCAACATCACGAGGCCACATTCTATTATGGAAGAATGTCTAAATGAAAAACAATATTATAACTAATATGTTTATTGAGAATCAAATTTACATAAATTTACAAACATATATTGGTTATTAGTGTTACCAAGTCAATATGTTGAAGTGATACTACTTTTGGAATTGATTCAATGCCAACAATTGGTATTATTCCTAGAAGTTATATTATGCCCGAAAGTAATATTTTAAAAAAGTGGTTAAGCCTAACCTTATGTTGAATAGACAAGATGAATAAAAAAGCAATGTAAATGTACTAAAAAATATGAAATAAATATTTATATCTTTCAATACATCCCATGAATTGTAATCATATTATTGATAGCACATCTGTGAATCTATTGATGCCAATAGTTTCTTGAAGCCTTAAGAATTTTGCTACAACTAGGGCCTTGATAAATAAATCAGTCAATTGTTGTTTTATTTGAACATATTTAATCTTTAGTTCTCCTTCCAATATGTACTCTCAAACAAAATAGTACTTTCTTTTATTGTGCTTGGTTCTCATATGAAAAATTGGATTCTTGGCCAATTTTATTGTTCTTTGGTTATCATAGTTAAGGTGTAGATCTTATAGAGTAGGATTAGATACATCTGCCAAGTTTTTGTGAATATTGACATCTTTGTATTAAATTGGAATTTAGACAAAGGAAACAACTTGCAACTTCAATAAAAGACATCTGATGTATATGGCTTCTTTCGCTCTTTTTTATAGTGCTTTGTACTTAGCTTCAATGGTATGATTGGATATTATAACTTATTGTTTGATGGACTATGAAATCAATCTAGATGATAAGATGAATAGGTAAGCACCAAGCAATCTCATGGTTTTAATATGTTTGAAATAACCAAAATTAATGAAGCCTTCTAATATAATTTTATTTTTGAAAGAACAAATATAATAAATTCTATCATCAATTGTCCTTCTAAGATAGCAAAGGATATGTTACATCAACTTGTTAGGGACATAGTCTTAGAACCTTCTAGAAATTAGAACATTCTAGAAGCAAGTCCCTGGAACTTTCTAGAAGTTTCCATTAGCAGTTAGTGGAAGTTTCTTGAAAAGCTTCCTAGGTAGTGGAAGTTGCTTGAGAAGCTTCGTAGCTAGTAGAAGTTGCTTGAGAAGCCTCCTAATTCATAGAAGCTACTTGAGAAGCTTCCTAAGTTGTTAGAAGTCGCTCAAGAAGTTTCTTATTTAGAAGTATATATAGGAGTCGAGGTTGAAGAGTTCTTCAGTCTCGACAACACATCTCTTGGAGCTCTAGCTCACCTCTCTGGTGTTGCCCTTGTACTCATCTGATCAATCTAGTTCTTGCCAGTTCTCTTTGAAATTCTTGTTTAGATTTCCTCTTTGTATTCTGTGTCCGTGACAGTTTGTCGAGATTGCTCTCATCTCAGATATTAGAGCTAGTCCTTCTTGTTAGAATGTGGATTACCCCTCTTCTTGAAGGTATACTAGTGTTTTAGAGGTTGCAGATTACCCTCCTTTAAACTGATATCTCTCCCATTACAATATTGGAGTCTTATTCTTCCTGGAGAGAGTAGATTACCCCTCTTCTTGAAGGATTTTAGACGTTTTAGAGGTTGCGAAGCACCCTCCTCTAAACCAATATTTTCTTCTTCATAGAATCAATTATTTCTCTCTTTTAGAATGGCTGGAGGTCAAGGGATTAGTATGACTGAAAGTTCGGAGTCCAAGTTGGACGCCATTATGAATGCCCTTGCTATGTTATTGCAAAGAATTGCGGAAATTGAAGGAGCGTTTGCAAGACTTCATAATGATGGAGCATCTGGAGTAACAGAATTTAGAATTCATCAACCTCAAGTTTCTGCACCAGAAGAAAGAACTTTGCCTGTAATTCAACAAGAACCACTAGTTCTACAACAAAAGGAGCCTCGAGTTAGCCTTCCAGATAAGTTCGATGGTACACGCTCCAAGTTTCGAGGTTTTGTCAATCAAATCAGGTTAATAATAATTTTACAGCCCGAACGCTATCCAACGGAGGAGTCACGTGTTGGACTGGTTGGAACCCTACTTACGGGGCAGGCTCTATCATGGTTTGCTCCTTTATTCGAGAAGGGATCATCAATTTTGAACAACTTCAAAACTTTTTTGGAAGCGTTTGTGGAAGCATTTGGCGACATGACAAGGCTCGATGGGCTACAACAAAGATTTGATCACTACGACAAGGGACACGCTCTGCATCAATTTATGCATCAGACTTCAGACAATTAGCATGTGACATCAACTGAGATGAAGAAGCATTGACGAGTCAATTTTATTGGGATTTGAGGGATGATGTGAAGGATTTGCTATTATCTCTTCCTGATCCACGAATGCTCAACGAAGCCATTAGCCAAGCTGTGAAGTGTGACAACCGCCTATTTCAGCGTCGCCAAGACCAATGCTCAAGACAACATGTGACTCGTCACGCCTCAACCATGTCAGCAAGCAGTTTGAATTCACATTCCGAGACGGACGACATGCAAATTGATGCGGTACGTGTCAAATCCCTCACTCCAGAAGAGAAGAAGCGGCGCATGGAGGAAGGACTATGCTTATATTGCGGTGAAGAAGGCCACAAGGTTGGAAATTGTCCCAAGAAGCAGAATCGACGCATTGTCAAGACCAGAGGCATGTTTTTTCAGGAAAACGAAAATGCCCAGCCACAATAGGAACCATGCGGCTGGACAGTCAAAAATCGCAACAACAATCAGGTTCCTCCCTCTCTGCCCAACGTGCCCTTTGTTTTACAATCCCTTTGTTTTTTGGTCCTCAGAAGCTTAAAACTTAAGCATTATTAGATTCAGGAGCATCCGCTTGTTTTTTAGATGAAGAATATGCTAAATATCATAAGATCCTTCTAATACGGAAACCTAAACCTGTTTACGTAGAAGTCATAGATGGACGACCTTTACTGTCTGGTAGTGTCACTCATGAATCAGAACCTATAGAAATAGCATTTAAGGACCATAGTAGTTATATTATCTTCAACATTATAAAGACTCCGTCAAGTTCTATTATTCTTGGTCTTTCCTGGTTGGAAAAGTATAATCCAACCATAGATTGGAGGTTACGAAAGATAACATTTTCAATAAAACGTTCCGAGAGTAAACCAGTTAGAAGACCCCGAATCAAAAAACCTTTATTTATTGGAGCAAGAGCATTTGTAAGATTGTCCAAGGAAGGTCGCATTTGTCATTTATCTTGGCTAGCCGTGAAGAAGATTTGACTGACAAGTATGTCGAGGAAGCGATATAAAGATTTTGAATGTGTGTTTCAAAGAAGAATCTTGATATGCTATCAGAGCCCGACCATGATTATCTTATTAGACTTGCGAAGGGCGCAAAATAGTATTTTTAGTGATCTACAATTTGTCGCAGATGGAATTGGCAAAATTGCGGAAATACATTGATGAGAATCTAGCCAAGAACTTCATTCGCCATTCGAAGTCACCAGCTGGAGCACCAATCTTATTTGTAAAAAAAAAGGATGGCTTGCTACGGATGTGCGTGGACTATCAAGGTCTCAACAAGGTAACAAAGAAAAATCGTTACCCGTTACCCTTGATATCTGGTCTTCTTGAACAACTTGGACGAGCAAGGATCTTTACAAAAATCGATCTAAGAGGAGCCTACAACCTTGTACAAATTAAAAAAGGAGACGAATGGAAGACAGCTTTCCGTACAAGGTATGGCCATTTTGAGTATAATGTCATGCCTTTTGGTCTTACCAATGCTCCGGCAGTTTTTCAACACATGATGAATGATATCTTCCGGGAGCATCTTGATGATTTTGTTGTCATCTATCTGGATGATATTCTGATATTTTCTAAGAACGAAAAAGAGCATGAAAAGCATGTTCGTCTTGTCCTTGAAAAACTACGTGAGCGAGGACTCTACGCCAAGTTGGAGAAGTGCTTATTTCACCAAATTGAGATGGAATTTTTGGGATTCATCGCGACTACAGAAGGCTTGAAAATGGATCCCAAGAAAGTAGAAGCAATCGTGTCATGGGAGGTTCCGAAGACGGTTAGAGACGTACAATGTTTTCTTGGTTTTGCTAATTTCTATCAGATTTTTATTAAGAATTATTCCCAAGTTGCTGCTCCACTCACTCGGTTGATGTGTAAGGACAAGCTCAAATGGGGACTCCTAGTAGAAAAAGCATTTCAAGATCTTAAGATGGCGTTTACAACGGCTCCGATCTTGGTCCACCCGGATTTTACAAAGTCCTTTTATTTGGAAATTGATGCTTCGGATTTTGCTTTGGGAGTCGTACTTTCACAGATGGGTGCTGATAAAAAGCTCCATCCAGTTGCATTCTATTCTCGAAAGTCCTCTGCTGCTGAGATCAACTATAAGATCTACGATAAGGAGCTTCTTGCTATAGTGGATTCTTTCCAAGAGTGGCGTCACTTTCTCGAAAGAGCGGCACATCCGGTAACCATATACACGGATCACAAGAATTTGGAATATTTCATGTCGGCTCAAATTTTGAATCGGCGTCAAGCTTGGTGGAATATGTTGCTATCCAGATTCGACTTTGTTATCACTTATCGACCTGGAAAGCAACAAGGACTATCTGACGCATTATCGAGGAGATCATATTTTGCACCAAAGCCTGGAGAGGCAGCATTCGACCAACAGTGTACGACGCTATTGAAGCCAAAACAATTCCGGCTTCACGCTGCCATTGTACCAATTGATGTTGACTTCCTCAATCAGGTACGTACCGCGACCATTGAAGATTCAATAGCAGTTGATATCAAGCAACGTGCCAATAATGACAAGTTCAAAGTGGAGGGAGATCTTTTATACTTCGAGGAGCGGTTGTATATTCCGAAAGGACCAGTACGGCTCCAAGTTCTTCAATCTCGTCATGATTTTCTAGCTGCGGGACATTTTGGATTCAACAAGACCTTGGAACTTATTTCTCGAGATTTCTGGTGGCCCCAAATGTGGAAGGATGTGAAAGATTTTGTCCTCACTTGCGACATCTGTTCAAGATCTAAAAATCCTCGGCATCGCCCTTACGGACTTTTACAGCCATTGCCAATTCCACGGCGATCATGGTCTTCAGTTTCCATGGACTTTATTACAGACCTGCCACCATCGAATTATTTTGACAACATTTTTGTTGTGGTAGATTGACTTACAAAGATGGCACACTTTGTCCCTTGCAAGAAGACATCGTCAAGTGAAGATACAGCAAGGCTCTATCTTGACAATGTGTATCGATATTATGGCCTACCAGATGATATCGTGTCGGATCGAGGAACTCAGTTTGTATCAAAGTTTTGGAGATCTCTTTTTGAAATATTGAAGGTGGATATCAAGTTTTCTTTAGCTTTCCATCCTCGGCCCGGCGGCCCAAAGCAGACAGTGGTCGAGTTTTGGGCGATTATCTGAATCTTTGACGTCATATTGTCAGCCGAAGATGATTGGGCATATATCATTAGGCGAGTTTTGCGCTCTTAACTGCCGCGTCAAGCTCAACAAACGCCCGTGCTTTTTTAATATGGGTGCCATCAGAAGAGCGATTTGAAATTACATCAGCGAATAGCAATACAATGAAGGATTTATTGACGACTATCAGAGCTTCAAACTATGTTAAAGGTGCAATTGCAGTCTGCTGAAGAGTCTTATAAGACATCCCCAGATAAACTTCAAAATCAAACACCTATTTTCAAAACTGGAGATAAGGTATGGCTACTTCGACGAAATATCAAGACCAAGTGACCGTGTGATAAGTTGGACTACCGGAGGTTGGGACTATTTGTCATCTTGAAGCAAATCAATCCAGTGGCGTACTGTTTGGAATTACCAGCTGCTATGAAGGTACATCCAGTCTTTCATGTTTCTTTGTTGGAGATTTATCGAGAATAGTCTTTTCCTGGAAGAGTACAAAGTTCGCCACCTAGTATCGAAATCGAGAACCACGAGGAATACGAGGTAGAAAAGGTGCTAGATTCATGGCGTAAATGGAGAAAATTGGAGTATTTTGTATATTGGAGAGGCTACGATATCAATGAGCGAACATGGGAGCCAACCAAAAATCTCGCCAATGCGCCACAAAAGGTACAAAAATTTCATCAATAATATCCTCAGAAACCTAAGCCGGTTTGAGGATAACTTCTTTCTGAAGCTTGCTCATCTAGTAACATAAAAGGAGGGGAGAACACTACCAAAATTCATAATTGATGTAGTTATTTTCTCCAAGATAGAGTAGATCTTTTCTGATAGCGATAGTTTGGTCTTTTGACATGGATAGCCAAGATAGATACCATACCAATTATATGTCTCAATACTCTTAGCTCATGAAGGCGACCTCGAGATGAAGAACCACCTACACCATCACGACGATGGAGGATACCAAGTAACCGATCGCTGGTGATTGTATTTGAAGTCGAGCCTACTTACAATGGTCAGCCAGAAGGTGTGTTTGCAGGACAGTTTCACAATGAGGACACGGAAGTTCATGCTTGGTTGGAAGTTGAGGGCGTGGGCCACTACCGTTGGCTTCAAGGACCAATGAACCACTTGCCTCGTGAAAGACAATTGGAATTCATAGCAGACGTTATGCGACAAATCTTCATTTTTTTGCGTTGGTATTGACTGACAACAACATTGCTTCTCGGAGACCTCGAAGCTAAAGGAGGGGGTGATGTTAGGGACATAATCTTAGAACCTTCTAGAAATTAGAACGATACAAGCGAGTCATAATAATAGAAGTTTCTATTAGCGATTAGTAGAAGTTGCTTGAGAAGCTTCCTAGCTAGTAGAAGTTGCTTGAGAAGCTTCCTAGCTAGTAGAAGTTGCTTGAGAAGCTTCCTAATTCATGGAAGCTACTTGAGAACCTTCCTAAGTTGTTGGAAGTCGCTCAAGAAGTTTCTTATTTAGAAGTATATATAGGAGTCGAGGCTGAAGAGTTCTTCAGTCTCGACAACACATCTCTTGGAGCTCTAGCTCACCTCTCTGGTGTTGCTCTTGTACTCATCTGATCAATCTAGTTCTCGCCAGTTCTTTTTGAGATTCTTGTTTAGATTTCCTCTTTGTATTCTGTGTCCGTGACACTATTTTGCAAAATCACCCTCATCTTCATATGCATATAATCTAGGGCCAATGCATTTTATTGGTGCTATAGTTGATGTTGAATTAGATTGGATAAAATTACTTTGCTTAGCTTCTTTAGATATTGGAGTTTTTTCTAATGGAACCAGGACTTGGAGTCTAAAGTGACTAGATTCTATGGTTGTTGTACAATTATCTAAAGGTCCAAAAGTAAAGTAAGGCTTAGAAGCCCTCCAATTTGTTATTCCTTTAGATTGCCTCAACCATCCTTTTCCTAATAAGAGAGGGTAACTATCCGCTTCTTCGTAAAAATGTATCATATAAAATGATATCACATAATTTATACCTCTTGCTTGTATACGAAGGTCACGAATTTGTCCTAGAGGTTGAGAAGGTCTTTGATCAGCTAATTTGACCTTCATAATTGCCTTGTGAATGATTTTTAATTCCAATTTGTTTATAGTGGATTCAGGCATGATATTGATGCTACTTCCATCATCTACTATGACCTTAAAATTTATTTTATCTACAATTTCCACATCTATCTCAATAGGTCCATATTCTCTATTGTCAATTTCTTCTTCCAAGTTGATATTCTCTTTTAGATCATCAACTTCAATTCGAGCTATTCCTTCTATGTTCTTAATTTTCCTTTGTAATATTATTCCTTCTTTGAGGTCTTTTTTGATATTTGGTGCTACTTGAATCAATTGTCCAAAAGAAATGTTGGCTCTAATTCTACAAATATCTTGCCATACGTTGTCGTGTTGTAAATCAAAACATAGTGTGAAAAACATAAAAGAATGCATTAAAATAAAAAGATTAAGATTAGAAGAAAGGTTGATAGAAAATTAGTAGTAAGAAGATACAATGGAAATTTACCTTGAAAAGTGAAATTTCTTCAAGTTAGTAAAAAGGAAAAGGTTGAGGAAGTAGAAAAGACATGGGATAAGAGGTCTTTTTGACCAAGAGGATAAAGAAGACCAGGAGGGAGATGACAAGGAAGAGTCGTGAAGAAGAAGGAGGGAGAGTTTTTTTGGAGAGATAGGGTTTCTTTTTGATAGGCAATATACGTTTTTGTGTGTAGAAGAAGCTTAGAGAGGATTTTAGAAGCAAGTTTTTGTAGGTTTGTAGTATACAAGATAAGGAACTCATAGAGACAATCTCATGTCTTTTGATTAAGTATCAAGGGAGATATGAGTCGTGAAAGTTGCAGGTGTTTAAGACTAGGGCAGAGAGGGTTACTAAATTTCGGGCCTTGGTTCTTGGAAACCACTTAGACTTTAGTGGCGAAATTTGTTGGGTTTTTGTTCCTTATAGAGTTAACTACTTTTTGTTAAAATCTCAAGTCAATATGACCTATAAGCAAAGAGTTATGAGTGAAATTGTAACTAGTTTGAATGAAAAGAGAAATAGAGTGAAGGCAAGGTTGAGGGTTTGTATGGGCAGTGCATGTGTGTGGGTTTTTTTGGGTATAAAGAGATTTAGGAGACGAATTTGAGTGTGAAATTTGATAGACATGATCTATGTAAGTTAAGGAAGAGATGAGTGTAAGTTTGATATTCATTAGTCTTATAAATAAAATGTTATGCTCTTTCAAAGTGACAGGGGTCTATCTCCAAATCAGTGAAGTTTGAGGGAGCATATCTTTGTGATCAGAGTAGTATTTTGAGTAAAATTTGTTGGGGTTTGTAGATATATGAGTCTATTAAGTTGTGTAAAAAACTGATTGCTATTGGAGTTATATTCGAGGAGTTATGAGGAAAATTGTGGTCGGATCTAGAGTTGTTAGAAGGCAAAATTAAAGAAGAAGGATGGAACCTATAACTCAAGTTTGGAGAAGGCTCTTGGAGCAATATTTGGAGGGTGTTTACAACATGAGATAAGCTATAAGCCTACCAAATTTCAGCACTTAGGTCTTCTTTAATGAAGAGCAATGAAGGTGTGAAGCAAAGGGGGTCCAGAATCAAAGGCAGCATGGAGGAAATACTTTGACAACATGGTTCTCTCTAACCACATGAGCTATAATCAAAAGGTTTATGGGGTTTGCTTCTTTACTCTCTTAAGTACCTTGTGTCCAAATTTTGCTTCAATTGATGTGATATCCTAGGATTCATGAGCAAAATTGAACGCGGATTTTGAAAGGCAGAATATGTTAGGGTTAATAAAGTATGTTTTTATATAAATTCTTCAATTTTATGAACTTTATGAATCTCATCTTGCACTTGAGAAACTAGAGGCAAAAAAAGACCCAGTGTTTCTTAGGGCTAAGACTCTCACCACGACAACATCGTAAGATTTTGCAGGATTAAAGGTTCTATTAGTTGTTGGTTGTTTCAAAAAGGTACTAGAAGTTCAAGGTCCTTCCTTGCCTACAAATTGGTATGCTTCTTCATCAAATTCAACCACAGAAGAAGGTTATTTGTCTTATAATTTTTTAGCTATTTTTTGAGTAGTTTTTGACAATTCGACAAATTTGGGTGATTCTTCTCAAGTATCTATAGATACCTCATCTTCTTCAAGTTGTACTAAAACTATTGATTTTTTGGCGCTCATACTTCTAGTTACAACCAAAGAAGGTAAATATACATTGTCCTTGAAATTCTCCTTGTTGTCTAATTGCACCAAGTAAGATTGAGGAGATGATAAATTTGATGTAGAAGGTATTGTCACGGTCACAGAATACAAAGAAGAAATCTAAACAAGAATTTCAAAGAGAACTGGCGAGAACTAGATTGATCAAATAAGTACAAGAGCAACACCAGAGAGGTGAGCTAGAGCTCCAAGAGATGTGTTGTCGAGACTGAAGAACTCTTCAGCCTCGACTCCTATATATACTTCTAAATAAGAAACTTCTTGAGCGACTTCCAACAACTTAGGAAGCATCTCAAGTAGCTTCTATGAATTAGGAAGCTTCTCAAGCAACTTCTACTAGCTAGGAAGCTTCTCAAGCAACTTCTACTAATTAGGAAGCTTCTCAAGAAACTTCCACTAACTGCTAATAGAAACTTCTAGAAGGTTTCAGGGACTTGCTTCTAGAATGTTCTAATTTCTAGAAGGTTCTAAGACTATGTCCCTAACATCACCCCCTCCTTTAGCTTCAAGGTCTCCGAGAAGCAATGTTGTTGTCAGTCAATATCAACGCAAAAAAATGAAGATCTGTCGCATAACATCTGCTATGAATTCCAATTGTCTTTCACAAGGTAAGTGATTCATCGATCCTTGAAGCCAACGATAGTGGCCCACGCCCTTAACTTCCGACTAAGCATAAACTTCCGTGTCCTCATTGTAGAACTGTCCTGCAAACATATCTTTTGGCTGACCATTGTAAGCAGGCTCGACTTCAAATATAATCACCAGTGATTGGTTACTTGGTATCCTCCGTCGTCGTCGTGGTGCAGGTGGTTCTTCATCTCGAGGTCGCCTTCGTGAGCTAGTAGGTTGAGATGATATAATTGGCATGGTATCTATCTCTTGGCTATCCATGTCAAAAGACCAAACTATGGCTATCAGAAAAGATCTACTCTATCTTAGAGAAAATAACTACATCAACTATGAATTTTGGTAGTGTTCTCCCCTCCTTTTATGTTACTAGATGAGCAAGCTTCAGAAAGAAGTTATCCTCGAACCGGCTTAGATTTCTGAGGATATTGTTGATGAAACTCTTGTACCTTTTGCAGCGCATTGGCGAGATTTTTGGCCAGCTCACATGTTTGCTCATTGATATCGTAGCCTCTCCAATGTACAAAATACTCCAATTTTTTCCATTTATGCCGCAAATCTAGCACCTTTTCTACCTCGTATTCCTCGTGGTTCTCGATTTCAATACTAGGTGGCGAACTTTGCACTCTTCCAAGAAAAGACGATTCTCGATAAATCTCCAACAAAGAAACATGAAAGACTGGATGTACCTTCATAGCAGCTGGTAACTCCAGACAGTACGCCACTGGATTGATTTGCTTCAAGATGACAAATGGTCCCAACCTCCGGTAGTCCAACTTATCACACGGCCGCTTGGTCTTGATATTCCATCGAAGTAGCCATACCTTATCTCCAATTTTGAAAATAGGTGCTTGATTTCGAAGTTTATCTGCGGATGTCTTATAAGACTCTTGAGCAAACTGCAATTGCACCTTTAACATAGTTTGAAGCTCTGATAGCTGCTTCACAAATCCTTCAGCTGCTGGATTGTTATTCGTTGATAGACTTAACAAATCAAGCTTCGGATGGTACCCATAGTTAGAAAAGAATGGTGTTTGTTGAGTTGACGCGTGCAAGGTGTTGTTATATGCAAACTCCGCTAACGATAGATATGCGGCCCAATCATCTGATTGATAGTTGATGCTGTATCTTAGATACTGTTCCAAAACTTGATTCACCCGTTCCGTTTGGCCGTCAATTTGAGGATGGAAAGCTGAAGAAAGCTTGATATCCACCTTCAATATTTCAAAAAGAGATCTCTAGAACTTTGATACAAATTGAGTTCCTCGATTCGACACGATATCATCTGATAGACCATGATATCGATACACATTATTAAGAAAGAGCCTTGCTGTATCTTCACTTGACAATGTCTTCTTGCAAGGGACAAAGTGCGCCATCTTTGTAAGTCGATCTACCACAACAAAAATGCTATCGAAATAATTCGATGGTGGCAGGTCTGTAATAAAGTCCATGGAAACTGAAGACCATGATCGCCGTGGAATTGGCAATGGCTGTAAAAGTCCGTAAGGGCGATGCCGAGGATTTTTAGATCTTGAACAAATGTCGCAAGTGAGGACAAAATCTTTCACATCCTTCCATATTTGGGGCCACCAGAAATCTCGAGAAATAAGTTCCAAGGTCTTGTTGAATCCAAAATGTCCCGCAGTTGGAAAATCATGACGAGATTGAAGAACTCGGAGCCGTACTGGTGCTTTTGGAATATACAACTGCTCCTCAAAGTATAAAAGATCTCCCTCCACTTTGAACTTGTTATTATTGGCACGTTGCTTGATATCAACTGCTATTGAATCTTCAATGGTCGCGGTACGTACCTGATTGAGGAAGTCAGCATCGATTGGTACAACGGCAACATAAAGCCGAAATTGTTCTGGCTTCAATAGCGTCGTACAGTGTTGGTCGAATGCTGCCTCTCCAGCCTTTGATGCAAGATACGATCTCCTCGATAATGCGTCAGATAGTCCTTGTTGCTTTCTAATTCAATAAGTGATAATAAAGTCAAATCTGGATAGCAACATATGCCATCAAGCTTGACGCCGATTCAAAATTCGAGTCGACATAAAATATTCCAAATTCTTGTGATCCGTGTATATGGTTACCGGATGTGCCGCTCCTTCCAGAAAGTGACGCCACTCTTGGAAAGAATCCACTATAGCAAGAAGCTCCTTATCGTGGATCTCATAGTTGATCTCAGCAGCAGAGAACTTTCGAGAATAGAATGCAACTGGATGGAGCTTTTCATCAGCACCCATCTGTGAAAGTACGGCTCTCAAAGCAAAATCCGAAGCATCGATTTCCAAATAAAAGGCCTTTGTAAAATCCGGGTGGACCAAGATCGGAGCCGTTGTAAACGCCATCTTAAGATCTTGAAATGCTTTCTCTACTAGGAGTCTCCATTTGAGCTTGTCCTTACACGTCAACCGAGTGAGTGGAGCAACAACTTGGGAATAATTCTTAATAAAAATCCGATAGAAGTTAGCAAAACCAAGAAAATATTGTACATCTCTAACCGTCTTTGGAACCTCCGACCACACGATTGCTTCCACTTTCTTGGGATCCATTTTCAAGCCTTCTGTAGTCGCGATGAATCCCAAAAATTCCATCTCAATTTGGTGAAATAAGCACTTCTCCAACTTGGCGTAGAGTCCTCGCTCACGTAGTTTTTCAAGGACAAGACGAACATGCTTTTCATGCTCTTTTTTATTCTTAAAAAATATCTGAATTTCATCCAGATAGATGACAACAAAATCATCAAGATGCTCCCGAAAGATGTCATTCATCATGTGGTTAAAAATTGCCGGAGCATTGGTAAGACCAAAAGTCATGACATTATACTCGAAATGGCCATACCTTGTACGGAAAGCTATCTTCCATTCGTCTCCTTTTTTAATTTGTACAAGATTGTAGGCTCCTCTTAGATCGATTTTTGTAAAGATCCTTGCCCGTCCAAGTTGTTCAAGAAGACCAGATATCAAGGATAACGGATAACGATTCTTCTTTGTTACCTTGTTGAGACCTCGATAGTCTACGCACATCCGTAGCAAGCCATCCTTCTTTTTTACAAATAAGATTGGTGCTTCAGCTGGTGACTTCGAATAGCGAATGAAGTTCTTGGCTAGATTCTCATCAATGTACTTCCGCAATTTTGCCAACTCCGTCTGCGACAAATTGTAGATTGGGCCAAAAGGGGGTTGTACTCCTTCTTGCAAGTCTATGGCACAATCATATGGTCGGTGCTCCGGTAGCATATCAGCATTCTTCTTTTGAAACACATCTTGAAAATCTTTATATTGCTCCGGTATACTTGTTGTCAAAATCTTCTCTTTGTTGGTTGGAGTCGCATAAATGACAAATGGTGTACCTTCCTTGGACGATCTTACAAATGCTCTTGCTCCAATAAATAAAGGTTTTTTGATTCGGGGTCTTCTAACTGGTTTACTCTCGGAACGTTCTATTGGAAATGTTATCTTTTGTAACCTCCAATCTATGGTTGGATTATACTTTTCCAACCAGGAAAGACCAAGAATAATAGGACTTGACGGAGTCTTTATAATGTTGAAGATAATATAACTACTATGGTCCTGAAATGCTATTTCTATAGGCTCTGATTCATGAGTGATACTACCAGACAATAAAGATCGTCCATCTATGACTTCTACGTAAACAAGTTTAGATTTCTATACTAGAGGGATCTTATGATGTTTAGCATATTCTTCATTTAAGAAACAAGCGGATGCTCCTGAATCTAGTAATGCTAAAGTTTTAAGCTTCTGAGGACCAAAAAATAAAGGGATTGTAAAACAAAGGGCAAGTTGGGCAGAGAGGGAGGAACCTGATTGTTGTTGCGATTTTTGACTGTCCAGCCGCACGGTTCCTATTGTGGCTGGGCATTTTTGTTTTCCTAAAAAAACGTGCCTCTGGTCTTGACAATGCGTCGATTCTGCTTCTTGGGGCAATTTTCAACCTTGTGGCCTTCTTCACTGCAATATAAGCATAGTCCTTCCTCCATGCGCCGCTTCTTCTCTTCTGGAGTGAGGGATTTGACACGTACCGCATCAATTTGCATGTCGTCCATCTCGGAATGTGAATTCAAACTGCTTGCTGACATGGTTGAGGCGTGACGAGTCACATGTTGTCTTGAGCGTTGGTCTTGGCGACGCTGAAATAGGCGGTTGTCACACTTCACAGCTTGGCTAATGGCTTCGTTGAGCGTTCGTGGATCAGGAAGAGATAATAGCAAATCCTTCACATCATCCCTCAAATCCCAATAAAATTGACTCGTCAATGCTTCTTCATCCCAGTTGATGTCACATGCTAATTGTCTGAAGTCTGATGCATAAACTGATGCAGAGCGTGTCCCTTGTCGTAGTGATCGAATCTTTGTTGTAGCCCATCGAGCCTTGTCATGCTCGCCAAATGCTTCTACAAACACTTCCAAAAAAGTTTCGAAGTTGTTCAAAATTGATGATCCCTTCTCGAATAAAGGAGCAAACCATGATAGAGCCTGCCCCGTAAGTAGGGTTCCAACCAGTCCAACACGTGACTCCTCCGTTGGATAGCGTTCGGGCTGTAAAATTGTTATTAACCTGATTTGATTGACAAAACCTCGAAACTTGGAGCGTTGTCGGGTAGAGAGAATTCGCCTTGGAAAAACGCCGGGTTCCTAGCTGCTACTAGAACTAGCACAATATTTCTATACTTGCACAATCTTTCAAGTTATACTTGTATTATACTTGTACAAGTCTTGTACAAATATAAAGTATAAATACTTGAATAATACTTATACAAATACTTGTATAAACACTTGTATAAATCCTTGGTATAATACTTGTACAAATACTTGTATAAATATTATATATAATACTTGTAGAATACTTGTAGAATACTTGTATAAATACAAGTATATATACTTGTATAAAAGGTATAAGCAAAGTATGTATGTATTCAAGTATACCTCAAAATACAACCGCATATGAGGAATACAAGTTATACAACAAGCTGAAACTAAATAAATCACTAAAAATTCATCCAAAGGTCGAATCAAGCGTGCTTATAGCCTATGGAAAGCCAATAATCCATTGTAAAACATATCAAAATTTCACAAATAGATGACTTATCATTTAAAAGTTATGGCTAAAAGAAGTAGGCGCTAAAATTTCCAAGCAAATGCAAAGGCAGCAAAGCTCCTCTTCACTTCAGCCTTTGTTGTGATCACTTCCCTTCTCCAAATTGGACATGCAATAGCTTTTTAGAAAGCTCACTCCATCATCTAACTTGTTCTAAAATTTCGCATGCATGCCTCTCAAACTCCAGATTTTGTAGCTAGTTGATTCTACTCTTCAAACCCTAGCAATAATTTGCCCTCTTTGACACTTCACGGCTCAAAAAACTTTCATCAAAGCTCCAAATGTATTGATTTTTGTTTTTGTAGAAAGCTTATACAAGCTAATATAAGCACCTAAATTATCAAAAAGATTGAAGAGACTGTCCGACTTGGGTGGTTGAACAAAGTTTCTGCCCCTCTTCGTCGGGTGGCAGCAAACCCTTTCCCACTCTCAAGCTCACAACTTTTGCTCTTCAACTCTAAATGCTACAAGAAATGTCTTGATAGAAAGCTAACACAATTTTCCACACTCTCTATAAATTTTACTAAGAAAGAGTCGAAATCAAACTTGCAGTGGCAGCTCGAAGTTTCTGCCCGTCTTCGTCGGGTGGCAGCAAACCTCACTCTACTAAAACAAGCATAACTTTTTGTTCACAATTCCAATACAAGCAAGTGAGTAGGTTCTAGAATCCTTACAACTTGAAGAACATCCACATCAATTTTCATTGCAAACACTTCTATCTCCTCAGAGCTATCTATCTCCAAAGTTCACCACTCAAAAACTGCCTCCCCTCTCGGTCAAGCAAAAGGAATATATCTCCCTTTCTTTCCATATAGACTATGAGATGTACACATGGGAAGCCAAATCCTATTGGATGGGCCTTATTCACCCCATGCTCTTCTTTCTTATCCCTCACAAGGTCCAATCTACTTCAAAAGTCAACAAGAAAGGTAAAACAACCTTTACTTTTCTTCTAATTACAAAAGAGTCTATTCTAGGATATAAATAAGGTAGGAACAAAACAAATAGCCATCTTAATTCACTAACTAAGTGGCTATACTAAATCCTCTCCTTATAATATCTTCTATAATAATCTCTAGCACTCACACATATATTAACAATAGAAACAAGATTTTTAATATTTTTATACACTGCACGTAAATGTAGTATGACAGCGTATACCATCAAACTTATCTGGAAGGCTAATTCGAGGCTCCTTTCATTGTAGAACTAGTGGTTCTTGTCGAATTACAGGCAAAGCTGTTTCTTCTGGTACAGAAACTTGAGGTTGATGAATTCTAGATTGTGTTACTCCAGGTGTTCCATTATTATGAAGTCTTGCAAACGCTCCTTCAATCTCCGCAATTCTTTGCGATAACATAGCAAGGGCATTCATAATGGCATCCAACTTGGACTCCAAACTTTCAGTCATACTAATCCCTTGACCTCCAGCCACTCTAAAAGAGAGAAATAATTGATTCTACGAAGAAGAAAATATTGGTTTAAAGGAGGGTACTCGGCAACCTCTAAAACGTCTAAAATCCTTCAAGAAAAAGAGGTAATCCACTCTCTCCAAGAAGAATAAGACTCCAATATTGTAATGGGAGAGATATCAGTTTAGAGGAGGGTAATCCGCAACCTCTAAAACACTAGTATACCTTCAAGAAGAGGGATAATCCACACTCTAACAAGAAGGACTAGCTCTAATATCTGAGATGAGAGCAGTCTCGACAAACTGTCACGGACACAGAATACGAAGAGGAAATCTAAACAAGAATTTCAAAGAGAACTGGCAAGAACTAGATTGATCAGATGAGTACAAGAGCAACACCAGAGAGGTGAGCTAGAGCTCCAAGAGATGTGTTGTCGAGACTGAAGAACTCTTCAGCCTCGACTCCTATATATACTTCTAAATAAGAAACTTCTTGAGCAACTTCCAACAACTTAGGAAGCTTCTTGAGCAGCTTTCATGAATTAGGAAGCTTCTCAAGCAACTTCTACTAGCTAAGAAGCTTCTCAAGCAACTTCCACTAACTAGGAAGTTTTTCAAGAAACTTCTACTAACTGCTAATAGAAACTTCTAGAAGGTTCGAGAGACTTGCTTCTAGAATGTTCTAATTTCTAGAAGGTTCTAAGACTATGTCCCTAACAAATAGTTAGAAAAAAATCTTTACGAAGAAGAAGACATCTATATCCAATTTATAGATGTAATTGATTAGTTGGAGCTTGAAGATGATTGCCCCGATCTTATAACTTTGGTTGATAATATTTGTATGAATGAAGCCTTTAGCTTAGAAATTGATGGAATCCAAATTGAAGACCTTGATGTTATTATAAAAGAAGAAACCATCATGCCCCTTCCCTTATAATTTAGAAATACATCCCAAGGCATTGAGGTTGGACATGAAGTACCTACTTATCCACCATTGCCTAAAGTTTGGTATCATGGACTTACCAATCCAATACATATAATAAAATAAGATTGGATAAAAATTCCAGTTAATTGTGATGAAGAAGAATTCAGATATATCAAGTTTGGATCCCAATTAGATGAAAAAGAATTAAAAAAATATAAATCCTTGATAATGAAATATCGTGATATATTTGCTTGATCTTATAAAGACTTAAAAGGCATTCTTTCTAGCATTTTTCAACATACTATCCCACTTCTTCCAATTACCACACCTGTTAGATAAAAACATAGAAGACTAAATCTTAGGATGCAACTTATTGTGAAGGCACAGTTGGAAAGGCTTCTTCAAGCAGGATTTATAAGACCTATAGAATTTATGGATTGATTGTCTCATATTGTCTTGGTAAAGAAGAAGGGAGGAAATAAGCTCAAGGTTTGCGTGGACTATCAAGATTTGAACAAGTGAACTCAAAAAGATCATTTTTCATTTCCTTTTATTACTTCTATAGTAGATGATGTAGCAGGGCGAGACTTATATAGTTTTATGTATGGCTACTCTCGTTATAATCAAGTATCAATAGCTCTTGAAGATTGGCACAAAACTATATTTACATCACCGTGGGGAACCTTTGTATACGTTGTCGTGGTAGAGAGAATCTGCCTCAAGAAAGCACTGGGCTTCTCGCTGCTTCTAATTACTCAAGCAAGATCCAAGTATAATAAAAACCCCAAATTTATATAAAAGATTTCTTCATAGGGCTATTACATCCAATACATAAGCCTAATTTCCTCAAACCACTCAAAACATGACAAAATATTCTAAACCCTCATTCTTCCGTAGGAAGGGAATTTTTACCGAACTTCAATAACCCATAACTTTTAATCCAACCGTCCAAATTCACTACAAATTCACATAAAGTACTGATTTATTCTTCACAACTATTACCACAAATTTCAACCATCGAATCACTACCGATCTTTAGATATCGCCAAAACTCTAGCAGTAGCTTTAAACCCTTGTTTACAAACACCCATGTACTAAATTCTTTATATCTCACAATCTAAAAGTTCAAATGCTATGAAACTTTGAGGTATAGCTTTTCAACATAATAATACACCTTCTTAGAAATTTTGAGACAAAAATTTGTCCAAAAACTTAAGATATGGCAAACCCCATCACTATCAACAAAACGGCCTACTTATTGCCTTGGAATTCAATCTGCTGTCTTTGACTCCCAATATCTCCTTCTTTAGAACTCCTATTGTAGATATTCTTCCATATTAGGTATAGAGCTTGAAATCATCTCTCTAGCCGCAGCTTCCGATCTCCAAAAGCTCTCATAAAACGCCTCCAATCTTCAAAAGAGGGATAGTAGGTACAATTTGTATACCCTTGCTTTAAGCGCCTACTCCTCCCTCATAAGAAGTCCAAATCCCTCGATTTTTACACCAAAATTGTAGTCCAAAAAACAAGCTTTCTAACCCTAGTCTTTTTTTTTCTAATGGCCTCCTTGAAGTCGCCAAAACCCTTATTCTTATTGCAGGCAGCCTCCTTAAAGCCTATTGGGCATGACCATTGACCAATAGGAATGATGAACTTCACCCCTTGTCTTCATTCATCCTCACTTTGTCTTCATCCTTCCAAATAGGCTTCTTAGTAGTTTAATTCTTCCTCTTTGGACTCCAATTGCCTCTCAAGGCTTTATACTAAATATTCAGGCTCTATATAATTTAAAAGCCATAACCAAACTAAGTAAAAATCTAAAATAAATTTTCTTACACCAACTCCTTTTTATTTATTTTACTAATCATTTTAACACACATCTAAACCTATAAATATATTATGCATTTTGAGTGAATTTTACATACTCTAAGCAATTACAACAATGTAGTGATGCCTTTTGGATTATGCAATGTTCTTTGAGCTTTTCAAAGAGTCAGGACTTATGCATTTTCAGACCTTCTTCAAAAAACCATGTCAGTATTTATTGATGGTTTTAGTTGTCAATCATCAACGGATGATCACCTTGAAAGCCTTCAATTGTGCTTCCAATGTTGTAGAAAAGTAGGAATTTCTCTTAATCCAGAGAAAGTTTATTTAGTAATTAAGAAAGGAGTTTTATTGGGTTATGTCATTTCAAAAAAAGGAAAAGAACCTGATCTTGAAAAAGTAGGAATTATTGTAGATCTACCAGCTCCAACAGGTGTGAAAGATATTCAAAAGATTTTGAGGCACATGGATTGATATCATCACTTGATTGAGTCATATTCTACTCATGCCTTACTATTGACAAATTTATTGAAAAAATCCACCAAATTTGAATGGACTTCCGAATGACAAATTGGTTTTGATGCAATTAAAGTCAAATTGCTATCTTATCTTTGTCTATTATCGACAAATTAGGATCAACCTTTCTATGTCTATTGTAATGCCTCTGAAATTACAGTAGGTAGTATCTTATGTCAATCAGATGATAAAGGTGTGATCCATCCTATTGCCTTTGCTAGTAAGCAATTGACAAGTATTAAATGGAATTATACAACCACGGAACGAGAATGCTTAGCTATGGTTTTTAATGTCAAAAAGCTTTGACACTACCTTTTGATGAATAAGATCATCTTCTTTGTAGACCATATGGCTCTTAAATATATTATAAAGAAACCAGATTTAAGTGGTAGATTAATAAGATGGATGTTATTTTTAGCAAAATTTGATTATACAGTGCAATACAAATGAGAAAAACAACACAAACAAGCCGATCATCTTTCATGATTATCTATACTTATAAGAATCCATGATACAGATGATGAACTTCTTGATGTCTATTTATTCCATGTTATGATAGCACCTATTTGGTATGAACATATTGCCAAATTTCTGAGTATTCAATAATTATCCAATACCTTATCAAAAAATGAACAACAAAAGATTAGAGTGAATAGCACTCATTTTGCCCTTATAGCCAAGAAATTATATCGTTGAGGGATTGACGGAATTTTAAGACGTTATCTTACTTATAATGAAGTACTACTTGTGTTAGAAGCTTGTCACTCAAGTGCTTGTTGTGGACACTTCTCGGGTTGATTAACAGTCCAAAAGATCCTTAAAATAGGCTATTTTTGGCCTACAATATTTATTGATTCAGAGTCATTTGCAAGAGCTTGTGACACTTGCCAAAGATATGTACGTAATGATTTAAATCTTGCAATGCCTTTAAATCCTTCACTTCCACTTGTTCCATTTGAAAAGTGGGATATAGACTATATTGGACCTATTTATCTTGCATCTTTATGACAAATACAATATATAATTGTAGCTACAAAATATTTGACCAAGTGGGCAGAAGCTAAAGCTGTCAAGAAGGTTGATGCTAAACAAACTGCCATATTTTTGTATGAAAATATTATAGCTCGCTTTGGTTTTTCAAAAATCCTTGTGAATGATAATAGTTTTTATTTTTTAAATAGGACTATTAAAGAAATGACCACATTATTTACCATCAACTATAGGAAGACAATTCTTTATCACCCTCAAACAAATGGTCTTATAGAAAGAGTCAATCAAATCTTAATTCACATATTGAGGAAAACTATGATGGATTCTAAACGTGATTGGAATCTTAAGCTTACTTCAACTCTTTGGGCTTATCAAACTGCCTACAAAGTTTCTACATGGGCTACACTTTTTTCCTTGGTGTATGGAATAGAAGCTATTTTGCCTATAGAATTTGAAGTTCCATCTTTATGCATCGCCATTGATAAAAGATTAGATATTTTTGAATCTTTGAAAGAACGATTAGAATATTCAAAAAGATTAAACAAGAAGCAAAGATTTGCAGTCCAATATATAGAGACTTCTCAAAGAAGAAAGAAGAAGATCTTTGATAAAAAAATAAAAAGACGTCTACTTATTCCACGAATGTGGGTGATGGTTTAAGATGCTAAGAAATTAGATTTTCTAGCTAAGTTTGATGCACTTTGGACAGGACCATATATTATCAAAGAGGTCTTTAATAATAACTCAATCAAATTTAAAACGTTAGATGGGAAAGACTTTCCTACATGAACTAATGGAAGTCGTTGTAAAGAATACAAGGTGAGAACATTGGTTAAAACACCAATGTACCTTGTCATTTAGATAGTAATTTTAAGTCCATCTTAATAGAATATAGATATTGAATTAGTAACTAAACAAGATATTATTAAATATAGAACCATATTAAGTTGGTAACAATCAAATGCCTTTCTATTCTAGGTCAAAGTCTTAGTATTCTTTTTCTCCTTAATTCTACTTCTTTTTATAGATTACAGTATCCAAGTTATAAGTCTTCTATCATTTTTTTTATAGACCATGTCAAAAGCAAGAATTGGATTCTTTCTATTCTTACAAATAGTCCCAGATGGTCACCATAAGTGAGTCCTATTAATGGATTTTAATTGATGGATTGGTTAAAAATATAGTCTTAAATCATTTGATTATATAAATATAATGATTAGAGAGTTTTTTTGACTATTTAAGTATTTATTAGAATTTAGAAATATTTATAAATATGAAAGTCTTATTAGAAGAAAAGTTACAAAAATGGAGTCTTAGTAAGTCTTGGAGGCAATTATTTTAGTTGGTTTAGTATTTTTACTTATTATTAAATATTAAGAGTTAGTTATTGAGACCAATATCTACATTGGCCTTTTAACTACATATATTACTCATTAAAAACCTATAAATGTTACTTAGTAGATAGAAGAAGCATGAGAAAGAAATCTCATGTCTTTTTATTTATTTTTATAGAAAATAGGATTTTGAGTTGATTTTTATTGATTTTATTATTATAACAAATTTCCAAGATAGAATAAAATAGTCTTAAATTAATATTATCATCTTAGAAATATTATAGATATTTTTAGAATTTATTTAGAATTTATTTAAAATTTATTAAGAATTTTTAGAGCAATTTTGAAGACTTTGGTAAAAATGAGTTTTACCACCTTGGGAGCTATTATGAAGAAATGGAGCAAGATTTGAAGACCATTCAAGGTTTCTAGGCTAATAGGGTGATTTTGAACACCATAGTGAAGTCAAAAATGCAAAATTATTAGTTCTACTAATATAAAATAGGAGGACCAGAAGCTAGTGTAGTCATTGTAGGAAGGGAGGTGCACAAGTCCCACATGGGTTGTGGCACCTTGGATGTAGGTAGGAGGATAAGAGTAAGGCCTCGTGGCCCCTATAAGATACCTATATACACTACTTGTGAGCCTTGGTGAGGTTCGAACCTATGATCTTGTAACAAGTTATCCTTGAGGTAAAAATTTCTATTTAATTTTTTCTATTATTTACCTTCTAACTTTGAATTATCATAACTTATTCATAGTAACTTAGATTTATATATTTTTTACATCATTGGAAAGATAAAAAAAATTATCTATTTGAAAATATAAAATTTTTATTTTTTACTTTTACTTTTTATTAGGTGAAAATCTAGTGAACAGACTATGACTAGTTTTGTAGTGTGCAATTACTTAATTGCATATATTTTACTTGTTTTTTGTTGTTCTTCTCCTTCATTTTTGTTTATTGCTCTTTATACTTTACACCACAATTTATAAGCAACTCTTAATTGAGGACACCTTATAACTTGGGTTGAGGAGTGAATTTTATCCTCACATACATAATTGAGTATAAATAATTGTAATCCTCCTTCCCATAATGCTCCCACTTATTCTCCTATTTTTTTCTAATTTCATAATAATAACATAAAATATTGTATTATCTTAATAAATTACATACAATCGCTCCATATTCTAATTATTAGAAATAAATTCTTATTAAGAATTGATTTCAAAATAAATCATCTCTTTAATATTTTCTTTTATCGTTTAATTCTTACAACCAATACGGCACAACATCATCATTCACAATTAAATTACATTGACATATTCAATCTTTGAATTATTCACAATTAAATTATATTGACATTTATATTGAATTATTCACAATTAAATTACATTGACATATTCAATTTGCCACACAGAATTCAATAATCAATAACTTCATTTTCTTATTTAGCCATATATAAATCAAATTTCTATTTTATTACCATACTTCTCAATTTACATTGTTCAATAATTGGAATGAATATTGGTCTTTCAAATATAATATTATCACAAAAGAAAATAAAAAAAAATAAAGAAAGGACGTAGCACCAAGCTTATCCTAGCTCTCGGCTCTCACAATTCGGCCCTTTCTTATATCTTCTTCAATCCATTTATGCTTATTACCTCTGATGTTAATTATTTTTTTCTAATTACATCATCCATCTTGCCTTATAAATTATCCATTTATCGATTTATTGGCTTTCTTTAAACCTACATACTATGTATTGTAAAACAAAAAAATCCTATCTATTCTGTAATGAGTCAATTCTATTAAAGATTATAAAATGATATGAAGGATTTTTTATTATTACCTTCAGATCTATAATTACTCTATAAAACCATTAGCCATGCTATTAAATGTGATAATTTATTATTTTAATATTGCCAAGATCAACATTTATGGGCATCAAGAAGACAATACATTGTCGTATTGTAACATGTTTATGTGGTAAAAAATATAAACAATAGTGATTTCTACTTAATATTCAAATATCTTAGTTCAATAGGAACCTAAGATATTTAATAAAGATTTTATGAAAGTCTCTTAGATTATTTTCTTGTTTTAATAGCTAATAGATAAAAGTTAGTTATTAAATTTTTCTTCTAGGTTGTAGAAACTCTTTCACTGCTTTTAAAAAGCCATAAGTTAATTAAAATAGGATAGAAGAGATAACTAATTAATATGGTTGATACTAGGATTGAATTGAAGGCAAGGTTAAGCTTAAAAATCCTTAGAATAAGTTATATTGATATCCGGGGATTGACCGTGTATGGGACAAGATCAAAATCAGACTTCTAGCCACAAAAATAGCCACCAAGGACAAGGAGTCAATTCATTTGAAGATCAACAATTATAATTAGAGAGTTAGCTTCAAATTCGTTTCAAAGACGTCAAGCTTGTTTTTGTAGGATTTGAGAGGACTGAGCAATCGCTATTTAAAGCTAAGATTTGTATTAGAGATTAAGTTTTTATGCAATAAAGTTAAGACCAATACTTTTAACTATTGTATATAATTGAAGTGATATCTATAATTATAAATTTGGCAGTGTCTGAACGATTGAGTGTGCTACAATTGAATAAAAATTTATAATAATCTAATAGCGCAATTGAGATTTACATGATCTTTAATACAAAGAGGTACCAAAAATTAGCAATTAAGGATTATTTAAGGTTTGTGCAATATCTAAAGATCTATCAATCAAATTAAGGTGAAATTTAGCAAAGTATTAGAAGACTTAAAGGACAAGCTATATACAAATTTTTTGGTGAAGTTAATAGTTGGAGAAGGAAAAATTGCTGCTAGGATATTTGTACCAACTTCCAAGTTGGCATCAATGCGATTTTTGATTAATTTTCAACAATTTGTAAGTTGAATTAGGCTGAAACTTTTTAAGCATATAGAAGACTTATATTTATATTTGTATGCAAAGTTTCACACCAAGTTGATGATAAAATTAAGATTTATAGCTTATTGAAGTTCACTAAATAAGATTAGGACTTGTAAAGAGAAATCCTAGTTGCTTGATTGTAACAAGCAATAAAGCAATTGTGATTTATATGTGGATGAAGTTATTAGGAAGAGTATTTTTAAGCACTTTGTATTGGCTTAAGTACTCTTGTATTGATATTCAATCATATTCTTCTTATATAGACAAAACTTGTTAAGGATTCTTTGGTATATGTGAACTGCAAGTTCACCCTCCACAACCAGATGTCCGACGTATTTTTAAATAGAACAACATATAATACGACAATGCAATCTTACATATTTATGCTCCATCAAGCAACATTCTAAATTCATATTTAAAAATAAAAGATATGCAATTTGATATAATACGTTTTAAACCTCTTAGTCTATAAAAAAAGAAGCGTCAGATGGAAGAAGGTCTATACTTATATTATGACAAGAAAGGCCACAAGATTTGCAATTATCTAAAGAAACAAAATTAACACATTACTAAAACCAAGAATGCAATTGTTCAAAAAAATGACAATGTTTAGCCATAGTAGGGACCATGTAGTTGGACAATCTATCATTACAAAACTATTCAAGTTCCTCTCTTTTTACTCAACTTGCTTGTTGTTTTATAATCTTTTTGTATTTTGGCTCTCAAAAGCTTCACACAATTGTCTTGTTGGATTTGGAGGCATCCGCTTGTCTTATAGATAAGGTATTTATTGAGCTTCATAAAATTCGTCTAGTACAGAAATCCAAACCTATTCATATAGAAGTAATAGATGGACGACCATTATCTTCTAGTAGTGTCATCTATAAAATCACATCTATAAAAGTATCATTCAAAGATCATAGAAGTCAAATTGTGTTTAATATTATTAGGACTCCTTCAAATCCTATTATTCTTAGATTGTCTTGATTGGAAGAACATAATCCATCTATAGATTGGAAGTTGTGAAGAATAACATTTTCAATAGAAATGTCTACAAAAAAAAACTTTATAAAAAACTTCAAATTGGTAAGTCTTTATTTGTTGGAGCAAGGGCTTTTATAAGATTGGTCAAAGAAGGTATATCATTTTTTATTTATGCGACTCCAATTAAAAAAGATATAACTTCATCAGCAGATATTTTAGAATAGTATAACAAATTTCAAGATATTTTTTAGAAGAAAAATGCTAATATATTGCCGGAGCACCGACCATATGATTGTGCTATAGATCTTCAAAAAAGAATGCAACCATCTTTTGGCCCAATCTACAATCTTTTTTTAAATGAACTTTTAATATTAAAAGATTATATTGATGAAAATCTTGCAAAGAACTTTATGAGGCATTCAGAGTCTCCAACAAATATACCTATATTTCTTATAAAGAAGAAAGATGGTTCTTTCCATATGTGTGTTGATTATTGGAGATTGAATAAGATAATAATGAAGAATTGTTACCTACTACTATTAATCTCAGGATTTTTTGAACAACTTGGCCAAGCTAAGATCTATACTAAGATAGATCTTTGTAGAGCATACAACCTAGTACAAATCAAAGAAGAAGATGAATAGAAGACTATATTTTGAACAAGGTATGGATATTTTGAATATAATGTCATGTCTTTTAGACTAACAAATGCACTCGCTATCTTTTAGCATTTAATGAATGATATCTTTTGAGAGCACTTAGATAAGTTCATGATGATTTATCTTAATGATATCTTAATCTACTTAAAAA
Organism: Physcomitrellopsis africana; assembly: GCA_036785485.1. NCBI lineage: Eukaryota > Viridiplantae > Streptophyta > Bryopsida > Funariales > Funariaceae > Physcomitrellopsis > Physcomitrellopsis africana. The sequence continues at coordinate 1,154,754 of JAWRVF010000007.1, forward strand.
ATTTGGAGGAATACAAGGGGCATGCCAAGTTCATATTACAAAAGTTGTAAGATGCAAGTTTGTATGCCAAACCAGAGAAATATGTATTTCATTAATCTAAAATGGAATTTTTGAGATACATTGTATTTATTGAGGATTTGATGATGGATTTCAAGAAAGTAGAGGCAGTCATGTAATGGGCCATTCCAAAGACTGTGATTGATATACAATATTTTTTTAGATTTGTTAACTTCTATCAGATCTTCATCAAAAATTACTCTCAAATTGCCACCCTTCTTACTCAATTAACATATAAGGACAAGTTAGAATAAGAACCTTAGGTGGAGAAGGTATTTCAAGACCTCAAAATAGCATTTATTATAGTCTCAATGTTAGTGCATCTAGACTTTATAAAAATATTTTATATAGAGACTGATGCTTTGGATTTTGCACTAGAGGCTATACTTTCATAAATAGGTACAGACAATAAATTCCATCTTATTATATTTTATTTTTAAAAATTCTTTGATGCCAAAATTAATTAAAAAATCTACAATAAAGAGCTTTTAGCTATAAAGGATTCTTTTCAAGAATGGCATCATTTTCTTAAAAGAGCAATATATCTTATGATTATATATACAGATCAAAAGAACTTGAAATATTTTATGTCAGCTTGTATTCTTAATCACCACCAAGCTTGGTAGAATATGTTTCTATTTTGATTTAACTTTATTATCACTTATCAATCTTAGAAGCAATAAGGATTGTCTGATGCGTTATCAAAGAGATCATATCTTGTACCAAAGATAGGAGAGGCAACATTTGATCAATAATATGTAACTTTATTGAAGCCTAAGTAATTTTATCTTTGCAGCACTATTTCATCGGCATCTATTGATTCTAATTTCTTTAATGAGGTGCGTATTGCAACCAATAATAATGCTTTGGTCCTTAATATCAAGTATTGCTTAAAAGAAAATATTGACAAATTCAAATTTGAAAAAGACCTTCTATACTTTGAAGAATGTTTGTATATTCCAGAATGACTAATATGATTGCACGTTCTTCAATCTTGCCATAATTTTCTAGCTACGGATCACCTTAGATTTCATAAGACCTTAAAACTTATTTTTTGAGATTTTTGGTAGCTTCAAATGTGGAAGGCAGTGAAGGATTTTGTACTTTCTTGGAATATTTGTTCAAGGTCCAAAAATCCTTGATATCGCCCTTATGGATTCTTATAATCCTTGCTTGTTCTAAGATGGTCATGGTCTTCTATCTTCATGGATTTCATCACATATCTATCACCATCCAATTCATTAGACAATATTCTTATAGTAGATGATCGACTCACAAAGATAGCTCATTTTATTCTTTATAAGAAGATTGCTTCTAATGAAGAAATAGCAAGGTTCTTTTTTGACAATATATATATTGATATTATGGCCTATCAAATGATATTATATTTGATTATGGATTTTAATTCATATCTAAGTTTTAAAAATATCTTTTTGAAATATTAAAGGTGGACATTAAACTTTCTTTGGCTTTTCACCCTTAAACTAATAGCCAAATAAAATAAATTAATCAAATTTTGGAGCAATATTTATGATGCAACATCAACTACCAATAAGACAATTGGATCTTGTATCTACCATTAACAAAGTTTGCATATAATACTATTATTCATACGTCAACTCAACAAATACTATTTTATTCCAACTATAGATATCACCCACAGCTTAATCTATGGAGTACACCAATAAATAATAATTCAGCAGCTGAAGAATTTGCAAAGCATCTATCACAACATCAAACAACCTTAAAGCTTTAATTATAAGCAATTCAAGATGCTTTTAAGATATCTGCAAATAAATTTAGAGATCAACCACCTGCTTTTCATATTGGATATAAAATATGATTTCTTTAATAAAACAATAAGACCAAACGACCATGCAATAAGTTGGACTATTAAAGTTTAGGACTATTTTTTATCTAAAAGTAAATTAATTCAGTGGCATATTGCTTAGAACTACCATCTTTTGTGAAGGTACATCTAATTTTTCATATCTCTCTTTTAGAACCTCATAGAGAATCACATATTTTGAGAAGAATATAATAATTGCCACTTAATATTAAAATCAAAGCTCATGAAGAATATGAGGTCAAAAAAATAATTGATTCATCGCAAAAAAAGAACAAATCAGAATATCTTATTTATTGGCATGACTATGATATCAATAATCACACATAAAAATCGTCCAAAAATCTTTCCAATATGCTTCTAAAAGCAAAGAAATTTCATCAATTCTATGTCCACAAATCCAAACGTATTTGATGATAACTTTTTGGTAAAGATTGGATTCAAAGAATACTCATAAGAGAAAAAAAATTAAACTAAAGTCTTTATCAATATGTAGTCATTTTTTCTAAGATAGAATAGAATGATAGAAGTAAGTCAATCACCATGTCAAACCTTCAAGTATTGAAAGATTTAGCAAAACAAGTTTCAAAAGATTCACTTGCTATGCAAGCTTCAAACAAATCAATGTAATTTTCATAGCCTTCAATTGAACAAAGTGGATCTGATATATTTCAATGTCAAGTATAATTACAGTTAGAATCACTAGGAGAAACACTCAACCATATAAGTCTCGATTCAAATGCTCAAGCTTTAATGATATTACTTGAGCATAGAAAGGTGAATCCTTCTAAGCTTGAGATCTTATTTGGAGGATATTTTGAAGGCTACAATGAAGATCAAATCCTTAAATGGAATGTTTTAACAACAAAGGTATTAGCTCAAGGCCATAGGCAATTTCTTCAAGGATCAATAGAACATACTATACAAAAATATAAAATAGATTATATAACTTTATTTATATAATGTATTCTTAATTTTTTACATATATAGAAAGATTTTCAAAAGTATGAGCTTCTCTTAAAACTCGTCGCTAGAAAAAGGAGTAATATCAAAGATATATATTTTGGAAGTTCACAAAATCTTCTTAAATATTTTAGAAGTTTCCAAGTTAGTGGAAGGCACTTTGAAAGCTTTTTAATTGGTAGAAGTAACTTGAGAAGCTTCATATTTAATAGAAGTAGCTCAAAAAGCTTTATAATTAGTAGAAAGAGCTAAAAAAGCTTTCAAGTTGATAGAAGTTGCTCAAGAAGCTTCTTAAATAAGAAAATATTTTAGAGTCATGGCTAAAGAATTTTTTAATCTTGACAACACATCTCTTAGAATTCTAGCTCATCTCTCTTGATATTGTTCATATATTCATCTAGCTAATTTGAGTCCTTATTGGTTTCTTCTTAAAACCTTCTTTTAATTCAAATCTCTTATTTTATATTCTTGTGTCTTTAATAATTATCCTCTTATAGATTCATTTTTTCTTTGTCTTAAAATGGCTATAAGTTAAGACATTAGTACGATCAAATCTTTTGAGTCCAAATTAGATGCTATTATAAATGCTCTTATTATGTTATCTGCTAAGACTATAGAGATTGAAGGAATTATTTCAAAACTTTATGACAATGCAACATCTAGAATATGACAACTTAGATTGCATCCACCTATCATAGATATAAGATCTATTCAAAAAAATATCTAATTAATATGGATAAGTAAAAATAGATAAAAGTAAATTAATTTAATAATATCTTAAAAAAAAGCTTCTAAGAAGCTTTATAAACACAGATTCACTTTTATACATGTCTATAGGTGATTGATAGATTAGAAACTTAGCTAACAAGCTAGCCACATGTCGCACATATTGGTAGCTTACGAAATAAGTTAGCCACGTGTCACACATATTGGTAGCTTATAAAATAAACTAAGTACATGGAATACATGTAGGAAACTTATCTTGCAAGTTTGACATGTGTCTTGCAATTTGGACATGTATTAGAGGTCCTATAGAATGCCACCATGTAGTTTTTAGATAGATAATATATATAGAGATAAGAATAAAGCCTCCTTTACTCTTATCAATGCCTTTCTTGTTCCCAATCTTATTTCAAGAATATTTAATCTTCTTGTCTTTAAAAATAGCCATTCTAGTTTTAATATTATTCCATCTTCGAGTGGTTTCAAATAACATAAGAGTATATTTTATTCCTTTATGATTCATGTTCTTGTCCTTGATAGTTTGACAAGAGTGAAGATTCATTCTTCTTGTTTTATATTTAAGAAATGAATGGATTATCCCACTTCTATTGTTTTATTTAAAGGTTGCAAATTATCCACCTTTAAATTAACATTCTTTGTTTTCTAACCTTGATTTTTTCCTTGAAAGAGAGTGGATCATCCCTCTTTATAAAAAAAATTGTATTTGATATTAGAGGTTGTGGATTACCCTCCTCTAATTTGAATTGTGGAGTTATTAAAATGGAAGGAAAGATCATGGATGCTACATTTAGTGGAAGCAAGAATAGATTTGTAAGTATTGTAGATCTTTAGGAGCTTCTCAACATTCTTATGGTAGAAATTTCATGAATCACTAATATCAATCATAGAGACATTATTCCTATGTCTATGGAAGAAGTCTAGAGCCTACATTAACAAATTGTACAATTGAGGGAAGCAAATAAATTCACTTTGTAAGTAAATCTAGAAAGTCTTGCTTCTATCAGCATGAAGGAGACAAAGATTAGTATGCTTGAGAAGTTTGATGGAAGAAGATCAAAATTCTAAGGATTTTTGCAACAAGTTGTGTAATATCTAAAGTTACATCTTTTCTAATATCTTAATGGATTTACTCAAGTTTGATTTATATATGCACTCTTATTTAGAAGTGCCCTTTCTTGATTTGCACTTTTAATATAAAAAGATTCATGACTTCTTTATGATTTGAATTCATTCCATGAAGTATTCATAGCCACATTTTGAAAAAATGATGGAGAGAAGATACTAGAGACCAAGCTTTTTTCTTTATGACAAGGATCACAATCAATCACAGCATACGCTACAAAATCCCAAAATCTTCCTTGTAATGTAGAGTAGAACGACAAAGCCCTTATCAATCAATTTTGCTATAAGTTGAAGGATAATATCAAAGACTTGTTGTTAAGAATGCCAAAAGAAAATTCTTTAGAATAATTTATTACTCAAGTCATTACATGTGACAATTGCTTATTTGAAAGGTGTCAAGAAGATACATTCGGCTAGAGAAGAATAGGTCAATTAATGACAGCAACTTCTAAGTTTTCAAAAACTTATTTGACTAAGTCAAATCCAATGCAAATTGATGGGATACATTTTAAACCTCTCACCAAATAAGAAAAGATTTAACGTCGTCAAGAGGATTTGTGTTTATATTGTGGAGAAGAAAAATATACTACTCAATATTATCCAAAGAAGCAACATAATCATAAAATGAAGAGTATGGTCACTAAGAAGATAATGTATTGAAAAATAAGTTTTTCCAATTATAATAGGGACCGTGCAGCTGGAATCATGTGCAATAGCTTGTAAAGGTCTTATTCTCTTCTCAGATCTCTCACCTTCTTTTACAATAGATGTATTTTTAGGACCTAAAAATTACAAACTCCTTGCCTTATTAGATTCAAGAGCCTCAACTTGTTTCATAGATGAAGACTTTGTTAAAAAATAATAAATAATTCTAATTAAAAAAATTAAATCCGTACATGTAGAAGTCGTAGATGGTCGTTCATTGTCTTCTAGAAATATTATCCAAGAGACTATTCTTTTAGATTTAGTAATTAAGAAACATAATAGCATAATAATATTTTATATAATTAGATATCCTTCCAATCTAATTACTTTAATTTAATCATGGTTAAAAAAATATAATCCTCAAATAGATTAGACTTTTTATAATCTTAATTTTTTTCGTAGTTTAATCCAAAAACCTATTAGTCAAGTAGACATACATAATTTTAGTACATCCAAATCCTTACTAATAGGTGTAAAAACTTTCATATATACAACAAAAGAAGGATTATCTTTTGCTATATATATTATACCTATTTTGGATGCTGAAAAGACTACAAGTGATAGTTCTAACCAATATCAAGACTTTGAAGATGTTTTTTTAAAAAAAAACATGAATATTCTTCTAAATCATCAACCTTATGATTATTCAATCAATCTTTAAGAGAGAGCTCAACCACCATTTGGACCAGTCTATAGTTTATCTTAGAACAAGTTGGCTGCATTGAAAGAATACATTGATGAGAACTTGGCTGAGAACTTTATATACCATTCAAAGTTCCTAGTAGAAGCTCCTATCTTATTTGTGATGAAAAAAGATGGATCATTACGGATGTACATAGATTATTAAGGATTTAATAAGATTATTATTAAGAATAAGTATCATTTATCTTTGATTTCAAGACTTTTTCATCAACTCAATCAAGCCAAGATCTACATAAAAATAGATCTCGGAAGAGCATACAACTTAATCCACATCAAAATTGGTGATGAATAAAAGAGTGCATTTCAAACTAGATATGGGCATTCCAAATACATTGTCATGCTTTTTAGACTTACAAATGTATCAGCTGCTTTTCAATATCTTATGAATAATTTTTTTTATGAATTTTTGAATGATTTTATTATTTTTTATTTAGACAATATTCTAATCTATTCTAAGAATATGAACTTTATATTCATCGTGTATTACAAAAACTTAGGAATACATGGCTATATACCAAGATGAAAAAGTGTATATTTCACATTATTCAAGTTCACTTCTTAGGATACATTATCTCAAATGATGGTCTTAAGATAGATCATAAGAAAGTCCAAACAATTATGGATTAGAAGATTTCAAGAATAATAAAGGATGTACAATATTTTTTGGGATTTGCTAATTACTATTGAATCTTCATCAAGGATTTTTCTCAAGTTGCAGTTCTACTTACACATTTAATTTGTAAAGACAAATTTAAATAGAGTAAAGAAGTACAAGCATTATTTAAAGCTTTGAAGATAACTTTTATTTTTGTACCAATCTTATATTGCATCAACTTTTCTAAGACATTTTTTATGAAATCAAATATATCAAATTTTGTTTTAGATGGGATATTGTCATAAATGGGAGTAGATGACAAATTCCACTAAGTAGCTTTTTATTCCAAGAAAGTTTCAACAGCAAAGATCAACTAAGTAATCCACCATAAAGAACTTCTTGTAATTGTGGATTCTTTTCAAGAATGGTATTATTATCTAGAAGGTGCTTTTAATCCAATCATTATATATACAGATTATAAGAACCTACAATATTTCATGTCAACTTGTGTATTGAATCATCATGAAGCTTGATGGAGCATGTCTTTGTCAAGATTCAAGTTCATTATCACTTATTAGCTAGGAAAATAATAAGGTCTATCTGATGTCTTTTTTAGACATTCATATCTTATATCAAAAGAAGGAGATTCAACTTTTGATTAATAAAGAATGATCTTCTTGAAGTTGGAGCAATTTCATCTTTGAGCAATGAAATCAACATTGATTGTTGATTCAACTTTTGTCAAGCAAGTCCAGTCAAGTATGTCTTTAGATCTTCTTATTCATGAGATTAAAAATAATTCATCTAAGTCTCATAATACTTCTAAGTTTGAATTCAAGAATGATCTACTCTATTTCAAAGGACGCCTATATGTTCCAGAAGGTGAAACATGACTACGTACTCTTAAAGCTTGTCACAACTTCTCTATAGCAAGATATTTTGGATATAACAAGATTTTAGAACTAATATTAAAAGATTTTAGGTGGCCTCAAATGTGGAAGGTTATTAAAGAATCTGTACAATCATGCAACATTTGTTTAAGATCAAAAACTCCACGTCATTGATCTTACAAACTTCTCCAACCACTACCTATACTAAAACAACCTTGGTCTTTTGTTTCCGTGGATTTTATCATAAATCTTCCAAATTTAAGTTTATATGATTCTATATTTGTGATTGTAGATTGTTTCACCAAGATGGCATATTTTGTATCATATATAAAATCTATTATAGGTGAAGAAAGAGCTAAACTCTTCCTTGATAATATCTATCGCTATTATGGATTACTAAGGGATATTATATCAAATAAAAGGATGCAATTTGTACCAAGATTTTGGACGATTCTTTTCAAAATATTGAAGGTAAATATAAAACTATCTTCAGCTTTCCACCCTCAAATTGATAGACAAACAAAATGGATAAATCAAAGTTTAGAGCAATATTTGAAATATACTATCAACTATCATCAAAATGATTGGACAACTCTTTTGCCATTGGCAGAATTTGCTTATAATAATTTGATACACTTGTCTATTCAACAAACTCCATTCTTTGCTAATTATGATTATCATCTATGACTTGATACTTTTGACTTTTCAAAAGCTGATAATCTTGCCGTAGAAGATTTAACAAATCAATTATCAAAGCTACATGCAATAATGAAGGCACAATTAAAAGAAGCTCAAAAATAACAAAAGATTAATATAAATGTCTATTGTAAGAAATAGCCTCAATTCCACGTGGGCGATAAGGTATAGATACTTAGTCATAATATCAAAACTAATCGTCTTTGTAACAAGCTGGATTATTGTAGGCTTGGACCATTTCCAATTTGTAAACAAATTAATCCAGTTGCCTATTGATTACACCTATCGAAATCTATGAAGATCCATCCTATATTCTATATGTCATTACTTGAGCCATACAAGATAGTCGTGTCATGGCAAAAGTTTGCTTTGAATAGATGGTAGGTCCCTCTTTATAATCAAGATGGATCCAATATGCACAAACCTTGTTAATTTTCTCTTTATGTAGTTACAAAACCATGTGTATAATAAACCAACAAATTAGAAGCTTGAAAATTTTTAAATCCTGATCCAGCCATTTAAATAAGTTCAAACTTTGGAAATACAAAATTCACTTCTTTAGTCATCTTCACAAAAATTTTCAAGTGTGAATTTGTTATTGATCACCAAATATCATCAAAATATTAGCAAGTAATTTTATAAGTCAAAACCAAATCAGAATCTTTAAAATTTTTATTTTTAGATCCAATTATTTAAATAAGCTCAAAATTTAGAAATACAAATATCATACCTTTGAACATTGTTACAAAATATTTGAGCCATGAATTCATTACAGATTGTTAGATATCACCAAAAAACTAGCAGGTGATTTTAAAAGCTAAAACCAAATTGGAAATTTAAAAATTTATATTTTTAGAATTACTTGTTCAAATAAGTTTAAAATTTGGAAGCATAAAATTTACATCTTTGATCATCATCGTATAAAATTTCCAATCCAAATTCGTTGCCAATCAATTGATATCACCAAATTCTTATCATGTACTTTCAAAAGTCAAAATTCTAGATGCCCGAGAACAAAATTTGTTATTTCTCCCTAATCAAAGTTTCAATTGATATGAGATTTTAGACATAGACTCATTATATTATAAATGATATGTACACAAAAAATAAACTTCAAGTTCATCTTGAAACTCAAGTTCTAGCTTAAAGCAAACCCTTCTATTTATCTAACTTCTTCAAAATCCTAGTTTAGTTTGCTAGTTTTAACTAGCCACATCTTACTCAATCTAGACTCATTTCTATCAATTCTTGGATATAAAATATTAAGCTTGAAGTTTAGTTTCTAATCCAACTTTTTAATTTCTTTCTAATATCTTAAAACTCCTAATATACCTAGAAAAGTGACAATAGATATCATATTAGTAGCCTAAATTCAAACAAGCATAACTCTCTCATCTATGCTCCAAATCATGTGTTTCTACTACCTAAACTCATGTCAAGAAGAAGCTCTCTTTGAATACCTCCCTAGACTTGCCAAAAAACACTGTCCTCTTCTCTTCCAAGCTCGTCAAAGAAATTGCAGCCAAGGTCTTTAAAGTCCAAGTCAACAACTAATAGTTTAAAGTTATAAAAACACCAAATCTAATCCTCCAAGTTAGTACTATTAATAGAAGCTGACTATTGACATCCAAACCTCTATTTAAAATCCTAAATTCAACCTCAAAGTCAAAACTCCTTATATCTACAACTATAATCCTAAATCTATTAAAATCTAAGATTGAAAAAAAGATAAAAGAAACAAAAGAAGTTTCAAGGCTAAATCAAAGTTAAAATTAAGATTAAAGATAAAATAAAAATTTAGCCAAACAAAAAGAAAGAAAATAAGAAATTTTTTTCAAAACTATATAAAAAACTTAGATTGATAAGAAGAAAGAAAGAACTTAATAAAATTTTAAAGAAAAGAAAGTTAAGCAAGGTTTCTATATATGGATTTATTTCACGATAGCAGATATACAAGGAAGAAGACAATTGCCTTTGCCTCCTATAGAAATAGACAATAATAAAGAATTCAAGGTATAAGTGATCTTAGATTTAAGACAGTGTCAAAATCGGCTTGAATATCTTGTACATTAGCACAGATACAATATTAGTGAATGCGCATAAGAGCCATCTAGGAATCTAACAAATACATCAGCATAAATCAATGCATTTCATCAACATCTCTCAAAATCAAGATGAAAAATTAAAAAAAATCTTTCAAAGATTATAGAATGTCGCAAGCTCAATTTGGCGCATCTTGGACTTCTTCAATATGTAATCATTGCTCCTCGTGGAACTTGTCACTAGAAAGGGAGATAATGTCATAGACATAAGACCTACTCAAATAAATATCTAGTCAATATGGATAGGTAGAAGTAGGTGAAAATAGATTAACTTGATAATATCTTATAGAGAAGCTTCCTAAAAGCTTTATAGACACGGATTCACCTTTATACATGTCTATAGGTGATTGATAAGTTAGAAATTTGGCTAACAAGCTAGCCACGTGTCATACATGTTTGTAGCTTGTGGAACAAGCTAGCCATGTATAGCACATATTGGTAGCTTGTAGAATAAATTAAGTATGTGGCGCACATATAAGAAACTTGCCTTGCAAGTTTGATATATATCTTACAACTTGGACACGTGTTGGAGGTCTTATAGAATGCCGCCATGTAGTTCTTAAATAGAAAGTATATATAGAGATAAGAGTGAAGCCTTCTTCACTCTTATTAACACCTTTCTTATATTTAATCTTATTTCAAGAGTCTCTAATCTTCTTGTCTTTAGCAATAGTCATTCTAGTTTTAATATTATTTTATCTTTGAATGGTTTTAAGTAACACAAGAGTGTATTTTGTTCCTTTATAATTGTCAAGGATAAGAACTTGATAAAAGCAAATAAACATATGAAACTTCTATTAAGAAGTATAACAAAATAGAAGTAACGAGATATATATATTAAAAGAAACTAAAAAAGCTATTGGCGCAAGACAAGAAAACTATAGACTCTTGAAATTGGACTAGAAGCAAGAAAAGAGTTGACAAGAATGAAGAAGTCTTCACTCTTGTCTCTATTTATACTATCTATCAAAGAACTACATGGCAGTATTCTATAAGACCTCTTACACATGTCTCATTTATAAGACACAAGTCAAACTTGCACGACAAGTTTTCCACATGTGCGCCAAGTACTTGGCTTATTCCACAAGCTACCAATATGTGCGCCATGTAGCCAGCTTGTTGACCAAGTTTCTAACCTATCAATCACCTATAGACATGTATAAAGATAATTCCACATCTATGAAGCTTCTAGGAAGCTTCTTTATCAGATATTAGAAAATCAACTTATTTTATTTATTTTTATTAATCTATATTAATTAAATAATTATTAGAATAAATCTTATGTTCGTGACATTATCTCCCCTTCTAAGGATGAATTCCACAAGGAGCGGTGATTACATGTTGAAGAAGTCTAGAATACGTCGAATTGTACTTGTTACATATTCTGATCTTTGTTCCCTTCAAAGGTAGTTGATAGGTCCTTTCAGCCATCGATAATGTCTCATATCAGGGCAAGAGGACCACCCTGTTATTTGATCATTGTTGAGGCCTTTATAACTGCCTTCAAAGAAAACATTAGGAACACCATAGAGAGTAGTTTCGACCTCTAAAAGTATCATCAGACATCGGGAGTCTCTTCCAAGGTTGTGATATCAAACATGTTGTATTTCGCCATCAATCCGAGGAAGAACATGTTGTTCTTGAGGATCTTCATTTCTATTCTATCGTCTTGAAGGTTGTGATAGTCATAATGTCTCATCTGGTAAATCAGCAAACAAAGGTTCTTGAGTTGAATCTGTTGGTTGTTGATTCTCCATCTTCTTAATGTTACAAATACAAAGAAGCTACAAACAAAGATAGAAAGTAAAATATTATTTTGCCTAGATCGTGTTTCTTTTATAGATAAGATCTTCATCTTGGTTTTGATGGATGTTGTTGATGAAAAGCCTCTATTTTTTTTGCTGCATTTGTAAGATTCTTTACTGATTTCCATGTGCATTCATTAATATCATATGCATACCAATAAACAAGATATTCCAACCTATTTTGGTGCTGTCTCAAATCTTAGACTTTTTCCACTTCAAATTCTTCATTATTATCCACATCAATAGGAGGAGGTGACACTTGTCTTCTTCTTGATATATTCACTATCTTATATGGTTCAAGAAGAGACACATGGAATATAGGATGGATCTTTATGGACTGCGATAGGTGTAATCAATATGCAATTGGATTGATTTATTCAAAAATAGGAAAAGATCTAAGCCTACGATAATTCAATTTATTACAAGGATGAGTAGTCTTGATATTGCAATGAACTAACTATACCTTGTCCCCCACGTTGAATTGTGGTTGTTCGTTGCGACACACATTTTTATTTATTCTTTATCATTCTTGAGCTTCTTTTAATTGCATCTTTATTATTGCATGTAGCTCTGATAAACGATTTGCCAAATCTTCTGTTACTCGATTATCTACTTTTGAAAAATCAAAAGTATCAAATCGTGGGTGGTAACCATAATTGGCAAAGAAAGGTGTTTGCTGTTTAGAAGAATATATCATATTATTATAAGCAAATTCTGCCAATGGTAAGAAAGTTGTCCAATTATCTTGTTGGTAGTTGATAGTACATCTCAAATATTGCTCCAAGACTTAGTTTACATGCTCCGTTTGTCTATCAGTTTGAGTATGGAAAGCTGAAGATAGCTTTATATCCACCTTTAAAATCTTAAAAAGTATTTTTCAAAATCTTGACACAAATTGTGCCCCTCTATCTGATATAATATCCCTTGATAATCCATGATAGCGATAGATGTTGTCAAGAAAGAGTTTAGCTATTTTTTCACATGTGTTAAATTTTGTACATAGTACAAAATATGCCATCTTGGTGAAACAATCTATGATCACGAATATAGAATCATATGAACTTGAATTTGGAAGATCCATGATAAAATCCATAGAAATAGAAGACCAAGGTTGTTTTGATATAGGTAATGGTTGGAAAATTCTATAAGGTCAATGATGAGGAGTTTTTGATCTTAAAAAAATATTACACAACTGTACAAATTCTTTAACAGCCTTTCATATTTGAGGCCACCAAAAATCTCTTGAAATTAGCTCCAAGGTCTTATTATATCTGAAGTGTCCAATTGTAGAGAAGTTGTGATGAGCTTCAAGAGCATGTAGTTGTGCTTCACCTTTTGGGATGTATAAACGTCCTTCAAAATAAAGTAAGTTGTACTTGAACTCAAATTTTGAAGTATTATGAGATTTAGAAGAATTATTTTTAAAATCATGAACAAGAGGATCTGAGGGCATACTTAATTAGATTTTCTTAAAAAATATTAAATCAACAATCAATGTTGATTTTATTGCTCAAATATGAAATTATTCTAATTTCAGGAGGATCATCTTTTATTGATCAAAAGCTACATCTCCTACTTTTGGTGCAAGATAAGATTGTCTAAAAAGAGCATTTGACAGACCTTGTTATTTTTCTGACCAATAAGTGATGATAAATTCGAATCTTGATAAAGACATGCTCCAACATGCTTGATGACGATTTAACATGCATGTTGATATGAAGTACTAGAGATTCTTGTGTTCTATATACATAGTGACTAGATTAAAAGTGCCTTCTAAATAGTAGCACCATTCTTGAAAAGAATCCACAATTGCAAGAAATTCTTTATTGTGGATTTCGTAATTGATCTCTATTCCTGAAAATTTCTTAGAATAGAAAGCTATTGGGTGGAATTTGTCATTTGCTCCCAGTTGTGATAATACTGCATCCAAAGCAAAGTCTCATGCATTTTTTTCCATAAAAAATGCCTTGGAGAAGTCGATGCAATACAAGATTGGTGTAGAAGTAAAAGCTATTTTCAACGCTTCAAATGATGCTTTTGCTTCTTTACTCCACTCGAGTTTGTCTTTACAAGTTAGACATTGTCATAATGTAACATGACTACTAGGTGAAAGAGTGTGAAAATAGTATATTATAGAAGATCTTAATTCAAAATATTGTAGCAAATTATCTTAGAAAAATAGATAATAGTAAAAAGGGAGTAAAATTAATGGATGTTAATGCTGCTCTTTTTACAAATGAGCTTCTATTTACTTTGTAGGGCCATAAATAAGGCAAAACAAAGTAGATTGGAAAATAAAATAATAAAAGCATATATAAAAAGGAATTAAGAATATATTATAGAAAAATTTACCACAAAAATCTCAAAATAGATACCCGGAGAAGACCGGTTATGAGCCGGGGTCATAATCTAATCCCAAGGCACAAAACCATGTGCCTATGGCGAGTTAAAGGGCTTTTTGGAAATTGAAAGGTGGGATTAGAGAGCCAACAAGGGGATCTTTCTTTTAGGATTAGTTGGAAGTGATTTGAATTAGTAATGACTTTGTAATGGCTTTACAAAATTAGGGTTGATTTTGGTGACTTTGATTTTATGAAATATATTGGGATTTATATATTTGAGCATTTTGTGAGATAAATTCTAGATCTATAAGTGATATTTTTTAGAATGGTATATATAATAGTATTTTTAAGATACTATGAATTTAAAATTGATCTAACAGTTCAATCAAAGATTATTGAAGTTTATGTAGGTTGAAGTCTTAGAAATTGGGAATTGAGAGTCAATTAGGTTTCCTAAGATTTCTAGCAATCTACCAGTTGGATTAGAGTAAAATTTATGTGTATGTGTAAAAGACTTAATTTTCTACATATATGTGAAATTTGGAAGCAATTGAATGGTGTAAAAAGGAGATATTGGTACTAGAAAATTGGCATTAAGGTAGGAGAAGGAGGCTAGCTGACACTTGATTGAAATTTTGGGTTGAATTTCTTGCTGGTAAGTTTGATCCTCTTCAAATTTTTTGTGCTTGCTGCTAACTTAGTTCTTAAGGAATATGTAAATTTTTAAGCAAGATCAATAGTTTAGACAAGTGTTATTGAGGTTCTAAATTGCCTTAGGAATTGCTTAGGGCTTGATTAGGATTCGGTTAGGGTTTAGGATTGGATTTAGTTAGGATTTGTTTTAGGGTTTGTTAGGATTCAATTAAGATTGATTAAGATTTAGTTAGAGTTTATTTTAGGATTTGTTAGGGTTTGACCAAGATTGATTAGGATTTATTTAGGATTTTCTTTAGGGTTTGTTAGGGTTTGACCAAGATTGACTAGGATTTAATTAGGATTTTTTTAAAGATTTGTTAGGATTTGATTAGAGTTGACTAGAATTTTAAGATTTGTTAGAATTTGATCAGGATTGATTAAGATTTATTTAGCATTTTTTTAAAGATTTTACTAAGATTGACTAGGATTTACTTAGGATTTATTTTAGGATTAATTAGGATTTGACCAAAGCTAATTAGAATTTATTTAGGACTTATTTTAAGATTTATTAGGATTTGATTAGGGTTGACTAGGTTATAATTAGGATTTATTTTAGGATTTATTAGGATTTGACTAGGGTTGACTAGGATTTTAGGATTTATTAGGATTTGACTAGGATTGATTAGGATTTAGTTAGGATTTTTTTTAGGATTTGTTTGGATTTGACCAGGGTTGACTAGGGTTTAGTTAAGATTTAATAAAGGATTATTTAGAGATTGATTAGAGAGGTTAGGACTAGTTATTGTTGCATATTTCTTTTATATCTTCCTCAGCTAGGTGCCTGGAGCATTTTCAAGCAAGACTTCACGACATATAACATAATTTGGTGAATCCGACGTTGTCGTACTGTAATTGCTTACTGTATGTAAAATCCACTCAAAATGCATAATATGTTTATAGATTTAAATATGTATTAGAATGATTAGTAAAGTAAATTAAAAGGGGTTGGTGTAAGAAACTATATTTTAGATTTTACTTAGTTTGGTTATGGCTTTTAAATTATATAGAGCCTAAATGTTTAGTATAAAGCATTGAGGGGCAATTGGGGTCCAAAGAGGAAGAATTAAACTACTAAGAGGCCTATTTGGAAGGATGAAGACAAAGTGAGGATGAATGAAGACAAGGGGTGAAGTTCCTCATTCCTATTGGTTGAATACCATGCCCAATGGGCTTTGAGGAGGCTGCGCGCAACAAGAACAAGGGTTTCGGCGACTTCAAGGAGGGCATTCGAAAATCAAAGACTAGAATTAGAAAGCTTGTTTTTTGGGCTACAATTTTGGTATAAAAATTAAGAGATTTGGAATTCTAATAAGGGAGAAGTAGGCGTTTGAAGTTAAGGTGTGCAATTTGTACCTACTATCACTCTTTTGAAGATCGGAGGAGTTGTATGAGAGTTTTTGGAGATCGAGAGGTGCAGCTAGAGAGGTAACTTCAAGCTCTACACCTGATGTGGAAGAATTTTTACAATAGAAGTTCTGAAGAAGGAGATATTGGGAGTCAAAAACAGCAGATTGAATTCCAAGGTAGTAAGTAGGCTGTTTTATTCATAGTGATGGGTTTTGCCATATTTTGAGTTTCTGGACGAATTCTTATTTCAAAATTTCTAAGAAGGTGAATCTTTGTGCCAAGAAGCTATGCATCAAAGTTTTATAGCATTTGGACATTGGGTTTGTGAGATATGAAGAATTTAGTACACGGGTGTTTGTAAACAAGGGTTTAAAGCTACTGTTAGGGTTTTTATGATATCTAAAGATCAATACAAAATCAATGGTTGAAATTTGTTGTGCTAGTTGTTAAAAATACATTAGTATTTCATGTGAAATTTTAATGGATTTGAATAGTTAGATTAAGAGTTATAGGTAAATGAAGTTCGGAAAAAATTCCCCTCCTACGGATGAATGAGGGTTTAGAGTATTTTGTTATAGTTGAGTGTTTTTGTAAAAAAAGACTTATGTATTGGGTGTAATAGTCCTAAAGAAAACTTTTATGCAATTTTGAGGGTTTTACTATTTTGGACCTTGATTGAATATTTAGTAGCAACCAGAAGCCCAGTGCTTTCTTGAGGCAAATTCTCTCTACCATGACATTATTGGTGCTTCCACTGAGAGAGCCTTGAGGCATTAATTACTCAACAAGCCAAAATGGGGGATCAAAATCTTGGGTTTGGATTACCAGGGGGAGTAGGTGCCGAAGATTTATTTAGGGCATTTGCTCAATTTATGGATGAGAGGGAACGGACTCAAGTGGATGATAGGAGCACTACCAATGCCTTACAGGTAGTAGTAGATAAGGCTGAGAGGTTTGAAGGGAGAAACATTACCAAGTTCTTGAGGGTTTATACATGTAAAATAGAGGTGCATCAAATTTCAGAGGTGAATATGATTACCACCTTTGATTTAGCAGTGATTCCTGAGATCAGGGAGAGTGTGCAAGAGTTGCATGAAGGAATTACATCATGGAATAGATTTGAAGGACTTTTAAAGGATGAATTTTTTAAAGAAGACTCAGAGAGGATTACCAAAAGATCATTTTTGGAATAGATTGAATAAAGACCAGGGAATCAGATGGCTCCAAATGAATTGATTAGAGAATTTGAAAAGAAGTTTGCCCAATTACCATGGCAAGAGAGACAACTATTGGACACTAGGAAGACTAAGTTATTTTTACAAGCAACTAATAAAGATTTGGAGGACAAGTTGCTTTTTCATCTTGCAGACAAGACATCTGAGAGTGGATTTATAAATAATTGGAGGTTAGTGAAAGAGACGGTAGGGCTTGTGGCCAAGCAGCAAAAGATTAAGACTCGGGGGTCATTATCACTATTGGAGCCAATATTTGCAATCCCAAGTTCAGTACCACTGGAGAAGACAAACAAGGCTGCTCAAGATGATGCCATTGAAGAGCTGATTAACGGTATATGGGATCTTAGGATAGAAGTGAGTGAACTTAAGAAATCTCACAAGGCCAGTTCATCTAAGACAATTGAAGGTTTGAAGAGATTTGTAGAAAGATGCATGTGGTGTGACAGTCCAGATCACAAGCGTGGCAAATGCAAAAGCTCTAGAGCTGCATTCAGAGAGAATATTGTGCATTATAAAGAAGGGAGGATAAGACTAGCAAGTTCTGATGAGCCTTTGAGGACCAACTTTGGAAAAGGAGGTATAAAGAAGTTGGTAGATGAGCAAACAAGCAAAGGTGGTATCATGTACGAAAAGGGAGCACAATCTTATTCTATTATAGTTGAACAAAGTGCAATTAAGATTGTTTCTCCACTAGCTATGGAGGCCATGATCAAGGGAGCTGAAGCTATCAAGAAGATGATAGGTTGGAATGATTCAGTTGATACTATTAGTATCAAAGCATTTTTAAATAAGAATCAACAGAGTGATGATTTGAATGATGCTATGGTTGAAGAGAAGAAAGGCAGAGCTGCTCATGAAGAAGATGTTGTTGAACATTTAAGCAAAAGGAGGTCTCGAAGGAACAAGGAAGCTTTTCAAGGGCAGAAACCAGAGAAGATACCTTCTTTTGTCCATCTTGGCGATGTACCATTGCCAAAAGAATGGTGGGAGAAGGACAAAGAGAAAGAGAAGGATGGCGTAGGCAAGTCCAAAGATAAAGGTCCTATCTATAAACTTCAATCTGATATTGAAACATCAACAGATATGAAGAGTATCTTAGAAGAGAAGATTTTGGATGCCAAAATTGAGTTCACTCTAAGAGAGGCTCTTGGTATTATAAAAAGAGATTTTCACAAGCTAATTATTGATGTAATAAAGAGGAAGAGGCAAATGACAGCTAAAGCTATTATGGTGGAAGCATTAGATACTCATGTGACTGAGGATGAGGAAGAAGAAATAGGACAAGTATTTGCACAATCTGCATCATTAGGATTTGAAAATATGGTTGATATGGAGGGCATGACTCAAATCAATCATACCAAGGATATGGAAGGATATCAAACAAAGTGTATAGCGGTAAAATCTAATCAAGAAAAGAAGATTACATAGGAAGCACGAGTTATCTATTCTTCAAAAGAAGATGGTGATGAAATAAAAAGTGATAGCTACTCAGTTTCATATTAGGCTAGGGCTACTACAGAAACACAAGTGACATTGGAAAATTATAAAGATTCAATTTTAGCCTTGGTTGATCATAGATCAGAAATTAATATCATGTCCATGCGGGTGTATGAGAAGAACAAGTGGTCAATTGATATCAACCATCGCTGGGTGATTAGAGCTGCAAATAATGAACGAGGCGATCTGTATGGAGCTTGTCCAGCTGTGAAGGCCAAGATTGGAGATGTGGAGGTGGAGCAAAACTTCTTTGTGCAAAACTCTGCTACATATCCAATAATACTTGATCAACCTTATATCACAGGTGCTAGGATGGAAACTAAAGTCTTAGATGATAGTTCACATTATACCAAGATTTGTAGTTGTGATGGAAAAAAGGCTGTACAATTCCTTATTGTGAAGCCTATTCATGAAAGGCAGAGAGAGCAATTGAGAGAAATATCTTTAGAGCCAAGAAACAAATTCTTGGATTTTTAAAAGACACCCTTGTAGTATGGGAGAACATGGGTGCAAATAGATTATCTACAAATCCCAATGTAGATAATTTGAGTTTTGGTATTTTGGATTTGAGTGATGATGGATTTGTAAGCTTTCAAAGGATTGAAGATTTAAATCCTGTAAATAAGAGAAAAATAAAGAAACAAGAGAAAAACTTAAAAAGAGTGGGATTAGTTTCAAATGATGAAGCTATAGTTGGAATATTAGAAGAAGCTGGGTTGGAAGATGGATTGATGCAAGTTATAGAAAACTTAGTTATAAGGATGGATGAAGATGTTATTGTGGAGATACAATCAAGGGAAGCTTATGAGGAATTGAAAAAGATGGTAACATGTATTGGATCTGCTATAAGCTATGGATTAAAACCTGAGGCTATTGTGCAAACCAAGTATAAGATTGTGGCCAAAAAGATGAAAGCAGTGGCCACTCAATTACCACTTGATACTATGGAGCACATCAAACAAGGAATTAAAGAACTAGGATTGAGAGAAAAGCACAAAATTGGACATCAATTTACTCAAGAATCAAAGGCTCAGCTGAAGATTGGTGGGGGTGATTTCTTGACAACACTAGAAAGAATGATGTTTCAAAAAGTGCTTGTTACACATGATAAGACATTTGCCTTAACTTTTGATGAAATTGGATGTGTGAATCCTAATATTGTAGCACCTATGGTAATTTTCACTGTACCACATGTTCTATGGAATTTAAAACCTATACCTGTACCTAGAGCTTTGCTTCCTAAGTTGATGGAATTATTAAAAAAAAAGGTGGAGATGGGTATCCTTGAACCTTCAATTGCTCCCTAATCAAATAGATGGTTCACTGTATCTAAGAAATCAGGGGCATTGAGATTCATTCAAGATATGCAATTAGCAAACAGGGTGACTATTCGAAATATGGGGTCAGGTCTTATAGTGGATGAAGTAGTTGAACAATTTGCCGATCATGCCATCTATTCTATTGGAGATTTATATTCTTGATATGATCAGTTTCAGTTGGCTGAAGAAAGTAGAGATTTGACCACTATAAAGACTCTTTTGGGTTTAATGAGGATGCGTACCTTACTTCAAGGTGCAACCAACTCAGTGGCTCATATATAAAATGCTATGAATCAAATATTGAACGAATTTGTACTTGAAAAGACCATTCCATTTTTGGATGATATACCTATGAAGGATTGCAAGGAAGAAGATAAGGATAAAACTCTGGATGCTAAAGGTTGCAGATAGTTTGTCAAGCAGCACATTAAAGATGTGGCTCGGATATTGGAGAAGCTTGAGTTAATTAATTTGACATTATCTATGGAGAAATCAAGCTTTGGAATTGGTGAAATTCTGGTGGTGGGTCACATGTGTGGCAAGTATGGTAGAAAACCAAATCCAGAAAAAGTTGATGCTATATCTAGAATGAAGGCATGTAGAAGTGTTACAGAAGTTAGAAGATTATTAGGTGCATGTGTATTCTATCACATTTGGGTCCCTCACTTTGCACATATCTCAGAGCCACTATACAAATTATTAAGGAAAGGTAAGAAGTTTATCTGGAAGGATGAACAAGAAGTAGCTATGAAAAATTTAAAGAAGATTTTGAATTCACCGCCTGTCATTAGACAAGTAGATTATCAATGTGAGAGACTAATGGTTGTAACACTAGATACAAGTCCAATAGCAATTGGATGGACTATTGGATAAGATAATGGAGAGGGAAGTAGGTTTGCTATAAGATTTAGAGCCAAGATTCTTACAGAAAGACAAAGGAATTATCCACAAGTTAAAAGAAAATTTTAGGGAGCACTCACTACTCTAAAGATTGAGAGGAATTATTTGATTGGAGCTAGAGTGGTTTTGGAGACAGATTGTTTGCCTTTACTTGGGATGGTAATCAAGTGCACTACTCCAAACATTGCTATATTGAGATGGATAGCCTATATAAAAATATTGAATCCTGTTTTGATATACATTACTAGTATAAAGAACTCAGTGGCAAATATGTTGTCTAGAGTTAGATATACCTTTGAAGAGGAAATGATGGCATATGAAGATGGTGAACATCAAAAGGAGAAGAACTACGGGTATTCATTTACTACTAATGGAATGGATTTTGGAGATGAGGTTCAAAAAATAAATCCAATTTCAGTCAGATTGAATTTGAATCGTAGTTCAGATTCAAGTTGGTTTAATAATTATTATTATAGAAAATTATTGTATCAACATGTACGGATTTAGTTTTTTGTACTAAAGATATTTTATGATTCTTAACAAATTGTTCATCTAGAAAGTATGCTGAGGCTTTTGAATCTAATAAGACAGAGACTATGTAATTTTTTGGTCCTAAATATACATCTATTATAAAATAAGGAGAGGATTTTGAGGAGAGAATAGGACCTTCACTAGGAATTGTATAAGGTTCCAACTATACAGTTCCTATTGTAGCTGGACAAATTTGTTTTCCAACATGTTGTCTTTTTTGACAACCATACTCCTCATTTTGTAGTTGTATTATTTATTTGGATAATGTTGAACAGTATGTTTAGATTCTCCATAATATAAACATAATCCTCCTTGATGACGCCAAATCTTTTTTTGTTCAATAAGAGGTTTAAAACGTATTGCATCAATTTGCATGTCTTCTACTTCCGAATGTATGTTTTGTTTGGACATTAATGTTGCCATTAAATAATAACATTGAGGCTCCCTTGTATGATTCTCAGATCAAAACTCAAAAAGTCAATTGTCATATTTCACAGCAAAATCATTTGCTTGACTCAATGTTTGAGGATTGGATAAATTGAGCATTAACTTTTTTATCTCATATTGTAACCATAGAAAAATTGGCTGATGAGTGCAACAACATCTCACTTAATATGAGTCATTATTTATCAAAATTAAGAAGCGTATAATAACACTGATCGATTATCTTGTCGTAAGATACAAATCTTATTAGTTGCAACACGAATTGCATCATGTTTTCCATATATAGATCAAAATTCTACTAAAAATATATCTAAATTATCCAATATTAAATCACGTCATTATCGGGTAGAGAAAATTTGCCTTGGGAAAATGCCGGGTTCTTAGCTGCTACTAGAACTAGCAGGGAATATGAGAGGAAGCCGTGCAAGTATCTTCTATACTTGCACAATATTTATTCAAGCTTTCAAATTATACTTGTATTATACTTGTACAAGTCTTGTACAAATATAAAGTATAAACACTTGAATAATACTTATACAAATACTTGTATAAATACTTGTATAATACTTGTATAATCCTTGGTATAATACTTATATAAATACTTGTATAAATACTTGATATAAATACAAGTATATATACTTGTATAAAAGGTATAAGAAAAGTATGTATGTATTCAAGTATACCTCAAAATACAACCGCATATGAGGAATACAAGTTATACAACAAGCTGAAACTAAATAAATCACTAAAAATTCATCCAAAGGTCGAATCAAGCATGCTTATAGCCCATGGAAATCCAATAATCCATTGTAAAACATATCAAAATTTCACAAATAGATGACTTATCATTTAAAAGTTATGGCTAAAAGAAATAGGTGCTAAAATTTCCAAGCAAATGCAAAGGCAGCAAAGCTCCTCTTCACTTCAACCTTTGTTGTGATCACTTCCCTTCTCCAAATTGGACATGCAATAGCTTTTTAGAAAGCTCACTCCATCATCTAACTTGTTCTAAAATTTTGCATGCATGCCTCTCAAACTCCAGATTTTGTAGCTAGTTGATTCTACTCTTCAAACCCTAGTAATAATTTGCCCTCTTTGACACTTCACGGCTCATAAAACTTTCATCAAAGCTCCAAATGTATTGATTTTTGTTTTTGTAGAAAGCTTATACAAGCTACTATAAGCACCTAAATTATCAAAAAGATTGAAGAGACTGTCCGACTTGGGTGGTTGAACAAAGTCTCTGCCCCTCTTCGTCGGGTGGCAGCAAACCCTTTCCCACTCTCAAGCTCACAACTTTTGCTCTCCAACTCCAAATGCTACAAGAGATGTCTTGATAGAAAGCTAACACAATTTTCCACACTCATTATAAATTTTACTAAGAAAGAGTCGAAATCAAACTTGCAGTAGCAGCTCGAAGTTTCTGCCCGTCTTCGTCGGGTGGCAGCAAACCCTACTCTACTAAAACAAGCATAAGTTTTTGCTCACAACTCCAATATAAGGAAGTGAGTAGGTTCTAAAATCCTCACAATTCGAAGAACACACCTATTAATTTTTATTACAAACGCTTCTATCTCCTCGGAGCTATCTCTCTCCAAAATTCACCACTCAAAACTACCTCTTTCTCTCGGTCTAGCAAGAGGAGTATATCTCCCTTTCTTTCCATATTAGACTATGAGATGCCCACATGGGCAGCCAAATCCTATTGGATAGGCCCTATTCACCCCATGCTCTTCTTTCTTATCCCTCACAAAGTCCATTCTACCTCAAAAGTCAACAAGAAAGGTTAAACAACCTTTACCTTTCTTCTAATTAGAAAAGAGTCTATTCTAAGATATAAATAAGGTAGAAACAAAACAAATAGCCATCTTAATTTACTAACTAAGTGGCTATAATAAATCCTCTCCTTATAATATCTTCTAAAATAACCTCTAGCACTTACACATATATTAACAATAGATACAAGATTTTTAATATTTTTATACACTGCACATAAATGCAATATGACATTGTTCAAGAAAAAATAAAAACCACGATAAATAAAAATCCGAAAATAATATTCCAATAAATCTAACTTGAGATCCTTATGTAGGATAACTGTAAGGTTGAAGTTCAATCACTAGTTGTACATGATTGATAAATCCTCGAAACTTAGATCTTGTGCCATCAAATTTCTCAAGCAAATTAATTTTTGGTTCTCTAATGTTTCAACGATGTTCTATCATAGGTGAAGTAGTATGATTTAGTGTAGATATTGGCATAGCTCCAACCATCTCAATATCTTCGCTTCCTACTAATCTTGTTATTCCTTGTGGTAGTTAACCAAAGTTGATGCATTGTAAGCATTAGCTCTCTCATTTGCACTTGCATTTATGCCATTGCACTCTTCATTTCTGCAAGCTCTGCTATGATAATATAATAAGAAGGAAGGTGTCTACTCTCACTTCAAGAAATGCAGACTAACACAGTTAAAAGAATAAAATTTAAAAATAATATCAGTTTAGAAGTGGGTACTCTACAACTTCAAATATGCTTATGTCTTATCAAAAAAAGGAGTAATCCACTCTTAATCAAGAAAAGACAAAGCTCTGATAGTGTATGTGTAGTCTTGTCAATCTATCAAAGACAAGAACTCAATGAAAGCAAATAAACATATAAAACTTCTATTAAGAAGTATAACAAAATAGAAGTAAGGAAGTATATATATTAAAAGAAATTAGAATGGCTATTGCCACAAGACAAGAAAACTATAGACTCTTGGAATTAGACTAGAAGCAAGAAAGGAGTTGACAAGACTGAAGAAATCATCATTCTTGTCTCTATTTATACCACCTATCTAAGAACTATATGGCGGTATTCTATAGGACCTCCTACACGTGTCTAATTTACAAGACACGTGTTAAACTTGCAAGACACGTGTCAAACTTGCACGACAAGTTTTCCACATGTGCGCCACATATTTAGCTTGTTCCACAAGCTATTAATATGTGTACCATGTGGCTAACTTGTTGACCAAGTTTCTAACCTATCAATCACCTATAGACATGTATAAAGGTGATTCCGCATCTATGAAGCTTCTAAGAAAGTTCTCTATCAGATATTAGTAAATATCAAGGACATACTTATCACAACCTTTTAGAACATTTTAAACGATTCTTAGAACTCTCTAGAACCTTCCAAAGCCTTCTAGCATCTTTCTAATTGGTAGAAGTTGATTGAAAAGCTCCCTAGTTGGTGGAAGCTACTTGAAAAGCTTTCTAGTTGGTGGAAGTTGCTTGAGAAGCTCTCTAGTTAATAGAAGCTTCCTAGGTAGGAATATATATTAGAATCGAGGCTAAAAAAAATTTGGTCGCTACGACAAGAGACTCGCTCTGCATTAGTCTATACATTGGATTTCAGGCAATTAGCATGCGACATCAATTGGGACGAAGAAGCATTATTGAGTCAATTCTATTGGAATCTAAGGAACGACGTGAAGGATTTGTTGTTATCTCTTCTTGATCCATGAATGCTTAATAAAGCCATTAGCCAAGTTATAAAGTGCGATAATTGCCTATTTCAGCATCATTAAGACCAATGCTCCAGACAATATATAAGTCATCACAATGCAACTATATCAGCAAGTAGCCAAAATTCACAATCAGAGGCAGAGGATATGCAAATTGATGTGGTACGTGTCAAATCCCTTATTCCAGAAGAAAAGAAGCAGCATATGGAGGAAGGTTTGTATTTGTATTGCGGTGTAGAAGGCCATAGAATTGGAAGCTGTCCTAGGAAGCAAAATAGATACAACATCAAGACTAGAGGTGTGTTTGTCCAGGAAAATAAGAATGCCCAGCCATAATAGGAACTGTGCAGCTGGACAAATTAATACCAAGTTCCTCTCTTTTTACTCAACTTACCCATTATTTTACAATTCCTTTGTCTTTTGGCCCTCAAAAACTAAAAATCTTAGCCTTATTAGATTCAGAAGCATTTGCTTGTTTCTTAGACCAAGAATTTGCTAAGCGTCACAAAATTCCCCTAGTACAGAAATTTAAGCTTGTTCACAAAGAAATAATAGATGAATGACTTTTATTATCTGGTAGTGTCATCTATGAATCAAAACCTATAGAAGTGACATTTAAAGACCATAGTAGTTATATTATTTTCAACATTATTAGCACCCCATCAAATCCTATTATTTTTTATCTTTCTTGGTTGAAAAAATATAATCAATCCATAGATTGGAGGCTGCGGAGGATAACATTTTCCATAGAACAACCTAAGGACAAGCCTGGAAGAAGACTCCAAACTAAAAAGTCTTCATTTATTGGAGCAAGAACATTTGTAAGATCGTACAAGGAAAGCACACCATTGGTCATTTATACGACTCTAATTAGTGGAAATTAGATTTCAACAGCAGGTATACTAGAACAATATAAGGGTTTTCAAGACGTGTTCCAAAAGAAGAATACTGGCATGCTATTGGAGCATCGACCATACAATTGTGCCATAGAATTACAAGAAGGAGCATAACCGCCTTTTGGCCCAATCTACAACCTATTGCAGATAGAATTGGTTGAGTTGCGGAAATACATTGGCGAGAATCTAGCCAAGAATTTCATTTGTCAATCAAAGTCACCAGCTAGGGCACCAATCTTATTTATGAAAAAGAAAGATGGCTCACTACGGATGTGCGTGGACTATCAAGGTCTCAACAAGGTGACAAAGAAGAATCGCTATTCATTACCTTTGATCTCTAGTCTTCTGGAATAACTTGGACGTGCAAAGATCTTTACAAAGATTGATCTAAGGGGAGCTTACAACCTTATGCAAATCAAAGAAGGAGACGAATGGAAGACACCTTTTCATACAAGATATGGCCATTTTGAGTATAATGTCATGCCATTTGGTCTTACTAATACTTCGATGATCTTTCAACATATGATGAATGACATTTTTTGAGAGCATCTAGACGATTTTGTTGTCATCTATCTAGATGATATCTTGATATTTTCTAAGAACAAAGATCATAAGAAGCACATTTGTTTGGTATTCAAAAAATTATGCAAGCGAGGACTCTATGCCAAGTTAGAGAAGTGCTTATTTCACCAAATTAAGATGGAATTTTTAGGATTTTTTGCGACTACAAAAGGCTTGAAAATAGATCCCAAGAAGGTAGAAGCAATTGCATCCTAGGAAGTTTCAAAGATGGTTAGAGATGTACAATATTTTCTTGACTTTGCTAACTTCTATCGGATCTTCATCAAGAATTATTCTCAAGTTGCTACTCCATTCACTTGATTGACGTGTAAGGATAAGCTCAAATGAGGACGTCTAGCAAAAAAAGCATTTTAAAATCTTAAGACAATGTTTACTATGGCTTCAATCTTGGTACATCCAAACTTTGTAAAGGCTTTCTATTTGAAAACAGATGCTTTGAATTTTGCTTTAGGAGTCGTACTTTCGTAGATGGGCATTGATAATAAACTTCATCCAATTACATTCTATTTGCGGAAGTTTTTTGCAGCTAAGATCAATTACGAGATCTATAATAAGGAACTCCTTGCTATAGTGGATTCTTTGCAAGAGTGGCGTCACTTCCTCAAAAGAGTTGCACATTCGATGACCGTATATATGGATAACAAGAATCTGGAGTACTTCATGTCGGCTTGGATTCTAAATCGTCGTCAAGCTCGATGGAATATTTCGCTATCTAGGTTTGACTTCATTATTACTTATTGGCCTGGACAGAAATAAGGGCTATCCAATGCGTTATCAAGAAGATCATATCTTGTGCCAAAGATTGAAGAAGTAGCGCTTGATCAACAATATACGACATTATTAAAGCCAGAGCAATTCAAAATTTATGCTGCTGTTGTGCCAATTGATGCCGACTTCCTCAACCAGGTACATGCTGCGACCATTGAAAATTCAATAGCCCTTGATATCAAGCAACATATCAATGATGACAAGTTTAAGGTTGAAGGAGATCTTTTATACCTTGAGGAGCGCTTGTATATCCCAAAAGAGCCAGCACAATTTGGAGTCCTTCAATCTCGTCATGATTTTCTAGCTGCGGGACATTTTGGATTTATTAAGACCTTAGAACTCATTTCCAAAGATATCTGGTGGCCCCAAATGTGGAAGGATGTGAAAGATTTTGTCCTCTCTTGTGACATTTGTTCAAGATCCAAGAATCCTCGGCATCGCTCTTGTAGACTTCTATAGCCATTGCCTATTCCGCATTGTCCATGGTCTTCAATTTTCATGGACTTTATTACAGACCTACCGCCATTAAATTCGTTCGACAGCATCTTTGTTGTGGTGGATCGGCTTACGAAAATGGCACATTTTATCCCTTGTAAGAAGACATCGTCAAGCAAAGACACAGCAAGGCTCTTCCTTGATAATGTGTATCGATATCATGGTCTACCAGATGATATCATGTCAGATTGAGGAATCCAATTTGTATCAAAGTTTTGGAGATCTTTTTTTAAGATATTGAAGGTAGACATCAAGCTTTCTTTGGCATTCCATCCTCAAACTAACGGCCAAACAAAATAGGTGAATCAAGTTTTGGAACAATATTTACGATACAGCATCAACTATCAGTAAGATGATTGGACTGCATATCTATCACTGGCGGAGTTTGCATATAACAACACCCTTCATGGATTGACTCAAAAAACACCATTCTTTTTCAACTATGGGTACCATCCAAAGCTTGATCTATTGAGTTTATCAGCGAATAACAATCCAGCAGCTGAAGGATTGGTGAAGCAACTATCAAAGCTTCAAACCACATTGAAGCTTCAATTGCAAATTGTCCAAGACTCTTACAAAGCATCCGTGGATAAATTTCTAAATCAGGCATCTAATTTCAAAATTGGAGATAAAACATGGGTGCTTCGACATAATATCAAGACCAAGCGGCCATGTGATAAGTTAGACTACCAAAGATTAGAACCATTTGTTATCCAGTAGTAGATCAATCCTGTGGTGTATCATCTAGAGTTACCAACTGCTATGAAGGTACATCTTGTCTTTCATGTTTCTCTGTTTAAATCTTATTTAGAATCATCTTTTTTTAGAAGAGTGCAATGTCTGCCACCTAGTATAAAAATTTTAAACCACAAAGAATATAAGGTGGAAAAGATACTAGATTCACGGCAAAGATGGAATAAATTAGAATAATTGGTACATTGGAGCGGCTATGATATTAATGAACGAATATGGAAACCGGCCAAAAATCTTACTAATGCGCCATAAAAGGTACAAGAATTCCATCAACGATATCCTAATAAATCAAAAACTAGCCATTGACAAAGCGTGAAGATGAAGCCTTTTTTGGAAAAATGAATAGAAAAGGGATCTAGGTCTTATCAAAACATAACTTGTTGTATTTTGTAGTGTCAAGATATCTAATCTCAAGGTGTATTTAGATATGGCTAGTGGGAATGAGGATATTGCACTAGTGATGCCATCACAATCGAGTAGCTCACGACATCACCCTATAGATGAAGAATTAAAAGAACCAAGAAGACATCAAAGAATACCAAGTGGCAAGTCACTCATGATTGTCTTTGAAGGTGAATTAGTTTATGAAGGTAGTGGCGAAACGATATTTTCAGGCCACTTCTATAATGAAGACAGAGAATTTCAGGCATGGTCTCAAGTAGAAGGTATTGGTCATTACCGATGGCTATAAGGACCCATGAATTATCTACCTCGTGAATGACAACTAGAATATATTGTAGAGACTATATGTCAAATCTTTGATTTTTTACATTTATGAGTATACATCTCAAATGGCCTCTCGGAGACCTCAAAGCTAGAGGAGGAAGTGATGTCAAGGATATACTTATCACAACTTTCTAGAATATTTTAGAAGGTTTCTAGAACTCTCAAGAACCTTCCAGAGTCTTCTAGCATCTTTCTAGTTGGTAGAAGTTGCTTGAGAAGCTTCCTAGTTGGTAGAAGTTGCTTGAAAAGCTCCCTAGTCGGTGGAAGTTGCTTGAAAAGCTTCCTAGGTAGGAATACATATTGGAGTCGAGGCTGAAGAGTTCTTCAGTCTCGACAACACATCTCTTGAAGCTCTATCTCACCTCTCTAGTGTTGTTTTTATACTCATCTGATTAATCTAGTTCTTACCAGTTCTTTTTGAATTTCTTGTTTAGACTTTTAGTCTATATTCTCTATCCATGACAACAAATCAATTTATTTTATCTACTTCTATTAATCTATATTAATTAGATAATTATTCAAATAAATCTTATGTCCGTGGCAATAATTCATATCCTTGTTCTTGACACCACCTCCAACTTCTGCACTTAAGGATGCATTACTACCTATATTATGCTAAGAAAATCCACGTGTTTAGTAATGCAAAGAATCTTGAGTTAGTCTTCCAAAGAAATATGATGATACACGTTCAAAGTGCTAAGGGTTTGTCAACAAAATTCAATTGGTAATAATTCTACAACCTTATATTTATACGACAGAAGAATCACAAATTAGATTGGTTGGTACCTTGTTTATAGAGCAAGTATTATTATGGTTTGCTCCCTTGTTTGAAATAAGATTACCAATTTTATGCAACTTCAAAGTTTTTATAGAAGAATTTGAAGAAGCATTTGAAAAACATGACAAGGTTCATTGAACAATAGCTAAGATCCAAACATTGTAATAAAAGGTGTGCTTTGCATTAATCTATGTATTCAATTTTAAACAATTAGCATGTGATATTAATTGGAACTAAGAAGCCTTGATGAGTCAATTCTATTGGGGATTTAAAAAACAATGTTATATTACATATTATCTTATTTGAAAATGCACCGGGCACTTGGTTGTCGAGGGTGAAGTTGTATTTTACAAGTATGCAAGCAAATCTAATAGGTTTCATCCATATAAGAAGAATGCAATTTGAATTTTAATTCAAAATCATTTGAAGCCAATATAAAGTGCTTAAAAATTCTCTTTTTAATAACTTCAACTATACACAAACTCCAATTGCCTTATTACTTTCACAATTAGGCAACTTCAATTTTTTATTACAAGCTCTAATCCTAGATAGTGAGCTTTAGCAAGCTATAATTTTTAATTTAATAGTTTACTTAATATAAAAAAATTTATAAAAATGCCACTATAAGTCTTCTATATGCTCAAAAAATTTCAACCCAATCTAATCTACAAATTGCAAAAAAAGCATTCACAAATTGCACTGATGTCACTCAACCGACAACTTGAAGTTGATGTAGATGTTCTAGTAGTGATTTCTCCTTCTTCAACTACTAACTTCAGCTCAAAATTGGTATATATATTAATCTTTAAGTCTTCTAATATCATACCAAATTTTACTATATTTTGACTAATAAATATTTAGATATTGTAAAAATACTAAACAAATCCAAATTTCCAACTTCTAGTACCTCCTTGCACTAATGATTGAATATCTTCCAATTACATTATTAAATTATTACAAAAATTTATACACTTATTGCACATCTAATCAACCATATACTTTAAATTTTTTAATTATAGATATTAAACCAATTGTACAAATTAGTTGAAAATGCTAGTCTTAATTTTATTGCATAAAATCCAAATTACCAATATAAACCTTGATTTTGAATAATGATTGTAAAGACATTCCAAAACCTACAAAATTGAGTCTTACACTTCTAGAATAAGCTTAAAGCTAGCTCTCAAATTCTAATTATTGATCTCCAAATGATCTCATGTTTTGCCCTCGATAGCCATTTTAGTAGCTAGAAGACTGATTTTAATCTTGACCTTCAAATAATCAATCCCTAGATATCAATGTAGTCTATTTTAGGGATTTTTAAGTCCAATCCTATCCTCAATTTAATCCTAGTATCAACCATATGAATTATTTATCTCCTCTATCATATTTTTATTAATTCATAGCTTTTTTAAAGCAGTAAAAGAATTTCTACAATCTAAAAAAAAAAATTAATAATTAATTCTTATCTAGTAGCTATTAAAATAAGAAAATAATCTAAGAGGCTTTCATAAAATCTTTTTTAAGTATTTTGAATTTCTATTAAACCAAGATGATTGAATATCAATTAAAAAATCATTCTTGTTTATATTTTTACCACAAAATGTATTACAACATGACAACAATATGAAGGATTTGTTATTATTGCTTTTAAATATACAATTGTTCAATAAAGCTATCAACTAAGCTGTAAAATATAATAATCAACTATTCCAACATTGTTAAAATCAACATTTATAGGCTTTAGTAAGACAACACATAATCCAACATACTCTTGTTATATCAACAAGCAATTTAAATTCATGTTCAAAAATAGAAGATATATAACTTGATGCAGTACATTTTAAACCTCTTAATCTAAAAGAAAAGAAGCGTTGGATAGAAAAAGGTCTATGCTTATATTGTAGCAAGTAAAGCCACAAGGTTAGTAATTGTCCAAAAAAACAAAATCAATGCATCACCAAAAATAAGAATGCAATTGTTAAGAAAAATAAAGATATTCAGCTACAATAGGAACCGTGCGGTTGGATAATTCAACATTGCAAAACTATTTGGATTCTTTTCTTTTTATTCAGCTTGCTCATTGTTTTACAATTTTTTTGTGTTTTGGCCTTGAGAAGCTTTAAGCAATTGCCTTATTGGATTTAGAGACATCTACTTATTTCTTAGATGAGGCATTTATTAAGCTTTATAAAATTCTTCTATTATAAAAATCTAAACATGTTCATATAAAAATAACAAATGGATGATTTTTATCCTTAAGTATTGTCATCTATAAAATAACACCTATAAAAGTGGTATTTAAAGACCATAGTAGTCAAATTGTATTCAATGTTATTAAATCTCCTTCAAATCCTATTATTCTTAGACTTTCTTGGTTAAAAAAGCATAATCCATCTATAGATTAGAAGTTGAAAGAATGACATTTCCAATAAAAATTCATATAAAAAAACTTTGTAAAAAGTCATGAGCTAGTAAGTCTTTATTTGTTAGAATAAGGGCCTTTATAAGATCGGCCAAAGAAGATACACTATTTTTTATTTATGTAATTCTAACTAAAAAAGATATGACTTCATTGGCAATTATTTTAGAATAATATAGTAAAATTCAAGATGTTTTTTAGAAGAAAAATATTGATATATTATTGGAGCACTGACCATACAATTGTACTATAGATCTTTAGAAAAGAACACAACCACCTTTTGAATCAATTTATAATCTTTTTCAAAACAAGCTTTCAGCGTTGAAGGATTATATTAATGAAAATCTTATAAAAAACTTTATCAAGCATTCAAAGTCACCAATAAGTGCACTTATATTTTTTATAAAAAAATGATGGTTCTTTACATATGTGCATTGATTATCAAAAATTAAATAAGATAAAAATAAAAAGTCATTATCCACTACCATTAATCTCACGACTTTTGGAGCAATTTGATCAAGCCAAGATCTATATTAAAATAGATCTTTATAGAACATACAACTTAGTATGGATCAAGGAAGGAGACAAATAGAAGACCACATTCTCAATAAAATATGGATATTTTGAATATAATGTTATATCTTTTAGACTAATAAATCCACTTGCTATTTTTTAATATTTAATGAATGACATCTTTCAAGAGTATTTAAACAAGTATGTAATAATCTATCTTGATGATATCTTCATCTACTCAAAAAATCTAAAAAAAACATGAAGAGCATACAAAATTGATATTATAAAAGCTATGAGATGCAATTCTATATACTAAGTTAAAAAAATATGTATTTCATCAATCAACGATGGAATTTTTGAAATATATTATATCTACCAAGGATTTGATAATAGATTTGAAGAAGGTAGAGGCAATTATGCAGTAGACCATTTTAAAGATTATAAGAGATATGCAATATTTTCTTGGATTTATTAACTTCTATTCGATCTTTATCAAAAATTATTCTCAAGTTACTACCCCTCTTATTTAATTGATATGCAAAGATAAGTTGGAATGGGGGCCTCCAACAAAGAAAGCATTCAAAGACTTTAAGATAACGTTTACCATAACTCCAATCTTGGTGCATCCAAGCTTTATAAAAGCATTTCATATGGAGATTGATGTTTTGGATTTTGCACTAAAGACTGTATTTTTATAAATAGATATAAATAATAAATTCTATCTTATTATATTTTATTCTTGAAATTTTTTTGTTGGAAAAATTAATTATGAAATCCATGATGTAAAGCTTATTACTATTATAGATTCTTTTCAAGAATGGCATCATTTTTTTGAAGGAGCAATTGTCACGGATATAAGATTAATTCTAATAATTATTTAGGTAGAAGTAAGTAAAAGTAGGTTAATTTAATAATATCTTATAAAAAAAACTTTTTAGAAGCTTTATAGATGTAGTTTTGCCTTTATACATGTTTATAGGTGATTGATAGGTTACAAACTTGATCAACAAGTTAGCCATATATTACATATATTGGTAGCTTGTGAAACAAGCTAAATACATGGCACATATG
Source organism: Physcomitrellopsis africana (assembly GCA_036785485.1). Taxonomy (NCBI): domain Eukaryota; kingdom Viridiplantae; phylum Streptophyta; class Bryopsida; order Funariales; family Funariaceae; genus Physcomitrellopsis; species Physcomitrellopsis africana. The sequence goes on from JAWRVF010000007.1 coordinate 1,189,804, forward strand.
TAGGAAACTTATCTTGCAAGTTTGACATGTGTCTTGCAAATTAGACATGTATTGGAGGTCCTATAGAACAATGCCACGTAGTTTTTAGGTAGATAGTATATATAGAGACAAGAGTGAAGCCTTCTTTACTCTTGTGAACATTTTTCTTGCTTTTAGTCTTATTTCAAGTCTCTAGTCTTCTTGTCTTTAGTAATAGCCATCTTAATTTTAAAATTATTCTATCTTTGAGTGATTTTCTATTCTTTTGAATGACATAAGAAGGCATTTACATTTTTTTCTTTTATAATTCATATCTTTAACAATTTGAAAAAAGTAAAGATTCATTATTCTTATTTGGTATTTAAAAAATAAGTAGATTATTCTACTTCTACTATTGTGTTTGAAAATTGTGGACTATCTATCTTTAAACTAATATTTTTTATTTTTTAACCTTAATTTTTTTTTCTTGAAAGATAAAAGATCACCGTTCTTTATAAAAAAAATTATTTGATATTAGAGATTATAAATTATCTTCTTTTAATTTGAATTGTAAAATTATTAAGTTGTCTAAGATAAAAGAAAAGATTATGGATGCTATACTTAACAAAAGTGAGAATAGATCTACAACTATCACAGATCTTTAAGAGCTTATCAAGATTTTTGGATGGAAATTTCACAAATCACTAATGTCAATCATGGAAATATTATTTCTACATCTATGGAAGCAGTTTACAGCCTACTCCAAGAAGTTGTACAATTGAAGGAAGTAAGTAAATGAGCCTCACAATCATATCTAAAAAATCTTGCTTCTACAAGCATGAAGAAGGCAAAGATTAGTATGCCTAAGGAGTTTGATGGAATAAGATCAAAATTTCAAGGATTTCTACAACAAGCCAAGCTATATCTAAGTTTGCATCCTTTCCAATATCTTAATGGATTTATTCAAGTTGGATTCATAGATACACTTCTATTTGAAGGTATTTTTTTTTTGCTTTCATCTTTGATGCAAAAAGATTTACAACTCTTTTATGATTTGAATTCATTCCACAAAGTGTTCACGACCACATTTGGAGAAAGTGATCAAAAGAGGGTAGCAAAGTCTAAGCTCTTATCTTTATGAAAAAAATTATGGTCAATTATAACATATGCTACAAAATTCCAAAATCTTGCTTGCGATGTGGAGTAAAACAACTAAACTCTTATCAATCAATTTTATTATAGATTGAAAGATAACGTCAAAGATTTATAATTAACAATGTCAAAAGCAAATTCTTTAAAATAATTTATTAGTCAAGTCATTGCATAAAACAATTAATTATTCAATAGGTATTATAAATATAGATTTGGCTATAAAAAAATGAATCAATTAACGACAGCAATTCTTAAGTTTTTAGAATTTTTTTTTTGATTAAGCTAGAATTAATACAAATTGATGCAATGTGTTTTAAATTTTTCACCAAATAAGAAAAGATTTGACATTGTCAAGAGGATTTATGCTTATATTGTAAAAAAACTAAATATATTACTCAATATTATTCAAAGAAGCAATACAATTATAAAATGAAGAATATAGTTGCTAAAGAAGATAAAGTATTGAAAAATGAGTTTCTCTAGCTATAATAGGGATTAAATGGCTAGAATCATGTGCAATACCTTGTAAAGGTTTTATTCTCTTCTCAGATCTCTCATCTTCTTTTACAATAGATGTATTTTTAGAATCTAAAAAGTACAAAATCTTTATCTTATTAGATTTAAGAGCCTTAGCTTATTTCATAGACAAAGACTTTGTTAAAAAATAAGAAATAATTCTAATTAAGAAAACAAAATCTGTGCATATAAAAGTCATAGATGGTCATTCATTGTCTTTTGGAGACGTTATCTATGAGACTGTTCCTTTAAATGTAGCAACAAAGGGACATAATAGCGCAGTAATATTTAATGTGATTAAACCTTCTTTCAATTTGATTATTTTAGGATTATCATGGTTAGAAAAATATAATCTTAAAATAGATTGGACTTCTTGTAACCTTGACTTTTCTTATAATTTAATCTAGAAATTTGTTAGTCAAGTAGATATATATAAGTCTAATACATCTAAATCCTTATTGATAGATGCAATAGCTTTCATACATACAACAAAAGAAGGATCATCTTTTGCTATATATGCCACATCCATTTTTGATATTGAAAAGACTACAAGTGGTATTTTTAGCCAGTATTAAGATTTTTGAGATATTTTTTAAAAAATATATATATATATATTCTTCTAGAATATCAACCTCATAATTATTCAATCAATATTCAAGAAAGAGTTCAACCACCATTTGGACCAATTTATAGTTTATCATAGAACAAGTTGGCTATATAGAAAGAATATATTAATAAGAATTTGATTAAAAACTTTGTATACCATTTAAAGTCTTCACTAGGAAGAAAAAAGATAGATTATTATAGATGTATGTAGATTATTGAGGACTTAACAAGATTACCATCAAAAATAGGTTTTCTTTATTTTTGATTTCAAGACTTTTTGATCAACTCAGTCAAGTAAAGATCTATACAAAAATAGATTTTTGAAGAGCATACAACTTGATCCGCATTAAAAAAGGTGATGAATTAAAGACTACATTTTGAATTAGGTATGGATATTTTGAATATAATGTCATACCTTTTAGATTTACAAATATACCAACTGCTTTTCAATATCTTATGAATAATATTTTTTGTGAGTTTTTTAATGATTTTATTATCTGTTATTTAGATGATATTTTGATCTATTCTAAGAATACAAAAGAATATGAATTTTATGTTTATTATCTATTACAAAAATTTAGAAATGCAAGATTATATGTTAAGATAAAAAAGTGTATATTTCATACTACTCAAGTTGACTTTTTAAGATACATTATTTCAAATGATGGTCTCAAGATGGATCCTAAGAAAGTCCAAATAATCATTGGTTGGAAGATTTCAAAAAAAATATGAGATTTTTAAGACTTTTTGAAATTTGTCAATTATTATTAAATCTTCATCAAAAACTTTTTTGAAATTACAGCTCCGCTTATGTGCTTAATTTGTAAAGATAAATTCAAGTGGAATAAAAAAAACAAAGATATTATTTGAAGCTTTGAAAATAGCTTTTATTTCTACACCAATCTATATCATATTAATTTTTTCAAGACATTTTTTATGAAAATAGATGCATCAAACTTTGCTTTGGATACAATATTCTCACAAATAGGAACAAATGACAAATTATACTCAATAACTTTACATTCTAAAAAAATTTCAGTAGTAGAGATCAGCTACAAAATCCATAATAAAGAACCTCTTGCAATTCTAGATTCTTTTTAAGAATGATGTCACTATCTAGAAAGCGCTTCTAATCTAACCTTAATATATACAAATTACAAGAACCTTAAATATTTTATGTCAATGCAAATTTTGAATCGTTGACAAGCTTGTTGGAGCATGTCTTTGTCAAGATTCAAATTCATTATCTCTTATCAGCCATGAAAACAATAAGATTTGTCTAATCTCATTTCTAGATATCCTTATCTTGTACCAAAAGAAAGAGATACATCTTTTAATTAATAAAAGATAATCTTGTTGAAGCCACAACAATTTCATCTTCAAGTAATGAAATCAACATTGACTATTGATTCAACCTTTTTTAAACAAATTCAATCAAGTATGTCTTCAAATCCTCTTATTCATGATAGTCAAATTAATTTATTTAAATTTAGTGCTACTTCCAAGTTCAAATTTAAGAACAATCTATTCTATTTTAAAGGATGCTTATATGTTCCAAAAGATGAAGCATGACTACATGCTCTTGAAACTTGTCACAACTTCTTTATACCATGATATTTTGGATATAATAAGATTTTGGAACTAATATCAAAAAAAATTTAATGGCCTCAAATATGGAAGATTGTTATAGAATTTGTATAGTTATATAATATTTGTTCAAGATCAAAAATTCCTTGCCATTGATCTTACAAACTTTTTCAACCATTACCTATATCAAAACAACTTTGGTCTTCTGTTTCTATGGATTTTATCACAAATCTTTCAAATTCAAGTTTATGTGATTTTATATTTATGATTGTAGATTATTTCACCAAGATGGTATATTTTGTACTATATACAAAATCTATCACAAGTAAAAAAATAGCTAAACTCTTCTTTGACAATATCTATTGTTATCATAGATTATCAAGGGATATTATATCAGATAGAGGAATGTAATTTGAATTAAGATTTTGTAGAATCCTTTTCAAAATATTGAAGATAATCATAAAACTATCTTCAACTTTCTACCCTCAAACTGATGGACAAACGGAACAAGTAAATTAAGTTTTTGAGCAATATTTTAGATGTACCATCAACAATCATTAAGATGATTGGACAATTCTTTTGCCATTGGTAGAGTTTTCTTATAATAATTTGGTACATTTTTTTACTCAACAAACTTCATTCTTTGTCAATTATGGTTATTATCCACAATTTGATACTTTTTACTTTTCAAAATCTGATAATTCTATGGCGGAAGAATTGGTGAATGGATTGTCAAAGCTACATATAACAATAAAGACATAATTAAAGGAAGCTCAAGAACAACAAAAGATCAATATAGAGATAATTTTAATTCTATGTGGATAATAAAATATGATTATTTTGTCATAATATTAAGACTATTCATCCTTGTGACAAGCTGGATTATTATAAACTTGGACCATTTTTGATTTGTGAATAAATCAATCTACTTGCTTATGAAATATGCCTACCAAAATCTATGAGGATCCATCCTATATTCCATGTGTCATTGCTAGAGCTATACAAGATAGTGGATATACATAGAAAAAGACAAATACCATCACCTCTTTTTAAAATAGATAATAATGAAGAATTTAATGTAAAAGATGCTTTAGATTTAAAGCAATGTCAAAAGTAGTTGGAATATCTTATACATTGGTATAGATATGATATTAATAAATGCATATAGGATCCATGCAAGAATCTAGCAAATGTAACAATAAAAGTCAATACATTTTATTGATGATATCCATCAAAACCAAGATGAAGAGTCAAGAAAATCTTTGCTGTAAAACAAAGCAATTTCAATAGAGATTTCATTCTAACTTATATTATTATTTGCTATTCTTTTGAGTTTTCTAGTGTTAGAAAAATGGAGAATCAATAACTAGCAAATTCAACTCAAGAGCTATCATTTGTTGAATTATTAGACAAAATATTATGGTTGTCACAACCTTCAAGATGACAAAATAAAGATGAAGATCTTCAACAATGACATATTCTTCCTTGGATTAATGGTGACATACAATGTATTTGATATCACAACCTTGAAAAAACTCTTGATGTTTGATTATACTTTTAAAGGTAAGAACTATTCCTAATGGTGTTTCAAATATTTTCTTTGAAGGAAGTTATAAAGGCTTCAATAATGATCAAATATCAAGATCATTCTCCCATCCTTGTATGAAATACTATCAATGGCTAAAAAGACCTATCAACTACCTTCAAAGGGAACAAAGATTAGACTATGTAGCAAATACAATTTAGCACATCTTGAACTTCCTCAACATATAATTATTGCTCCTTGTGGAACTCATCTTTAAAAGGAGGGATTATGTCATGGATATAAGACTTATTCTAATAATATTAAGTTAATATAGATATATAGAAGTAGGCAAAAATAGACTAATTTAATAATATCTTATAGAAAAGCTTCTTAAAAGCTTTGTAGATGTGATTTCACCTTTATATATGTCTATAGGTCATTGATAGGTTAAAAACTTGGCCAACAAGTTAGCCACATATTGCATATGTTGGTAGCTTGTAGAACAAGCTAAGTACATGATACACATATAGAAAACTTATCTTGCAAGTTTGACATGTATTTTATAAATTAGACACATGTTAGAGGTCCTATAGAACGTCGCCACATAGCTCTTAGATAGATAGTATATATAGAGATAAGAGTGAAGCCTTCTTTACTCTTGTCAATGTCTTTCTTATTTTTATTCTTATTTTAAGAGTCTCTAGTCTTCTTCTTTTTGGCAATAGCCATTCTAATTTTAATATTATTCCATCTTTGAGTGATTTTCTATTCTTTTAAATGATAGAAGAGTATATTAATATTTTATTCTTTTATGATTCATGTCCTTGATAACAATGCATCTTGTAACTATATACACAGATTACAAGAATTTAAAATATTTTATATCAGCTTGGATTTTTAATTGCTGTCAAGCTCGATGGAATATGTTATTATCTTAATTTAACTTTATTATCACTTATTAACCTATGAAACAACAAAGATTTTCTAATGCACTATCAAAGAAATCATATCATTTATCAAAGACAAGAGAAGCAACATTTGATCAACAATATATAACTTTGTTCAAGCGAAAGTAATTTTATATTTATGCCACTATTATATTTGCACCTATTGATTCTAATTTCCTTGATGAGGTGCATGCTTCAACCCCTAATGATGCTTTGGCTCTTGATATCAAGCATTGCCTAAATAAAATTTTTGATAGGTTCAAGCTTGAAAAAGACCTTCTATATTTTAAAAAATATTTGTATATTCCAAAAAGACCAACACAATTGTGTGTTCTTCAATCTCACCATGACTTTTCAACTACAACTCATTTTGGATTTAACAAAACCTTGAAACTTATTTCCCAAGTTTTTTGATGGCTTCAAATGTGAAAAGACGTGAAGGACTTTGTGCTTTCTTGTGATATCTATTTAAGGTCTAAGAATCCTTGACATTGTCCTTATGGACTTTTATAGCCCTTGCTTGTTCTAAGATGGTCATAGTCTTCTATCTCAATGGATTTCATCACATATCTATTGCCATTCAATTCATTAGACAACATCTTTGTAGTGGTTGATCAATTCACAAAAATGGCTTATTTTATTCTTTGTAAAAAGACTGCTTCTAGTAAAGAAACGAAAAGGCTCTTTCTTGACAATATATATCAATATTATGACCTATTAGATGATATCATATCCGATCAAGGATCCCAGTTATAATCTAAGTTTTTGAGATGTCTTTTTGAAATATTATAGATTGATATTAAACTTTCTTTGACTTTTTATCTTCAAACTGACCACCAAATAGAACAAATTAATCAAGTTTTAGAGCAATATTTATAATATAGTATTAATTATCAATAATATGATTGGATCTCATATCTATTATTAATAGAGTTAATATATAATAATATTATTCATACCTCAACTTAGCAAACACCATTTTATTTTAGCTATGAATATCATCCAAAGCTTGATCTATGAAATACGCCAATGAATAACAATCCAATAGCTAAAGAGTTTGCAAAGCATCTATTGTAACACCAAACAATCTTGAAGCTTCAATTGCAAGTAACTTAAGATGCTTATAAGATATTTATAGATAAATTCAGTAATCAATTACATACTTTTAATATTGGAAATAAAATAACGCTTCTTAGATGGAACATCAAGACTAAGTAGTTATGCAATAAATTAAACTATCAAAGGTTAGGACTATTTTTTATCTAGAAGCAAATTAATTTAGTGGCATATTACTTAGAACTACCATCTTTTATGAAGGTACATCTAGTTTTCTATGTCTCTCTTTTGGAGCCTTATAAAAGATCACATATTTCAAAAAGAATATAATAATCACCACCTAATATCAAAATTAAAAATCATGAAGAATACAAGGTCAAAAAGGTGTTGGATTTATGGTGAAGGTGGAATAAATTGAAATATCTTGTTCATTAGTATAGCTATAATATTAATAAGCATACATGGGAATTGGCCAAAAATCTCACCAATACACCTCAAAAGGTGTAGGAATTTCATTAATTCTATCTTCAAAAATCTAAACATATTCAATGATAACTTCTTGGTGAAGATTGGATTTGAGAAATACTCATAAAAGAAGGAGAATTAAACTAAAGCCTTCATTAGTATATAATCATCTATTCCAAGATAGAATAGAGTGGTAGAAGCAAATCAATCACCATGTCAAATCTTCAAATGTTGAAAAATTTAACAAAACAAGATTCAGAAAATTCACTTGCTATGCAAGTTTCAAACAAACTAGTATAGTTTTCACAACCTTCAATTAAACATAGTAAAGATAATATATTTCATTGCTAAATATGACCATGGTTGAAGCCACTAGGAGCAACACTCAGTCATGCAAGTCTCAATTCTAATACTCAAGCTTTAATAATATTACTTGAGCTTAGAAAGATAAATCCTTCTAAGGGTGAGATCTTGTTTGGAAGATGTTTTGAAGATAGTAATGAAGATCAGATCCTTAGAAAGAATGTTTCAGGAATGGAGGTATTAGCTTAAAACCATAGATGATTTTTTTGAGGACTAATAGAACCTATTGCCCAAGAACAAAGAATATAATATATAGCTTCATTGATATAACATATTTTTAACTTTTTACGTATATAAGAAGATTTCTAAAGGTATGAACTCTTCTTGGAACTCATCGCTAGAAAAAGACTTAATGTTAAGAACATATACTTTGAAAATTTATAAAATCTTTTAGAACATTCTAAAAGCTTTCAAGTTACTAGAAGTTGCTTAAAAAGCTTCTTAATTAGTAGAAGTAGCTCGAGAAGCTTTGTAGTTAGGAAAAGAAGCTTAAAAAGCTTCTAAGTGGATAGAAGCTACTCAAAAAGTTTTTTAGATAGAAGTATATATTAGAATCAAGGCTAAAAAATTCTTCAATCTTAACAATGCATCTCTTAGAATTCTAGCTTATTTTTTTTTAGTATTATTTGTATATTCATCTAGATAATTCAAGTCCTTGTTGATTTCTTCTTGAATCCTTTTTGTAGTTCAAGTCTTTCGATCTGCATTCTTGTGTTCTTGATAGTGAATGATAGAAGAACCACATCTTTTTTTTTAAAAATAAAGAATATGCTAATATTATATTCTTTATTGATCCATTGACTGTATGTTATGTAATAAAGTCCACAGATGCTATAAAATAGAAGAAGGCCATGGAAGAAGAATATAAATCTCTTATAAACAATAGAACATGGAAATTGATTTAACTTCCATCAAATTGACCTTCAATTGGTTGTAAGTAGGTGTTTAGAATCAAAAGGGATATAATGGATAATATTATGAGATATAAAATAAGATTAGTTGCCAAAGGATACTCACAAGTTGTCAATGTTGATTTCAATGAGACATTTGCTCTTATAGCCAAGTTCACCACTATTAGAACCATTGTGGCAATTGAAACATCAATAGACTTGAAAATGCATCAAATGGATGTGAAGACGGCTTCTTTAAATGTAGAGTTAGAAGAAGATATTTATATAGATCAGCCTTAAGGCTTTATTCAAGAAGACAAACAACACTTTATTTAAGATGCAAATGATAGAAGGTTAACAATTGGCTATATGTTCTTTGTTGTAATAGAAGCAATTTCATAGAATTATAAGAAATAACAATAATTACAAGGTCCACAATAGACGCCAAGTATATGGCAGTAAGTCATATTGCAATAGACGTACTTTGGTTAAGACAAGTTTTAAAGGACATTGGATTTATACAAGTGGAAGCAACTATAATCAATTGTGATAATAAAAAATGGTTTTTTTTTACAATAAATCCAAAGCATCATTCAAAAATTAAGTACATTGATATTCAACATCACTTCATAAAGGAGAAAATTGAAATAGTATTGATTAATATAAAGTATTGTACAGCAAAAGACATATTTGGTAATTTGTTTACAAAAGCTTAGTAAAGGATAAGCATCACATATTGACAAAGGCATTAGGTTTAAAAACCTTTGACTAATAGAAAAGTGGAAATATTAAAGAAGTAATAATAAAAATATAATAAATAATTATGTAATAGATATTATCTTAGGTAAGTTACTAATGGTCAAAGAATTGGTTTTTAAGATATGGAAAAACTATCCTATGGATGAGCTACAAGGACAATGGCCTTGAGAATAGATAAGAGCATAAAAAATATGCCAAAAAATATCTTAATGGTAAGTGAGATGCAAAAAGATATCTTAATAGTAGATTTAATGAATGTAACAATAAAAGGATGGAAGTTGTCCATTAGGGCAACAACCGCCACTTACAAATAAAAGAAGTTAGAAGTAAGAGTTATCTTACTCCATACTTTATTTGTGTGCAATCCTTACTAATGCTAAATATTGAGACTTATTAGTTCTTTTCCTTCAATAATTGATGCAGTTTGCATTGAAATTAGTTTTTTATAATCCATTGTGATATTCTTATTTGAGCTATTATTTTCTTTCTATTTTTTATATATCCCATGACTATGAGAGTATATTAAACACAATTACAGTAGCATTGTAATCATAGCTTATTGTAATGGTGAGGTTTGAAAGCTTTTTTTTAATAGAAGCTTTTAATTGTTATTGTAAATGATTATCTACATATTAATGGTATTGATTTATAAGATGTTTGGTTATTTTATATTATTATTAGATCAAATTATATTATATTTAAGATAATAGACATATTTGAAAAGCTCAACTAATTAAATAAATAAGCTCAAAATATCTAATGATAAATCTCATTATCTTTTATAAATATTAATATAATTAATAGACTTATTTTTAAATTAGAAATATTTGGATGAAAAATAAATAATTATTTTATTATTATAAGAATTTGGATAAATCTTTTTACAATTCATCTTATACAAAGTATCTCCAAGCACAATTTTTCTATAGTTTGGTAAAAAAAGAAGATTTAAATAGCCAAGTTTAAATGCCATAGAATTGGATTTGAAAAAATAATCTTTACCCTATGATTGCAAATGAATCTTAGATAGCAAATTATCATACATGAAGGATTTTGTCTTGCTTATTGTTTTGGGGCAACAAATAGACAACAATCAAGACAATAATAATAATAATAATAATAATAATTTTAAATCTTATCAGGTTGATATTAGTGGCATTAGCTAAAAATAATGGTAGGATTAGTAAGTTATGTTTATGAGATTTTCAATTTATAAGAGTAAAAAAAGACATCAAATAGATTTTAATTAAAAAAATTATTTTACTTTAAGATTTTAGAAAAAAATTTAATTGTAATTTTTATATATTCATGAAGATACTGCTAATATCTTAATTATGTCAATTGATTTGTTTAAAATATAGTACTATGATGGTTGTATCTATGTAATTTATTTAAATTTTATTTTATAAAAGTTATAGATTCAAAAATCAAAAAAGACTAAACTATTGATTTTTAAAGAAATATTTTTATACAAAAACCTAAAATCTAAATAGAACATTTTTTTTTTTTAATCCTTAATTTATAATGCCTAGAAGAACATCAAATATTTCCAATTGGAGTAATTTGGCCATTTAAAATTTATAAATTTTAGTAGATCACAAATATAATTTTAAAAAGATGAATATTAGAAATTACACAAAAATAAAACAAAAAGAGAGAGGGTTGACTTATATTTATCTATATTATTATTTAGAAATTGATATGTGTATATATATTCTTTGTGCCATATTTAGGATAAATTCTTAATTCATATTTAAAATTATATATCTATATATAATTGTGGTTGACTTATATACATTGCCTACATTGCATAATTTTTTAGGGTAAAAAAGTTATTCACCTTTTGCTCATTTATTAGTGATGTATAGGATATATTATTTGATAAAAAGATTTATTAAAATAACCACAAGAAGCATTGATCTTTTATACTAAATAGCATGTCCAAAATGAACTTTTGTTTTAATTGATCATATGAATGTTGAAGCAAATAACCTAGAAGTTGGATAAAAAATATTAACAATAAATAAAATAAAATAAAAATTCTGAATCCATTAGAACCAAAAACATATTGAATCGAATACAATATGGAAATGCAAGAGAAAATTTTCTCAATGGATCTACTTCAACTTGAAGGAAGTAAAGAACTTAGGTAAAAAATAGGCTGCATAATAAAAATAAAGTAAATTATAGTATAAAAATATTTATTGGATTTGCAATTTTATTTATCATATTCGGGTATACTTGTTGTGGATACTCCAAATTTTGAATATCTTCATGTTAGAAATGCATTTAAGTGTGCATCCTAAATTGCAGATAAGATTGAGTACTTAAAAAAGAATTATTAAAAAACCAACTGATTTTTTGTGAGATACATGTGACTTAAATCCGTGGGTAAGAAATAAAGATAAAAACCAAATACATTAAAATTTTACTTATATCAAAGTATATATATATATATATATATTGAGGACATAAATAATTAATTATGTACTTTCTTTTTTAAAAAATATTGTGCACACCAATATTTGACTCTAAAACCTACTAATTTGCTAAAAGCACTTAATTTTGGAAGACTTTAATTGTAAAAAAATAAAGATGAAAATTCAAATGTTGCACAAAACTCTGGTTTTTTTAAGTTATCAAAACACACACAAAGTGTAGAAAACAGTTTGAATTGAAAGATAATCGAAAAAATAAAATAAAACTAAAACTAAAAGAAAAACATCATCTAGCAGGACTTAGAGACAAAACTAAAAGTAGAAAAATAAATACAACGACATTATACAAATATTTGGTGAATATATAGAATATATATTGGGGATTTTATAGAATATTGGGGATTTTATTGAACCATATTGTATTATAAATAAAATTATAAATGCTTTTGACTGAACAAAATTGTGATATTTGTATTGTACATAAATATGCATCTAAAAATGAGCCTTTTATGACATTCATTCTATTTTTTTTTAATTTATGTGCAACCATGATGTACACTACAGGTGTATATAAATAGATTTTTTTGCACATACATGTTATATAATATTATGAATATTCAATGTTTTAATGTAATATTAAATCTTGGTTCTTTTACACTTCTGTTAATTCAAAAATCGTAGAAGACATTTAAAAACAAAAAAGTAATTTAAAATATTATACTCAAGATAAAAGATATTATGTATAACATTTAGATTCTAGCACAATGTATTTTTGTTGTTTGATTGTGCTATCACTAAGAAATTTATTTTACAAAACATATATATATATATATATATATATATCATGTAAAGAATGCATTAATTCAACTTTCACAAGATCAAATAAAATTAGAGTAAAAATTTTAGAAAAGAAGAAAAAGAAGGTCATTTCTACAAAAATTAATCTCAAATTTTTTTTAGTGATATGTACAATTATAACGCCTTACTAATCTGGATAACATGGATATAAATGCCCTTTAGTATCTTAATAGAAATGATTTTTACTGTTATTATTATCATAATAATCAGTTTTTACTATTATGATTATTTTTTTGTTGAAATAATCTTGTCAGTAGATTCTTGTTAAAAACATCATGTAAAGAATCTTATTGGAAAGACTATCAACTTTTTTGTTACAAATATTTTAGAAATTTTTTGAATCCTGTTTTTAATATATATATTTTTGCCTAAGTATTTATAGTTAGTTTTATAATCAATAATCAGTTTAACAAAGATAATTTGTTTTGCAATTAATTCACAAATCATATTATGGCACGTCAATTCTATGTATACAATGGTTTAATGATAATCATTTTTTGTTTTTACTATTACTTGCTATACAAACTCTATTGTTATGTATGCACATAAATATATGCTCTTTGAATTTCAAGAAATTAAAAGAATACATATCTTTGTAAATAGAACATAACACTGTGGATTATAAATACAAATTTTTTAGAATTTTCAAAACAAAATTCCATCAAATGCTTATTAAAAACTTATGCATTGCATGCTACAATTATCAGCTAAAAATTTATATTTCCAACAAGGTAATTGAGCGCTTCTATAATATTTAATGTTTACAATTTATTTATTTTTTGTTTGTTTTTTTGTTTTTTTGGTCTCTTTGTAGTATAATAAAAGAGACACAAGTTTCAAAACTAAAGTTGTCTATACTATGCCTTAATAATATCATTGGCATTTTTGCAACACTTGACATAATAGCCATACAATAAGACTTAAAAAAAATGCTTTAGGTTTGTATTTATAAATTTTAATTTTAATAGTCTGTAGTCTTTTGTAATTTCTTTATAATTTTTGAATCAATTCTTTAAGGTTCTAATGTAATACTCTTGATCTATTATTATTAATAAAATATATTTTTAAATGTAAAAAATTGAAATTAAAAACCTGTAAAGAATTAATGCAAGTCAAAGCATATATAAGAAAGAATATATGTATTCTTCACCTAAAAAATATTACAATGTTTTATACATATCTTTCAATTTAAAAACACATGGCTATTATATATAGATCTAAAAAAGTATATACACACTAGTAATTTGTCTTCTATGATAGTACACAATGAATATAAATAATGAAAAATATTTTTTTATATTCATAATTTTGGTTTTGTTGTATAAGTGTATAAACCAATGATTTTTTTTTCTTCAACACAATAAATATATATATATATATATATATAACCTTAAATTTTTAAATAAATAATATTCTCCATAAATATTTAATAAATTAAATTATTTATTTCTAATAATTTTCCATGAAAATTATTTTAGAACTTGTTAATGTAAACCAAATTAGATCATGTTTATAATTATCTTTAGATGATAAACTTCTATTTAAAATTTTTGTGTATGAAACCTTTGAATTTTTCGAATTAAATACACTTTCATTAACTTAAACTGGAAATATTTACTTGTTGAGAGCAAAACAATTTATTGTAATCCAAGTAAAATGCAATATAAGATATAAATATTTGTACTTTGTGCAATACAAACATAAAATGATAATTTACATTATATTGGCTTCTACAACATATGATGGACCTGCAAATGTGGTTAAAAAATATGAAAGAAGAAAAAAATTTAAAGCTAAAGTAAAAAATTGGAAGAAATGTTTTTTACTGCATCAGATGGATTTTGTTTTATAAAATGTATTGTTTTTCTTCACCCAAAACAACAATAAAAATGTAGCAAGATTATAACTATGCATGCCAAAAAAAACAATCATTGTATTGATATTTTAGTATGAAAAAAATGTTTAATATTTCTATTGGCACACAAGGAATATTTGTTCATTGAATTTAATGTTCATAATAGAATCTTCTACATTAAAATGTATTCAAATAAATCAATGTTGTAGCATGATAAACTTGCACCTTAATGGATAAGGACATGTTAATGTTAAGAATAATATTATATAACTGAATAATGTAATTTTTTATGTTAAACTTTTTTTTGAAAACCTTTGTTTTGTTCAATGTAAAGGTTGTAGATAAACATCATGACAGTACAAAGAATAAAGAAAATAGTGTCAGTAAAATCAGATATTGTAAGAAAATAAAATTATAATTGCGACCTACAAAAATATGATAAGTAACTTTCATTATATGGCCACAAAAAAATTTAAAAATAAAAAACTTAAATCTGTTTTTGTATCTCCTTGCAAAACAAACAATCCAACTTCTCTATTAATTTTGTGCAATTGGTCCTATCTCTATACTAATTATTAAAGATACTTCTTCTAAATTATCTTAACTTAATTAATGAGATGTCATTTAATATCAAATTTTACGTGTATTAATTGAAAAATATATTGTGAAGTTAAGTACATCCATTACTCCATTATAGAGGGACATCATTAAAATTAAAAACAAAACAAAACAAAACAAAACAAAAAAAAAAAAAAAAAAAAAAAAAATCATTTAAAGAATGTACATGATCCATAGTCTTTCCAATAGAGTAGCCCTTCATTGACACCCCTTTTCACACTTTAGAGCTTCCAAAAAAAAACCAAAAAACCAAAAAATAACAATAAAAGGCTTCAACCATGATTGCTTCCAAAGATAAGATTTCAAATAATCTATAAAAAATAAAACTAAAATAATCGTCTTCCAAGGAAAAGTTTTTTTACAAATAAGGTGAGCATGACATGTGTATATGTTATACACATGTCAAGCCCAACTTACTTGTAATATTTTATAATCATTCTTTTATATACTTTCAAAAAAAAAATATATATATATATATATATGTATATATTCACATACATTCACTTCCTCAGATACTCCCTATGGAATATGAAATCATGCCAAAAGTTGAGTCGAACGTCCCAACGCTGCCAAGGACCAGAGAACAACTCAAAGGGAACGCAAGAGAACGAGAGATCCCCAGATGGGAACGAGAGCCACATGCAAAACACGGCGCGGCCTCCCTTCGTGGGACGCCGCCGATCTCGCTCGCTCCCTCCCTCGCAGGCGACGCGGCGCGAGCGGAGCTGCTCTCCCACACCCTCACACCCAGCTCATCACGAGCTTAATTCCTCCCCGCGCTCAGAAATTTCTGAATCGCCACCGATTCGATGACTGCTCTGCTCTGCTCAAGGCGTGCTGTCCGTTGTCAACAAAGTGCCACTGGAAAAGGTGACAGCGTGGGGGTCGTCTTTTTCTACCACTACAAGACACACGAATCACTCTCTCCATGAGTCCACGAGATGCTTATCCCCACGCATTGCGTTTCTCCGTGACCATCCACGGCTTGCGTTTTCTTACTTTATTACTGGTTTTCTCTGCGGAGTTTCATTGACCGTTCGTCGCCGTGACAGGATTCTGCCACTACTAGAACCAATCCAACCATTAACCCACTTACCAGTAAGTCAGTAACTTCCACGCTGATCAGCTCCCAACTGGGCACGGCGTTGAAGGAATAGATTCCATGAATGGCAGTATGTGAACCAGAAGTGTGGCTGCACTACGTGTGTGATCGGCATGGACCCAATCTTTCGCTCCCGGAATCCGATGCACGATGCCCATGCATTGCACGAAGCGCTTGATATGCGCATGTTCGTTTTCGATCTGGCTGCCGCTGCATTGTCTTTCATGAGTTGAGGACAACAGCGGAAGACGTTTCAAATACTGGGTTCTGCGATCTCACCATCTTTGGCCGGGGTTGCCTGATCTCGGGCTCTCATTCATCGATTTGGCGGGTTGCTTTTACGATATCTGTAGCAATCCACGGCTTGCTCATCCGTGTAGAACGATACAAAAGAAGGGATGCAATAATATAATACTAATTGAAGCGCACAAGATCCTTGTTTCTACAGTTTTCCAACTTTTCCAGAAAAGCTCCAGAGAAGAGACTTTTTACCTGTGTTTTCTTTGTCTCCAATTCGAGTGCTCCACTGACAATTTTTATGCTGGAATGATGCAAACCTGCACAAAACGAGGAGTCCGGTTTGGATGGTGGTAAGTTTCAGCTTAAATTCCATGCACATTGATTATGCACATTAACTATGATGCACCTAAGTGACGCACCTCCGTGAATTTCTTCACTGTTCAAGATGGGGCCAGCCAGAGGTCGACTTAAAAGCTTGTCACTTCAAGTACTGTTGAGTCCCGCGACGACTGACACGAGCTAATTCTGAGAATATTTAATCACAAGCATGCATCTTGCACAAGCTGATAAAACTGTAAGGAGATTTCTTCGTCACAAAGAACCAAATGCCAATTCCAACCAGCTTCTCCGAGTCAGCGGGCGTCCCCCTGACTGCCACGTAAAAATCACCAGCCTGGCAACCCTGACGTGGAGGGATCCACCTCTTGGCCACGGCTATTGATGCCTCGCAGTTGCCTCGAACACCCACATTTTGCAGACACATTTCGACATTGCTCCCTTGCATCGTTAGGACTTGCCTTCTCGCAGGTTTCCGGAGGTCGAAGAGGCAGAGAAAATGGTGGCTCCAACTTTCGGAATCGAGATGGTGACCGGCCAATCCGCGTTGCTGGGCCAAGACTTGCAAGCCGTGGGGGATGCCTTGAGTAGCTTGGGTTCCCATGCCGTGGTTGCTCTCACCTTCGGCTACACGTGGGGCATCATTTTGGAGTGGCTCGCCGTTATTGCTGCCATGTAAATACTCCGACAGATGCTTCGGGAATGTTATATTTTGCATCATGGAAATGTGGGGGTTATGTTCATTTCGCTTCAGATGATTGTCGCATCACCCTTGTTGCAGGTAGACTCTACGTCGTAGCTTAGCGGTTTTGAGCGCTGAGCTACAGGTCTGGCCATGGTGTGTTACAGTGCAACTGATCTTAGGCTTTGATTCCCTTAGGGAGTCCTCGTTTTTTTTTGGTTTTAAATTTCCGAGGTCTTGATTGAATTTGTAGCTATGATCTGCGGATCTTGAACAATCACAGTTATAGTGGGTTTTGGAATTGCTGAAGTTTGACTTAGTACGATCTGCACGGCATCCATTCAGATGTTTTTCATTTTCTTAGGAACCCATTTTCTATTCCCAATTGCTTCTGGCCTTGCTCTTCATGCCGAGGAAAGCAGTATATTGCTAAGTGAGGTTCAAATATTTCGACACGAAAAACGAATCACCTGCTGTTGTTCGATGTTCCTGTGATTTCGCTACAACTTTTTACTGCTCTGGCTTTTGAGGTGAAACGTGGATGTCACAGTTTTATACTGACATGCTCATTCTGTGCAGATACTTGTTAGTCTTAGACAGAACCAACTGGAGGACCAACTTGCTTACCGCCCTCCTCGTCCCCTACTTGGCCCTGCAACTCCCAGCGCCTATCTTCGACTTCCTAAGGTGAGCCTCTAATGCCTGAGCAGCTGGAAATCTTTGGAATTCGCTATGAGCTTTCCTAGTTAAAGCGTTTATCATGGGAATATGGTGGTTATTTGCTGACCATGACTGTATGCCTGTAGGGGTAATGTGGGACTGTGGATTGCTTTCATTGCTGTCGTGGTCCGCCTCTTCTTCGCTTCACAATTCCCCAATGCCATCCACGGTATGCAATTCTCATCCTGGTCACATTCATACTGTTTAAATCTTCGCTACATTAACCTCAAGTAAAAATTCATAAGCGTTAACACGCGACGCTTTGCTCTGATGTATATCAGGTGATTTAGAGTTGCCTGGTGCGTTCATTCTTCTCATCGTCACTGCCCCTAAGTTGCTCGTCAACCACCGCTCCGATATCTGGGGAGAGATCGTCTCCGTGATCATTGGTGCCTACCTTCTGGTGCAACACCTCAGCCAAGCTGGAGGTTGCCGTTCCGCATTCTCAGAAGCCCGCGGCATCAGCCACACAATCGGTATCATTCTGTTGTTCGTGGCCCCCTTTTATGCTATCATCACCATCATTTTCTAGGTCTGGCAACAGTGCCTGCACATTAAACACTTTGCGTGGAACATCCAAACCATTGTTTGTGACTTGTACAACGTGGAGGTTGGTTGTTACAACAGTTCAGAATGGATACATCATCATGTATAAAGAATGAAGATGATAGTTATTAAATTGTGTAACTGGCCGTGGAGATACAACGGAATGGGTTTATGCCTACGAGGGAATAAAGTTGTACAATATTGTTTACAGGTTATGTTTGCAAAATGATACAGTATAGGAATAATGCATACTTTGGTATGAAAGACAAACTGGGTATGATATGGACAGATATTATCAGAAATATTTATGAAACAACAGATGACAAAATTCCCTAAATTACAATAAACAGTAGTATCAAAGCGTAACATATTGATATGTTACGCCGTCAGTTTGAAGAAGTCAAGTTTAAATATAAGTTAATTGAGTAGCGCACTATTTGTCTCACAATAGATTTTTACCGTAACGTTGATCTTGTATTACATGGGATAAAAGATAGATCGGGATGATAGTAGATAAATGGCTGTCTATTGTTCATACGGACAGTTCTTCATCCATGTTTCCGATAGTAGAATACAGTGAAGAACATACGCCAAATTTGATACTGTATATGACAAATGTGCAGAATATGAGTGACTGAGAAAAAATTACATTGATATATATATATATATATATATCAATATTTGTAGGAACAGAACGTAGCTATTGCACATCACGAAATTTGTCCACGCACTCAAGTGGATTCGTCTGAGTTTACCTTCTCCATAATCCTCACTTTGTATGTGAAGTGAAAGAATACGCTTAACTATCTCTTTCTCATAATCTATCCACACATCATGGCTGCTAATTGTGAACAGCCAATATATTTTACCAGTCAACTAATTTTGACCTGATTTTCGGTTGGAGGCTATGCTTCGTACATGATCATGACCCTGCTTCACATCCAAATGATCGATTAGAAATATTTGGCGTGCAGTAAAGACAAACATCTATTGGACGTATAAGCTATAATTGTTATCCTCTGATAACCTATTGTACAGCTATTAGCAGTTAACCATCATAGAACAATTCGATCTGAAGTATGTGACAAGAGGAAACTGAAGGTCAAGTAAAAGATTTCCCATAGGGCACTGAAACCTAGAAGAAAATATAACAATACGCATTGTGCAAGAAAGCGACTAACCTTCTGGGGTGCACGTGATTTCTAAGCGGTTGGAGGAATGGCTTGTTGCAATTTGGTAGTTTCTGATTACGTCGAAATCTACCGTGGTTGCTAAACCCTCTTTTGAATCCAATGATCGTGAGATTCCTCGCCTAAACACTTTAACTGCTTTTGATTTAGAGAGAGACTTGTTGGGAATTGGTGATTTCTTAAATATCGGCATAACGTTTGGGTCAATTTCTGACAGAGCTGGTCTTGCAGCTACACCTTTATCCTTGACCTGCTTCACCTGAGCGGAATGAACAGCAGATAACAAGATGTTACAACTTAAAAGCCCGACAACTTCCATCTCTATCCTCTTTAATAGCACATACACAATCCAGGATTAACGTGCTAAACATAGCAAATTAGATTCATGATACACTTTAAGTTCAAATGCGACACCTTCTTAGGGTTGAACATATGAAGTGAAGCAAATCCGAATGAAAAGTACAACGATTTCGCTTCCGTTCACATCAGGAGGACCCACCTCAATTCCTGGGTCCGTCGGGATGAAAAATTCCGACGGTGAGACCTCAGCACGCTTATCTGTAGACTGGTCGACTCTGAGCGGCAAGGGCTGCGAATGAGAGCAGACAGAGACGATCTTTGTCTTCTTGTTAGCGGATTCCGTCACTGATACATTGGCAGCCTTATCAACAGGAAAAGATTTCTGCAGCAGACAGACACTCGAACCATGTGACCCTCTGCATTCTGAAATCAGTTTGATAGCATGTGTCAATCTTACACGTTCTTACGAAAGAAGTTGAAATAGTGGAAGATGCCAAAAACACACCTCACAGGAATGGCTCCCTTGCGAGGCAGACGGCGGCAACCGCAGCGGTGAAGTGGCAATCGGAATAGAGTCTTTCGTTTTGCTGGGTGAATTCTCAAAAGTGGCCTCGAAGAAAGTGAATTGCTCATCGCAATCCGCCTCTTCAAATCGGTAGCTGGGGAGGCGAATACTCTCACACTCACTCTCCTCCACGCTCCTCGGAACAGTGGTTATGATCAACGGCTCGTCTTTGGTGGGCTGCACAGCTTCAGACGACAACGACAGCCGCGGTGCCTCTATAAGAGATACGAAATTTTCAACCTCTTTCAAGAAATTCGTGACAGACTTCTCGAGTGGCATCTGCTTGATAACAGGCGCTGCGAGAGAAACAAGATTGCCCATTGTCTTTCGCTTAGTGAAAGCGTCGGGGCAAAGCACATTTGCTGGCTCTTCCACGACCTTGGTATTCCTCATTGGGTCGAGATCATGAGTACTCGAGCAACAATGGGAATCCGTCCGATTACAAGCGTGGGGTTGAGAGCAATGGTCCTTCGGAGGCACAGA
Organism: Physcomitrellopsis africana; assembly: GCA_036785485.1. Lineage (NCBI taxonomy): Eukaryota > Viridiplantae > Streptophyta > Bryopsida > Funariales > Funariaceae > Physcomitrellopsis > Physcomitrellopsis africana. The sequence continues at coordinate 1,211,561 of JAWRVF010000007.1, forward strand.
TGATTTCGGCATATGCGGTGGAAGCTGATAGTGGCGGGCATAGCGGCTCCAAGGCGTCGAGTCTGCCCGGTCTACCATCTTGAGCTCACGGCCTGAGCGAGACTTCGGAAGGACTTGCGTCTTAGGTTTGAGATCCGAACTGCAGAATGAGGAGCCCCGCAATTCCAGATTCTTCCCGTCATTCAGTCTTTCAAGGCGTAAAATCGCCTCTACAAGTCGCTGATGGGCCATGAGGTCCTGATCACCAGCTAAGGAAGATTTTGAGCCCCGCGCTGGCCGAATCTTCTTCCTACATCCAACCGATACCGTTTTGTCAATGGAAAACCTGCCGCCCCATGAACTGAACGAATTTCGAGTAGACTTTGGGGAGGAAGTGGTTCTGGATGAGGCTGAGACCCTGCTCGCCCGCGCTGGAGATGGCGATATGCAACAGCTGGTGCGCTCAGCATCGGAATCAGGGAGAGAGAAGAGCTCACTGCTATGAGGGATCTGCAACGACTCTCCGAGACTTGCCCTTGGAGAAGACGAAGACCTCCTCACGTCCGCGATCTCGTAGAGATGGAGAAACTTCTTCAGGGAGTGGTTGGAATCATGCAAATCCCCAGTATTACCTATGGAGCCCTGGTGGGAGATGGTCGCCGCCACCACCCCGGCTTTCTGTTGAGCGTCTCCACATCTACTCAGGCAAACACCCATTGTTTCTCACCCTTCGTTTTATCCCAAAGACAATGTCAGGATCCTAATTGTGAGCTCTTCAGGAATCCATTACAGAAATGTCAAGGATTCATAGAGCTGCAATTCTTGAATTACGCGGTATAATTATCAACCTCCTGCGCAAAGGCAAAGAGTCAAGACATTAGAGAATCGTCATGTTCTTGCTCCGCGTAGGAGTTGAACCCACTCTAACTCGATCAATCACCATTGCGACTCTGGACATCGCGATACAAGTTTATCACACTCTTAGCGCTACGTAGGGGGGAAGCGTGATATCACGATGTCGTGACAAGAGACACCAGTGAATCTTCACACCTCAACTGCATTTCCAGGGTTGCTCTGATATACAACCGAGCACAATCCACTTACTTATTCATTGATCGCGTCGCTCAAGACTCTATACATCATGCAGTGCCATGCTTGCGATTATCACACTGCAGGCCAACTAGCATCGCCACGGAAAGGAGAGTGAAACCACTGGTGACGCTTAACGCTCCCCAGCCTTCATATCTTCCAAACTCAGTCCTTGACTCACAAACCCTTCCTCACATCCTCAAAACACGAAGGATTTTATCCCAATTTCACAACAGACGTGGTCATCACACAGCAAGTACATCACAGCAAGTACACCAACCTCATTCCACACCACCCCCAGAACACAACTCATATAGAACCCCCATCAACAATCAAAGAACGAATCAAGGAGACGTTGCTGGAGCATTAAAAGTGATACCCACACAAACACCCACAGACACGCACACAGGCAGAACAATTTGAATTCGAAGCCAGTTTTCAAAAATGACACTACATAGCATCATAATCACGCTAGATCGTCATCCTCTGGAAACACCAACAATAACGCACTGCAGCTCCGAATCAGAGCTGGAGTAACTGCATCCCATCTCCACAAACCTTTGTTTTGTTTTTTGACTTTGTTTTTTTTCCTTCTTCTTTTCCTTTTGTTAATGGTTTAAAAAAAGTAGTATTCTAGTAACAGAAATACAGTTTCGGAGGGTTTATATCCGTCTTCCAGTTTCAGCAGACTTGGGGGTGATAGTAGGGAGTGATGGAGAGTGGGAGCTTTCCAATTTGCAGCCACAGGAGTAAAGGGCATGGCAGAGGGGGAGGGGGACATGAATGCGGCGATGAGATTAGTACAGAGAAGGAGGGGCATTCATGCTCTTGTGCAGGCGATGTTTACTCTGCTGTTGTAACTCCCCTCTCTTCCCCTTTATTATGTGTCTCTCAGGGTCTTCACTGGGAACAGCGCCCCATTACTGGGTCTCATTACTCACACTCTGGGTCTCATTTTTCCAAGCCTTTGTTTTTTGTTTTCCTTTTGTGCCTTGTTGAGTTCATTTAGGCACAGTTTTCTTCCTGTGAGACTGGTGTCTGGAGGTTTGGGGAATTATCCTACAGTCATTCTGTAAGGAAAATAGTCCATGCATGGATGTGAGAAATGGCATTCATTGCCATTGGAGATATTTTCTTTTGGTTGAAAAAGTACTTTTTAAAGAGTGGTCAAAGTGTGTGGTAATTTGGATGGTTGTTGGGTGGATAGGACGTGTTTCATGATGTGAAACTCATTGTTGATGATCAAGGGAAAAAGAAAAAGAAAAAACAATTTGCAAGTTTTAGATGTTTTGAACTTTTAAAGAATTTTACTTTTGAAAGAAATGATGTTATTCAGTTACTGCTTGAGAACCCAAATCATTAGTCATTTTTATTTGGATCAAATCACACTTTTATTTTAAATTTCTTTTAAATTTATTTTGTCTTGCAATTAGAAGTAGAAATAAAGATAAGGTTGTCTCAAGTCCTGTAATTTTTTTTCTTGAGCCTTGTGACATTGTGCAAATTCTCTTGTATCTTGGCACAGTAATTATAAACTCTTGCTTTGATTTTTATGAAATTTTTATTTACTTCTACTTCTTGAATTTTTGAATTAAACTACCAATTTGTATACTAATGCATAAAGTTGTGATTTTGATAGATACACAGAATTATATAATACCACTATCTAAGATGAAAAAACTCTTAAAAATATTATTGTACAGGATAGTGTTTTATTTATTTTTTTATTATTTATTTTTTTTCTCCTCTCTTCATATATATATATATATATATATATATATGTGTGTATTTTTATAATGCAATTTTAGCTATTAACAATTGAGGATATTTTATGGGATTTGAAAACAAAGCTATATATATATATATATATATATATAACTTCAAAAATTTCTCAAAGCAACTAATAGCACAAACTTTAAATACAAAGTATGATAAACATATTTTTTGTAATTTTCTACCTTAATTTTTTTGTACAAAAAATATGTTTTTTATTTTTTAATTCACACTTAAGTATATTTTAACTAAAAGTTTCCATCTACTGTTATTTATTTATATGTTTGAATACTATTTCAACTTTTTTAAAACCAATTTCATTCATTCAATCCATAACCTGAAAATGACATGTCAAGAGTAAAGTCAACATTCAAAATCAAACAAGTGATTCTACAATAAAGCTTTGTCAACTTCTTTATTGAATCTTGTTACATTATACTTTCCATACATGTATGGAAGATACAATATAACACAATTCAATAAAGGAATATATCTATATATATATATATATATATATAATCAATTATTTTTTATTTTTTATTTTTTTTTCATACCTCAATGTTCATTTGCATAACATAAAACAGTCAATTTTTACCCCTACTTTTTGATTACAACATCCATATATTATTATTAGTTCAACAAGTCATGTCCTTTACAAACCTTGATCCCAAATAAACATACACAAACTTCATGGAGATGATGAGAGATTGAGATGGAATTCTATGCAACACATGTGGGAAGTAAGTTAGTATAGAAATGAAGAGAGAAAAAGAGATCATGGAGTGCGTGTTTGTAGTTAAATAAATAAATGACCCAAGTGACGGGCCACTAACTGCAAAAGCTCTTACAAGCCCATCTTCAGTAAAGGTACTAATGTGTACCAAGGGAGGAGTGAATGGGGGAGAGAATGGCAGGAAACTTTGTCTGCCCATGCCTTGGGCAGCCAACCTCCTTGTGTGGAAAAACTTTTGGCTGGGAGCCGTCAAGTTTGGGCAGCCCTTGCTTCCAAGAGAAGTAAGCTGATGTGGCACCCTTCAAAAAATCCCTGCCTAGCCCCAGTTGGCATTCATGGATGGTTGGCCCTTGTGACTGATTCCTTCAATCTCATGTATTTTATTTTTTCCTCTTTTGACTTTTTGGTAGCCTTTTGTGTGTGTGCTCAAACCCTACTTCTCTTTTTCCTTTTAAACTATTTTATTTACCTACATTTGGTCTTTTCAAACTTTTAGAATGAACTGTATGTATGTATGTGTACATGTGGAAGTAAAATGAAGTAAATTAACCTTTTGAAATAACAATGAACATTGTAGGTTCTGCATGTTTAATATGTTTAGATTGCATGGTGTTTACAACACAATAAAATAAAAAGACTTCTTCCTTAAAAGTTTATTATTGGTGAAATTTTATAATTCTAGATGATTATGAGATTTAAATTAATGATTAGATAGTGTTGCAATCATTCATAATGGGGTAACTGTATTACATATGACAATAGTAGAAAAGTTTGTAAATTATCAAAAGTAATATAACATTATTTACTGAAAAGCGCAACTTTGGTAAATCAGTATCAAAATTTTATGAATGCAGTCACTTCAAAGTAATCCGTTTCTTTTTTAACCATATTTCAAAAGAGTGTCATTGCGTATTGATAATACAATAATCATATTGATGCAAGACACATGTAATTACATTGAGTGCTAGACAAATAATAATTACATTTATTGAAAATGTATGCAGAAAAATAAAAGTAAATTTAAATATTTAATATATGATAAATATTATGCAATATCAATACAAGCATTCATTCATTCATATATATATATATATATATATATATATAAATTTTTTTTTTATCAATAAAACATTTATTGTTTAATCATGTGCAATAAAATCATAAAATGCAACAAGTAATACTTGAAATATAAAAATAGAACATAAATTATGAACTGGAAGTTCCATTTGATGAATGATGTGATACCACTCTTAACATTTATATACAATAAAACAATTCTATTGAATGTAATTTATTTGTACGTTAGGATTTTAAAAATTAGCATTGGAACTGTATATGAATCAAACAATCTGAAATTACTGTAATCCGCATCATTTCAAAGAAGTAAAAGTCAATTCAAACTTACTAACTCAAGTAAAAAAAAAAAAAAAAAATACTCTCTGATTTTGAAACAACTAATTGTCAATGATTGCAGTCTCCTTGCCACTCCATGAGCATTAATTCCCAGTAATTATTGAATTTTGAATCTCATCTTTCATCGATACACACACACACACACACACATTTCTGTGTATAAAGCAAGATTGATGGGATTTAGAGTTATTACTTTTCCTTGCTTTTGTTTGAGCTCTAAAGTTCTACAAAACTGACAACATACTCACAAGAATGAAACTGAATCCTTCTCATGTCTTGCAGACAGCACTTGACTTGACCAAGAACTGCCAACGTCCACTCTTTCAATGATAAAACCAAATTTCATCTTTCAAGTGGCTCGAAACAACGGTTGTATAAGAGGGTAGTAGCAGAAATGCATTTTGTAGCAGTTGCATTTCTACCTACTAGACAATACAATACAAATGAGCTTGAATCTATGTATCCTTGAATAGACCTACAGGTCGTAAAGCTTCTTTGAGTGGAAAGTGGGAAGTGGAACTTAAATACTCTTGAGCGTAAATAAGGTATCTCAATGCAGACACCATGGCAAGGTTTTGCAGAAACTACAAGACCGATCAACCAAGCACCAATCGTCTGGGTTGACAATTAGCTACATGCCCTCTCAACATCGCTCTCCAACAATGATTCTAGTACTACTCTTCAAAATGAGTACGTATATAGATCATAACACTGAGTGAGAAAGAGGGAGAGAAAGAATCTTCTAATGACAAAATTTTCATCACCTGCACAGGAACATGGACAAGGCTACTCGTGACAGAAATAAATCCATGGAAGTCAATGCCGCTGCATTTCCCGAAATGTTGCACTTGCGGACGGAGAAAGAGTTCTAAAAAAGCGAAACACCTGCATCAGACACTCTTCATTGTGAGCACAAAATAACATCCAACCAAACCCATGCCAATGGGCACATGAGCCTTGCGTGGAACCTTCACAGCCTCCACTTCACAAGAGAGAAAACTGAAAAGAGGTTTGTGAAATTGATATCTGCAGAGAAATCCAGCAAGTACCAGGACCTCCAAGGCTATGCATGCAATCCGTGCGAACAGCTAATTTGTACAAAGGTAACTACAATATTTTGTTTGAACGACAGGAATCCGTCTCTAAGCTGCAGATAATTTGCAAAGCTCGCTAACGTTGCATCTACGAGAAACGCCATCGCCCACAAAGTAATCTGAAAAGTGGATGAGCATCAGCGATTTATACTACATGTCATTTGCAAGCAGTTAGTTACATACCCAGAGCTTGAAGCAAGCATCGATTGTCACAGGCACAATGGCTACGAATATGTAAATGGCCGCTTGTGAGACTTCAATTCCGTAATGCTCAAGGACCATCTCTGAGACTGTTTCCCAGCCTGATTCTGAATGGTATCTGCAACAGTGTCAACACCAACCAGGGTCAGGAAGACTTGACGAAAGCCAAATAGGGATACTGTAACAAGGATACGTTTGTTATTGTTTGAAGCACTGGACATAGGAAACAAATCTCTGCATGCATTATTACTTGATAAAAGCAGAAGTAACCCCGAACAAAAACTTAGCTCCTATTAAATAGCGTCTGCTATACGGTCTCTTTCTTACCCTAAAAATATGTCCGTGAGCAAAATGATAATGAAAGCCTTCCCAGTATCTGAGATGTTTGTAAACAAACGTTCACCTGTTAACCTCATGATAGCGACCTACGGAGAGCATCCAACATGTAACTGTTAAAAGTGACTGATCGACAGAAATTTTTTTTGAAGAGAAACATATGCAACTTCAAGTGGCAAAGAAAACCCAATGGTCCAGAAAGTCGAACCTTCTTGGGGTTGAATACTAACAAAAGTAGAATGGTCAGTCCTGCAATAAAGTCAGACCCAAGCGAAGCAAAAGCCTGCCTATTCTCCAGTCTATACTCCTCTCGCAGCTCTAACCTGAATTCACCAACTTCAAGCTTAATACCACTGAATCACACGTTTCACTGAATACTAGAAGAATTCTCAAGGTTTTCTGTGATCGCACACTTCTTAAGATAAATTGTAAACAGCGTCATCACCATCGCCGAATTCGACCATCATGTTCTACATTAAGTAGAATAGCCAGGCATCATTTGATTTGAATCATTGACTTCTAGAAATGTATGTAGATCTTCTGGTGCAATCTTTTCATAATCTATCCGGGTTACAACAACCACAAGACACCTGGCAGTCATATTTAACGAACACACGTGCCTAATACTCAAGTAAGCTCAAGCTTTACATTCCCATACAATATAACGGTAAAGGGTGCTGAGGGAACTCATAGAAGCGGAGTAACGTACGCTTCCTCGCGAATGTGCTCAGATAGCTCGTCATCGGAAAGAGAAGGCGCTTTACCGATCTCAGCCTCAAATCGCAGACGTTGGCGTTCTAACTTGAGTGACTCGATTATTTTTAATTTTTGAGATTCCCTCACATCTAAAATCTTTGCAGCTAGTGGAACTTTTTCCACATACCTGCATGCCAAAAATTCGTGAGTTTACTGATTCAACATTGCCTAATTACGGGCTATCTTACATACGATAAGAGAACAAGGTAAGCTATCATTCAATATTCTGGAGAGAAAGTGCAAGAAAATAGCCAAGATTTTCAACTTACGTCTGCAAAAACGGAACCAACACATAATCATGAATGGTGAAGTCTGTGATCCACGGTAAAATAATGAGAACTCCTACAAATTTGGCCTGTTAAAAGCAACGTGATCAAATAAGGACACTTGCTAAACTTTAGGTTTGCCCTCTGAGTGTGCGTTGGGACACCTCTAAGGCTATCAATAAGCTGTTGATAAGGTGAGGTAGATTGAAATGAATTTCATGAAAATGAAAATTTGAACAATCTAATAAGTACGAAAGGCAAGAATGATGTTTGTCACTACTCAATCTCAAAACCCAAAACCCAAAACCCATGCGTACAGTTGACAGAATTTTGAATTTACTAGTGTGCTTAAGTGTTTAAAAAGAGTGGAAAATGGAGCCAAGCATAAGAGTCCAATGTCTGCAGCTATAGAAAAGTGAAGAAGGTGCTGGGTTTACAGTGGTTCGTGAAGTAAATTTGAAAACCCGCTCTTCAAATTGGAGATCGTCCACAACTTCATCTTCGGGTTCAAAAATACGAAACAAGAGTTCCTTAATGGTTCTCTTCATACCCCGCTCTGGTTTGCGGGGAGGGTCACGAGGTACCCCGTCCTTCTCCCAACTGGAAGAAGGCTCATACCACCCGTCCATTCCTCCTGCCAAATTGTCCCCATACTGATTCCAGCTATCGTCCAGCCAATCCTCCCAATCTCTACTGTCTGGGTCAGTTCCAGAGGCTTGATAGTCCCGCAAATCGTTTTGTGCTTCATTCTTAATCTTCCATCTGAAGAACCGTCTGTCGTCCTCAAGCATTTCATCCACCGCGTCTGTTTCGCCAACAACCGCATCCGCCCTTTCTTCAAATTGTATGCCATCCTCATCTATTCTAGGAATTTCCAATTCATCAGCAATATCATGATCAATACCCAAGTCTGGAATTTCAATGCTATCAAAGAGGAATCTCCTGAGCCAAGATCTCCTCGGAGGAGTAGGTGATCCGGCAGCACGAGCTTCCACGAGCCTCCGCGAGCTCTTCCATCTTGTTCCACTTAAACCCGATTCAAATTCTAGTAACCTCTGTATGTGGGAATACTTCCTCGAACCTCTGTCTAATCCTACACGTGAAAATTCGCCTTGCAATGGGAGACAATTTCTTACCCCCCAATACCCTTTCCCGATGCCTAACGTCAACCCGATGTTCCAATCGTTGGGGCAATATCCTATCCTCGCCGCTGGACGACATCGCACCCTCTTCCTCGAACAGTGAAATCCTCGGATCTTCGATAGAGAAGCAGTGTTCGGAAGGACCCAACGATGGAGCTCTGTCATGCTGCTGAATCACCATGCTGAGACAACGTAAAACCACCAATTGCGACGCACCCGATAGCGCTTGATCATCTTCCCTCGTGGCTAAACCTTTTCCTTGTAGCCGTGACAACAGATGACCTACCCACAACGACTCTAGTATCGTCAAAACCACATTTCAACATGTATCGGTACAACTACAAGTACAGACACCCGAAAAGCTAACCCTCTTTTCCACCATAGCAGGGTAACAAAGCCAAGGGCCCACAGTCATCTGTCACCATTCCACATCCCAGAAAGGATAGGGCTACCAAAGTGCCACCTGCGTCACTAAGCACATCTGTCGCCCAAACAAGCTCACTCGCAGATAAATCAGTCCATCCACAATTGAATCATAGGCGCCATTATCATCATCATCATCATCATCATGTCGCGGAGAATATAATTTCAGAAACTGAGGCAATAAATAACCCTGTAGTTGCACAAAACCAAGCCACATGCCATGCAGCCACTTGACGTTAGCTGCCAATCCTCCAGAAACACCTAAAATGTGCACGACTCTCTAGTCCGTCTGCTTGACTAAGCTAAGCCTCAGACATTCTTCGTATTCCGCAGCTTCTAAAATGTCCTGCGGTTCATCTGGAACCGCGTGCATTCTTTCACCTTCAATTTTCAAAGCTCGCAATATCATTTTGAAGCGTAACGAATTTATGTGTAGTGGAATGGAATGCTCCACTATACACGGATTGATAACAGGGACTACGAGTGCATAACCGGCGACGCAGAGAACGTGCATCGGGTCGAAAGGGCAAAGGGCGCTGGGAGACAGGAGTCAGACTTCAGTTATGAGAGAAAAGGGCCGAGATTAAGAACAGAGGACGAGGACGAGCGACTGGACGTGAGGCAGTTTGGAGGTTCTAGCTGGGAAAGTGGCGCAAGCGGAAGAGATTGCAGAGGGGGGCACAAGAAGACGGGTTTGGCATTCATAATTTGGCAACTGTGGGACTCGGTGAGTAAGCATGGGTGTGAGCAAGGGCAACTTGACGGAAGAGTGCGTCGGGGATGGGGTGTTCCTCTACACTCTGGAGCGCGGGGGCGTGCGCGCCGTCTTCACCAACTGGGGCGCCACGCTCATGTCGCTGTGCGTGCCTGATGCACAAGGTAACAATGCGTCTCTGTGACCCCGATTGGCCTTAGTTTGTTTGGCGAGCTGGGATACTGCGTCCACCTCGGTTCGTTGTTTCGGCAATCATTGTGGTCTATGCAGATGTCAACAAGGAAGGAGTTCGAGCCTTGTGTGTCGATCTCCTTGCGTCTTAAAGAAACCGACGTGGTGGTCTTTTATGAAGCATGATTCTCGTCGATCGGGCATGTTCGTCGACGCAATGTAGCATATGCACGATTGCACGTGGGAAATTTGGGGGAAATTTACATGTTAGATGGCTGCATCGGGGTTCATTTTCTGGCCTCCGATTATGGTTATGCTGTTGGGTCGAAGAAAATAGTTAGAGGAATAATTGCCTGGGTGACTTAAATGTTTCTCCGTTGCCAGTCCTCAAGAAGCTCCTCACAGCTGATTCTGTTATCGGATGATGGATCTCCAAAGCGTACTCCTTAGGTGGGGTATCTCCTGTGCATAGTCACACGTTGAAGTGGCACAACCAAGCACCTTTTGTGTCGAAACTATTCGACGCTTCTCAAACTTCGACCAACGGCGTTGATGTGAGGATACCCACGAAGGGTTATAATTTGCCACTGTAAACTCTGTGATTCAGTATCTATGCGTATGAAATGAACCGTTGGATTGTTAAGTTTCGAGCTAACCACGAGAAACCCTACTGTACGCGGATAAGTAGTGTCAAGAATATTGTGCTGAGCTTCTCAGCTTTGTGATATCGGTAAGAAACTTCAGAATTATGGGATGCTGACTTCGTTATTGGACTTGAATTGCAGGAGAAATCGGTGACATCGTCCTGGGTTTTGACACCTTGGGTCCTTACACGGTAACCCATGCTTTTAATTTCTCTTCAATCACCATCTCAGCGACTGCCGCAAAGACTGCTTTTACTGTTGTATATCATGTGTAAGAAAAGTCTATTTTCTTATGAGTATGGGTCCACATGAGGTTACGTTCTGTACTATAATCAAACTATGCCGTGGCGGCTGGTGAGACCAGGATGGCACATCGCCATACTTTGGAGCTATAGTTGGTCGCGTTGCAAACAGGATTGCGCGCGGCACATTCACCCTCGATGGGGAGCGCTTCACATTGCCCGTTAACAATGGACCCAACTCCCTGCATGGTTAGAGTACTGTAACTGCAACACATTTCTTACTTGGTCAATTATAATCATTCTATTTATCCAGTTGCATCGGAGACTCGTCACGTATTTATCACATGTTTGCGCAGGTGGTTACGTCGGGTTTGACAAAGTTTTATGGGAAGCGAGGAAGGTGACGGACAGCAATGGCCCTTCAGTTCAGTTCACTTACCATAGCCATGACGGTGAACAAGGTACTCATATGTGCTTCTTAATACACAGACGACGCATTCCTCCAGCATATCCATTCAATTATTTATGTCAACAATACAATCCTGATGCAAGTCATGTGCAATCATGCAATTTTCTATTGATTGTTGCTTCTTGTGGACAGGGTATCCGGGTGACCTTGATGTCTCCGTGACTTACACCCTAAGCAGCGATTGTGAGCTCCGGACAGAAATGGAGGCCAAGCCAGTGAACAAGGCCACTCCTGTGAATCTTGCCCAGCATAGCTACTTCAATCTCGCGGGCCATGGAAGTGGGGATGTGCTTCAACACCGTGTGCGGTTATGGAGCACAAGCTACACTCCCCTTGATGACACCCAAATTCCTACGGGTGAAATTGTACCAGTTCGAGGCACAGCGTTTGACTTCACTGAAGAGGCATCCATCGGCAGCCGCATCAACGACGTCCCTGGAGGATATGACCACAACTTCGACCTCCGAAGCGGCCTCGAAGACCCTGCAGGGGAGTTGCATCCTTGGAATGGAGGTGACATGCTCGGGGATGGACTCCGCATCGCCGCCAAGGTCTGGGACCCCGTCAGCAGGCGGGCCATGGAGGTCTTCTCCACGGCTCCTGGAGTCCAGTTCTACACCGGCAACTATGTGGATGGGATAGTTGGCAAAGGCGGAGCTATGTACAACATTCACGCAGGCCTGTGCCTCGAGACCCAAGGATTTCCGAATGCAGTCAACGAGTCAAGGTTTCCCTCCATCATTGTCCGCCCTGGTGAAACCTACAGGCATGTCATGGTGCACAAATTCTACACTCAGTCTTGAGTAATCGTGATGTTTTGAAGCGGATGCAAGCTCCTCGAAGCTCTTCACAACTGTACATCCTCGTGAAGCTCTAGAATGAGGAGGAGCGGAGCCAGTCTGTTTCCATTCTCCTTCGCAGCAGCGGACAAACCTGGTTAGACTTCTTCACTTTTGTATAGTAGAGCGGAAATGACACCGTGAGGGTTCAGCTCTGGGTTAAATGCCATGTTGTGCAAATGTGTAGCAGGACAGGCTCATCTGCAAATCATCAAACTTCGCAATCTATGCTATTTTTAATCTTTGCTCTTGCGATCTTAGCTACCTTCATCTTTCCTCTTGCAATTTATTGTATTTTGCATCTTAGCTCTTGCAATCATTGTACGTAACCACCTTCTACTGCACCATCCTCTCATTTCATTAAGAGTTTTATGGTTTATACGATCATCCTTGCATAAGGAAAATGTAGTCTTTGTGGGAGTATACTGAAGAATTGCTTCATTTTGGTTGTTTTTCTTGCGTAGAAAACTGATAACGTGGTTGAACATGGTAATTTCTTACATCTTGTAAGATACTAGAAATTGTGGGATACAAGTTGTTCGTTTAAGGCCATATAGAGATTTGAGGAATCCACACACAAACAATCAAACAAACAGATAAGTTTTTTGTTGCCAAGTTGGATGAACGTTGGATTGAATTCTGTGAATCTTTTCTTTGAGTTTACCATATTCAAAACGTCTTGGTGGACATCATAATTATAAGTGGTTGCTAAGAATAATGAAATTCCACGAGAAGGAATTTTAATTCCAAAAGAGTGTATACTCCAAGTCTTCATGTTGGATGAATTTTCAGGCAACAATATAGGGTTTAACTCTTCTAGAAACCACAAGGTTGTGCTCTCTGCAAAATAAACAAGTAGAAACAATAGGGTGGACATATTTTGTACGTGGTAAAATAGCATGTAGGATCTTTGTTCTATTTTTTTAAAGAAACTGGATTGTTTTGAAAATATTCTACACCAAATTTGGAAGAGTCAGATTTTTATATTGCAATGTTTTATTTTGAATTAGTTTGAATTTTTTGTTACATTTTATGTTGTTGTAATTACTATTAGTATTATGTTTGTGCTTATGATTTAATTTTTAGGATTATAGCATTATAAATTAAAGTGTAAAGATGAACTTAATACTAATGATAATTGATGTAAGATATAAATATATATAATTGTATTATTGAATATAAAAATAATTTATATGAGTTCTACTTAATCTCTTATTTTGAAGATACAATCTCTTGTAAATTCTATGTAAATTTAGAAAAAATTACATTAATATCTTAGATAAATTTTAATTGTTACTCTTATGTTAATATTGGAGTTGATTTAATATAATGTTAAAATGTAATTTTTGGCTAGCAATAAGGCTTGTTTATTCTTATTTTTATGTTGCTTTAAGAAATCTCTTTATTGATTCTTTCCTATGTAAAATCCACACAAAAGCCTTTAATTGGATGATTAAAATCAATGTATATTAATATTTAGTATTTAATTGCTTGAATTTATAGACCACCAATATAATAAAATTTATAATACTTATTACAAATATAATTATTATAAAATAAAATTTTTACTTAAAAATTAAGTAAATTAGGTGAATTAGGTGAGTTAGGTGAACTAGGTCACATTATTATAATATAAAACATTAAGAATGTTTTATTTAAGCATTTCATGCCATTCAATGGTTTCAATATTGTTTTTTGTATTGAAGATATATTTGTTATGCATAAAATTTATTTTAATTTTTTGAGATTTTCTAATTTGAGCAACCAAGTGAAAAGCTTTGTTTAAATTAGCCATATGTAAACTATCATATAACAAAAGCGGTTGTTTTAAGAATAAAAGTAAATCAAATCTTGTATCTCTATGATTTCTATTATTATTTATTTATACAATTTTAGAAGTGTATCAATTTTGAAATCTAATTATTTTACATTAAAATTATTCATATACTACTAAATTTAAATTTCTCAAGAAATAATACATGTAATTTATATATAAGTAGTTGTTGCTATACATTTATATTGATAAATTTGTTTTTATTATTCAATGGCTAGTAATATAAAAATTCATGATTTTGTTAATTTTTTAGAATTATAGCTTTCACTTTTATTTTTTTAATATTTTTTTATTTCAATTCTTATTTATATAGAAAATAGCACATGAAATACTAAAATAACAAATAATAAAATACTTTTCATAAATTATTGTCTAAATGGTTTTAATTGACATGAATGTAATTGCTACTATACATGGTCTATTGTATAATATATTTATATTTAAGTTTATTCTTTTTTCATAATTTAACAAAAATATTATTTGTTCCAATAATACTTTCAAATGCAAAATCATGAGCATGAAGTTTGACTACTATATTTTGTATCAATTTATATTTTTTTAGTTTCGATTAATTTTTTAATTCTAAAGACAAGTCAAGTCTATGCAACAAAATAAGTAGTGGTTTCATAATATATAAAATAAAAAGACATAAAGTTACTTGTCATTCTTTTTCATATTTCATGAAATAAAATATCATATTTGTATATTTTAGAAACATATCAATAATTTATTCTTCTTAAAATAATATTCTTAGTAAAATTAAATATTACATAGGCAATTGATGTAAAATCTAAATATTAGTAGAATTTTATTGTATTCAAAGTCTAGAGATTTATTCTTCATCAATGAATGGATTTTGGGCAATTTTAACAAATTATTTGTATGCCTATCCTTGCGCATATTTAATTGCAAAATTTGGAATTAAAGCAAAGACACCAAAGGGCGTTGGGAAAGGCTAAAGCAAAGAGACTAACGCCTCTTTGGCAAGGCATTGAAAGGAGGGGTCAAAATAAAAAATATTTCCTAATTAAAATACCCTACAAATAGTCAAGTTTCAACCCAAGACTTATCCAATGGTAATGAAATCCTTAGCTACTAGCATCAACCTATTTAATAAATATTTTTGACTTATAATTTTACATTATTTTTATTGGTGCTATGGACATCCATATTTATTAGTATATTTAATTGAAATAAGTAGAATTATGTAGGAAAAAATAAAAGTAAATAAAATTAATAATATCTTTTTGAAAAGCTTTTTAGAAGCTTTATAGATGCGGATTTGACTTTACAAGTGTTTGTAAGTAATTGATGGATTAAAAACTTAGTAAACAAGTTGGCCACATATTGCACATGTTGGCCACTTGTATTACAAGTTAGCCATGGGCCATACATATTGAAAAATTATCCTACAAGTTGGATACATGTCTTGCAAATTGAACATATATTATGTGGCTTATAGGATGTTATATAACTACTTAATTAAATAGTATATATGGAGGTAAGAATGAAGTGTTCCTCATTCTTATCAATGCCTTTTTTGCTTCTAGTCTAATTTCAAGAGTGTCTAGTCTTATTGTCTTTGTGAATAGCTATTCTAATTTTTTCTTGAATACACATATTTTTTCTTTTTTTTTTGCCATCTTTCTTTAATATGCATTTTCCTTTGTTTATTTAAATTCTTCAAGTTCTTATTCTTAATAGATTGACAAGAATATGCTTATTATATTAGAGCTTTATCTTTCTTAATTAAGAGTCAATTATCTTATTTTTTTAATAAAATATAAGCATATTAGAAATTAAAGATTATCCACTTCTAAATTGATATTGTTTTTAGAACCTTTCTTATTTTTTATCTTTTTTTACTTCCTATCATAAGTGATATTATTTATTTATTTATTTATTTATTTATTTATACAATTATAACAAAGTTTGTAGAAATGAAGGATATAGTAGCATAAATGAAGGAACAAATCAAAGAATTATTACTTGCAATGCATTAACTCACTTTATTACTACAAGTAACATCAAGATTGGTTAAAAATAAAGATATAGAGATAATTCGAGCTACTTCAATATCTATACATGTACAAGCAACTTCTCTTATGTTAGAGCATCTTGTAAGCATCACCACCACTATTAGAGAATTAAAAATTGTCCTACTTAAGAAGTTTGATGGTATAAGTTCAAAATTTTGAAGATTAATTAATCAAGTATAATTAATAATTGAGCTTCAATATCAAAACTATCCAATTTTAGGATTATAAATTAAATTTATTAAAATATTACTTTTAAGTTTTGTCTTATCATAATTTTTTTTATTTTAAAATAATATCACCTAATATTAAAAAATATGCAAATTGATGCAATATCTTCTAATATTGATGCAAAATGTATATAAATTGTTGTTAGGAACATATACTTCAAAAGTTCATAAAACCTTCTAGAACATTCTAGAGGTTTCTTAATTAATAAAAGTCAATTGAGAAGCTTCCTAATTTGATGGAAACTACTCAAGAAGGTTCTTAGGTAGAAGTATATATTGGAATCGAGGCTAAAAAATTCTTCAATCTCAACAACGCATCTCTTAGAATTCTAGCTCACCCTTCTTGGTGTTGTTCATGTATCCATCTAAATAATTCAAGTTCTTGTCAATTTTTTCTTGAAACCTTTTTTATTCAAGTTTCTTAATTTATATTCTCATGTTGTTGATAATTTGTTAAGATTGCCTTCATTTTTAATATTAGAGTTGGATCTTTTTTGTTAAAGAGTGGATTACGCCTTTTTTTAAAAATATATTAGTACTTTAGAGGTTGTAAATTATCTTCCTCTAAATTGATATTATCTTCTTATAGATTTATTTTTTTCATTCAAAATGGCTGGAAGTCAAAATATTAATTTAATGAAATCTTCTGAGTTCAAGTTAGATACCATCATAAGTGCTCTTATTTCTTTATCTACTAGGATAGCAGAGATTGAAGGAGTTGTTGCAAAACTTCATAACAATGCAATATGAAGAATACCACAACCTAGACTATATCCACTTTCAACTTTTGTACTTAAGGATGCAATATTATCTATACTACACCAAAGAAATCCACTTATTTAGTAATGTAAAGAGCCTTGAGTTAGTCTTTTAGAGAAATATGATGGTGCATGTTTGAAGTTCCAAGAATTTATCAATCAAATTTGATTGATAATGATTCTATAATCTAATGCTTATCCAATAGAAAAATCAAAGGTTGGATTGATTGGTATCTGGCTTACGGAACAAATATTATTATGTTTTGATCTCTTGTTTGAAAAAAAATCACTAGTTTTAAGCAACTTTGAAGTTTTTATGGAAGCATTTGCAGAAGCATTTAGAGAATATGACAAGGCTCATTGGACAACAATTAAGATCTAAGCATTATAATAAGAGGTGCATTTTGTATCAATCTATGCATCCGATTTTTGGCAATTAGTATATGACATTAATTGAGATGAAGAAGTATTGATGAATCAATTCTATTGGGAATTAAAAGACAATATAAAAAATTTATTATTATTGCTTTTGGATCCACAATTGCTTAATAAAGCCATCAGTCAAGCTATGAAATATGATAATCAATTATTTTGACATTGTCAAGATCAACATTCATCGGTCTTAGTAAAACAACACGTAATCCAAAATATTCTTATTATATCGGTAAGTAATTTGAATTCACATTTAGAAGTACAAGATATATAGCTTGATGTAGTAAGTTTTAAACTTCTTAGTCCACAAGAAAAGAAGCATCAAATGGAAGAAGGTTTATGTTTGTATTGTGGCAAAAAAGACTATAAGGCTTGCAATTGCCCAAAAAATTAAAATCAATATATTACCAAAATTAGGAGTGTAATTATTCAAGAAAATAAAGATATTTAGTTATAGTAGGAATCATGTAGCTAGACAATTCAACATCACAAAATTATTTAGGTTCCTTTTTTTACTCAATTAGCTTATTGTTTTATAATTCTTTTGTATTTTGGCCCTTAGAAGTTTCAAACAATTGCCTTGTTGGATTCAGAGGCATCTGTTTGTTTTTTAAATGAGGTGTTTGATAAACTTCATAAAATTCTTTTAATATAGAAATCTAAATCTGTTCATGTAGAAATAATAAATGGATGGCCTTTATCCTTTGATAGTGTCACCTATAAAACAATGCTTATAGAAGTGTTGTTTGAAGATCATTGCAATTAAATTATATTCAATGTTATTAAGACTCATTCAAATCTTATTATTCTTAGATTTTCTTGGTTATAAAAGCATAATTCATCTATAGATTAGAAGTTGCAAAGAATGATATTTCTAATACAAATTCTAGCAAGAAAATTTTATAAAAAGTCATGAATTGATAAGCCTTTATTTGTTGGAGCAAGGACCTTTATAAGATCAGCCAAAAGAATGTATGCTATTTGTTATTTATATGAATTCAACTAAAGAAGATATGACTTCATTGACAAGTATTCCAAAGCAATATAGCAAATTTCAAGGTATTTTTTAAAAAAAGAATGTTGATATATTACTAGAGCACCGACTATATGATTGTACCATAGATCTTTAGGAAGGAACACAACCATCTTATTGATTATCAAAGATTGAATAAGATAATAGTCAAGAATTATTATCTACTACCGTTAATCTCAAGACTTTTGGAATAATTCAGCCAGTTCAAGATCTATACTAAGATAGATCTTTGTTGAGCATATAACTTAGTATGGATCAAGAAGAGAGATGAGTAAAAGAGTACATTTTGGACAAGGTATAAATACTTTGAATATAATGTCATGCCTTTTAGATTAACAAATGCACTGACTATCTTTTAGTATTTAATAAATGATATCTTTTGAGGTCATCTAAACAAGTTTGTGGTGATTTATCTTGATGATATCTTGATCTATTCAAAAAATCTAGAGGAACACAAGGAACATATAAAGTTGATATTACAAAAGCTATAAGATACAAGTTTGTATGCCAAACTAGAAAAATATATATTTCATCAACCAAAGATTGAATTTTTGAGATATATTATATTTAGTAAGGGTTTAATGATGGATCCAAAGAAGGTGGAGGCAATTATATAGTGAGCCATTCTAAAGATTGTAAGAGATATACAATGTTTTCTTAGATTTGCTAACTTCTATTGAATCTTTATTAAAAATTATTTTTAAATTGCTGCCTCTCTTATTCAATAAATATGCAAAGATAAATTGAAATAGGGGCCTCAAGTGAAGAAGGCATTTAAAGATCTCAAGATAGCATTCACCATAGTTTGAATCTTGATACATCAAGATTTTACAAAAGTATTCTATATGGAGATTGATACTTTGGATTTTATATTAGAGGCTATACTTTTAGAAATAGGTATAGATAATAAATTCCATCCTGTTGTATTTTATTCTCAATTTTTTTAAAATATTTTATGTCAGCTCAGATTTTTAATTGTCATCAAGCTATTACAAACATAAGATTTATTTTAATAATTATTTCAATAATATGAATAGGTAGGAGTAAATAAAAATAGGTTAATTTATTAATATCTTATAGAAAAGCTTCTTAAAAGTTTTATAGATGCAATTTTATCATTATGCATATCTTTAGATAATTAATAGATTAGAAACTTGATTAACAAGTTAATCACATTGTTGTATGTCGTGAGGTTTTGCTCAAGAATGCTTCGAGCACCTGGCTATAGAAGATAAAAGGAAATAATAATAACTAGTCCTAATCTCTCTAATTAATTTCTAAACAATCCTTAATCAAATCCTAACTAAATCCTAATCAACCCTCGTTAAATTCTAATAAATTCTAAAATAACCCTAATCAAATCCTAAACTAAATCTTAACCAAATCCTAAAATGAATCCTAGTCAAACTCTAGCTAAATCCTAATCAACCCTGGTCAAACCCTAACAAATCCTAAAATAAATCCTAAAACAAATCCTAAAATAAATCTTAACTAAATCTTAGTCAACTTTGCTCAAATCCTAACAAATTCTAAAACAAATCCTAACTAAATTCTAATCAATCCTGATCAAATCCTTAACAAATCCTAAAACAAATCCTAATTAAATCCTAATCAACTCTGGCCAAATCCTAACAAATCTTAAAACAAATCCTAATTAAATCCTGGTCAATCCTGGTCAAATCTTAACAAATCCTAAAACAACCTTAAATTAAATTCTAGCCAATCTTGGTCAAATCCTAATAAATCCTAATTAAACCCTAATCCATCTTGGTCAAATCTTAACAAATCCTAAAACAAATCCTAACCTAAATCCTAATCAATTCTGGTCAATTCCTAGCAAATCCTAAAACAAATCCTAATTAACTTATTTCAACCTTAGGGCAGTTTAGAATCTCAATATCTATTGATTAAACCATTGATCTTGCTTAAAAATTTACACACTTCTTAAAAACTAATCTGATAGTAAGCACATGAAATTTGAAGAAGATTGAACTTACCAGCAAGAAATTCAACCCAAAAATTCAATCAAGTGTAGATTAGCTTCCTTCTCCAATCTTAATGCCAATTATCCAATGCCAATATTTCCTTCTTACACCATTCAATTGCTTCCAAATTTTGCATGCATATAGGAAATTAAGTCTTTTATACACACATATAAATTTCACTCCAATCTAACTAGTAGATTGCTAGAAATCTCAGAAAATCTAAATGACCTTCAATTCCCAATTTTTGAGATCCCAATCCACATAAACTTCAATAATCTTTGATCAAACTGTTAGATCAATCTCAAATTCAGAGCACCCTACATGCACAACTATATGCACCAACCTACAAAGTCTTACTTGTAGATCTATAACCAATCTCATAAAATGCTCAAAAATAGAAATTCTAATATATTTCATAAAAATCAGAGTCACTGAAATCAACCCTGATTTTGCAAAGCCCTTACAAAGTCATTACAAATTCAAATCACTCCCAATCAATGATCAAGAAAGACCCTGTAGTTTACTCTCTAATCCTACCTTTTGATTTGTGAAAATAAAAACTCTTCTTGGTGCATACTGGAGGATGCACAAGTTTAGAGGGGGTAGATGTTGTGTTGTGGTTCGGCTACTATGTGAAAAAATTGCACAAATATATTTAATGTATAATTTACTATGCAATTAAATGAAAGCTATAACAATGGATTTTATTGGTTACAAAAGTGTGATTAGATTATTAATTTAGAAATCTACTTAATAGGGCTATTAATGAGATTTATACAATCTTATTTTCTTTTTGGTAGTGATTTTGAGGTTGATTTATATTGACAATAACTTATATATATCTTAAGTCACTTTTATTAGATATTGGTGATTCTTAAGATCTTAGTTTATTTCTTTTATTTAGTACTTAAAGCACAAAGTATGTAAATCTTATAAGAAGAAGGGTTAGAAAAGGATTTTTAGTATAAAAAGGGTAGCTTGGCCATCTATGTGGATGAAAAGAGGTGGATGATAGAAATCTCTATTCTAATTGGCCAAAAATCATGCCCAATGGGCTTCAAGGAGGCTGCCCAAGGATTTATTAAGAGTTAGGGTTTTATTTTCAAGGGGAGTCAAACATCAAAGGTTAGGATCATAAGGTTTAGGTTTTTGGATCTGGTTTAGATGCAATTTTTGTGTGATTTTCACTTTTTATAAAGAAGTTATAGGCGCTCAAAGTTAAGGTGTCGATTTTGGACCTACTGTCACCCTTTTGGATATAACTCGAGCATACAGAGAGCAATTAAAGATCCACAACTAGGATTAGAGAGAACATTTTCATGGCTATACTTTTTGTGTACGACTTGATGAAATTCAAGCTAGGATAAAGGAGATATTGGGAGTTGAAGTTAGTGCTTACAAACTTAAGGGCAGTAAGTGACCCACTTACATAGTGGTTACATTTTGAGCTATATCTTAGGCAATTTGAAATATTTTTAGCTCAAAATTTTGAAGAGTATACATGTTTATATCACAAGACTATGTACAAAAATTTTATGACATTAGGGTTTTGGATTTGTGAGATATAAGGAAAATAGTGCTCGGATGTCTCTGAGCTAGGATTTTAAGCACCTACTAGGAATTTTGAGATATCGGACGATTGGAAATGAATTTAGAATTGATTCTTCTTTGTGGTAAAACTTAAGAAGATTATCTACAGTTTGAAGAAAATTTTATAGAAATTGAATAGTTGGATCAAGAGTTATTGGACTCTAAAGATTATAAAGAAATAATTCTTTGTGGGTGAATAAAATTTTGAAGGTTTTTTTTTTTGTAGAAATTTGAATCTTTTTTGTACAAACCTACTTAAATACAAGAAGGTTTACATACATAACTTCTCTTTTGTGAGATTGTTGTATTATTTGTCCTTTTTATTGAAGACAAATTACTTGTTGAATTTTTGCCATCAAATTTCAAGTAAACTCTCTACAACCAAGTACCTAGTGTATTCCCAAATAGAAAATCACACCATACGACAATACAATTTTGTACCTCATGGTCTGATTTCGACCTTGGCTCATAACCAATCCTCTCTGGATATTTATTTTGAAATTTTTGAAGTAAATTTTTTTCAAATCTATTCTTAATTCCTCTCTAATGATTTCTATATTATTTATTTTTCTAATATATATTTTTTTGTCTTATTTATGGCTATACAAAGTAAGTGGAAACCTCTCTTATAAAAAGGCAATATTAGCCTTTTAATTTTTTTCTATTTTCTTTTCTATTATCTAAAATTTTAAAATAAACTTGCTCAAATATTTCTATTTGAGCTCCTATATATTGTAGTTATTTCCTTTCTCTTTTATCTAATGGCCGTGTCACTATACAACATCCACCCCCTCCTAAACTTGTGCATCCTTTGGCATGTGCCAAAATTTCTTTAATATACCAATATATGACATTCACTACCTAAGTCTAATTCTTGATCTTTAATTTGTTTTTCCTCTTCTGTTTCAATATCCTTCAATAAATTTTGTTCTTCATCAAAGATGTATTATGTTGATTATCCAAATTATTGTCATAGACTAATATCCAATCACCTTCTTCTATTTTTTTAGGTTATAATCGATGAATTTTATCAAATCTTTTCTTATTCCTTTTCCTTGCTTCCTTCAATTTTTCAATTGCAACTTTAATATCTCTAGGTCTTTTCTCCAATTGCTGAATCTGTAATGCTAAAAGATCCTCTCTATTAAGATCATCCTTCCAAAGCAATATTCTCTATGTAGGTACTATTTCTTCTATTGGCATAACTGGCTTTTATTTATACATTAACTCAGAAGGCATATAATCAGTTACTGTACTATGAATTGTATGATCTGCCCATAATGCAAATGGTAGTAGCCTTGGCCACTGATATACTTTGCCATTGCATGCTTTTACTAATGCCTTAATAATAGGTGAATGTCCATGCTCACTCTTCCCATTACCTTCTGGATTATATGCTATTCTCAAAGAAAGTTTAATTTCCATTCTATCAAAGAGTTTTCTTACTTCTTTTGCATCCAATTCACTTCTATTTGTAGTGATTTTTCTAATACAACTATAGCGACAAACAATGTCTTCTAAAACAAATCAACATACACTTTCAGTGCTCTTTGTTCTTAATGCTCAACCTTCAACCATATTTGATAAATCTTCACATGCAAGTATCAAATATTTCATTTGTCTAAGTCCCATAGGCATTGCCACTAAATCCACTATCCACTTACAATGTAATGTTAAAGAATAAGTTAGATGTAATTCATCTCGATGTCAAATATTAGAATAAACTTAATAAGTCTCACATGATCCTATAAAATTTGCCACATCTTTGTATATGCTTTTCTACCAGTATTTTTTTTTTTTTATTTTAGTAAAAGTTACCCAAATTCCTCTATGCCCTGTCTACAAACTCTCATGAAACTGTTTAATAATCTTTTGTTGAGTTTTTAAATTATATATTACCCGTTGTGGTATTTCTCTTCTTTTCTTAATATAGTAATATCAGGAATTGAACAACTTGTAATCATATCCATTAAAATTAGACAATTTGTTTCTATAACTATTGAAGCTCCTATCAAATATTATTTTTTATTTTTCATAGCTATTATTACACCCCATAACTCTCTTTTAATTTGTGCATATGCCTTTTGTCTAGTATTCAAAACCTTTGTTCCAAATCTTACTACATATCTATTCCCTTGTTCATCATCTTGTCTAATTGTCGAACCTATTCTAATTGGACTTGCATCAATTGTCAATATCATCTGCCTTCCACATTCATAATCCACTTTTTTCAAAGTTGGAGGTGAAGAAAGAAGTATCTTCAATTTTTTCATAATTTTTTCATAATTTTTTTTTTTTTTTTTTTTTTTTTTTTTTGTATTGAAATTTTTGATTCTTTCTTAGCAGCTCATATAATGGATTTGCTACATGTACAAAATGAGGTATCCATATATGATAGAAAATACATGCTCCTAAAATCTTCTGACTTCCGTTGCATTTGTACATTCTTTCATTTTTTTAATAATATCTATCTTTTCAATATTTGGATTATATCTATAAGATCCACATATGTGCTCAATAACAAGTATCTCATTTATTCCAAATATAGATTTAGTACGTGATAAGATCAAATGACCTTCTTCCAACCGTGATAAAATCTTTTCACAATCAATAATATGATTTGCAACAAATCTTTTACAACCTTTTTGATTCAATGTTTTATCTTTTTCCTCTTCTGCACATCTTTTAATTAGAACATCATCTAAGAATAACATAGTCTTTTCTAATATAAAATCCCTCAATACTTTATTCATTACATTTATCATATGAGCTATTGAATTAGTAGCTCCTTAAAGCAATGTACATATCCTTAGTAAACCCAATGGAGTCTTCATAGTAGTTAAATCTCTACTTTGTAATGCCAATTAGATTGATCTTATCCTGAATAAAGATCATCCATTGAATAGATTGCTCTTCCAATAAATGCTTTTACAAATTCATCTACAATTAGACTTGAATCCATACTTCTAATAGTCACTTTATTCACAAATTGCATGTCTTGTATAAACCTCATTGTTCCATTTTTCTTTGGTATTGTAAACCATTGATTAGAATTAGGTGCAATAGATAGTTCTAAAATCTCTATTTTAATCTTTTCATTGAGTAAACTTACTAATTTGGATAAATGTGCTTTTGGCATTAGAATTGGCCGCAAATTCCATGGTTCATGAGGGATAATAAAAATAACCATAGGTACTACAATACTTAGATCAATACATCCAATTTCATGTGCTTCAAATACAAAAGCTTTTTTATGTTGTAAAAATATTTCTTCAAAACATTCTTCTTTACATTTTGTCAAAAATCCATCACATCCAACTTTTAATCCATCTAATGTAGCATCTGTAAATTTATGCCCTATTTTCTTAGGGTCCCTTAAATTTTGTTGTGTAGATGCTCCCTTTATCCTTTCTTTACAATCCAATAGTAATAGCAAAGCCACTAGTTTAACCTTTTTTTCCATGGATTTATACTTAGTCTCAACATGTACCTCTTGGTGACTTAAGATTTCTATAAATTTTTGAATTTCATCATAATATTTTTTTGAACATACATTAATAACTCTATTTTCTCCTTGTAATCCATATTGCAACAAATAAGCTAATTCTCCTATAATATCTGCAAATCCAACTTCTTAAAATGCTCCTGAAATAAATTCGTCTTCAATCAATTCTTCATTTTCTTTTAAGATTTGTTCCATATTTTTAATATAATATTTTTCTATTTTTTTCATCTTATCAATAGTTTTAAAAGATAATACACAATCTTATCTCAATCCAATAAGCCCAATAGATAATACTTTCTGTTTTAAACTATGCGGGAGCATTTCTTTCTCTAACCTATTGCAATCCCACTTTACAATGGTGCTTAATAAAAATCCTTAAGGTCTTCAAAATTTTCATTTGATAATGGCTTCTCTCTCAACTTATCATGATTTCTTTCATGATTGGCACAAATAGTCAAAAATTGAACTACTCTCATTCCATCTTAGCTTCTTATCCTTGCATAGGCTGAACCATCATCCATTACCTTTATCTCCATTTGTGTGGTCGTAATATATGGTTGTTCTAATATAATAGGATATATAGACATTTCTTGTATAAAAAAATGTTGTTCATGCATAACATCTTCTATTATCACCTTGATATTTGGATAAGCTCCATATAAATCTCCCTTTGAATTATTTGCTGATTTTATCATTCATCCATGTTTAGTATCAATAGGCCATTTTTCTTTTTTATATAGCTCTTTTGATATCAAATTGATATCAAAACCATGATCAATTAATACTACAATTGGTTCGTCCAAATTTCCTAATTTTACTAAAGATTTTGTAATAGCCCTTGTCCAATGGTTTTGAAAATAATGACTAGATGGTTGAATCCCATTTTCTTCTTTTGTAAGTCCAACTTGTGAAACATCTCCTAAAACTTATATTTCATTTTTTTCATCTATATTGTTTTTCATTGCCTTTATTCCTTGTAAATTTGATGTCATAATATCTCCTACAGATTGCTATTTTTTCTTTATTGTATCAATAATAACTTTATGAAATTCATGCTTTGTAATTTCCAAAATTTCACCAATTGTAAATTCGACCTTCTCCTCTAAAATCCGTTCTTCTAATATCTTCTTCAAATCTGTAGCAACCTCAATATCTGATTGTAACTTATAGTCAAGAGTCATCTCCTTTTTTTTTAGAATTTTCTTCTCCTTTATAGAAACATTCTGTACTTCCTCTTCATGTATAGGATTTTTTTATTGCCTTGCTTTATCTCCTCTTTTGGTCCTTTTTAATGGCCCTTCATTATTTTCATCTCTTCTTCATATTTCTTCTATTAATGCTTCATGTTGATTCCTTGCAATATGAGCATGCACTAATAATCCATCTATTAGATCATTCTATCTAGTAATTTGCTAAATATTATTACCAATACGTTTTAAATCATTTGCAATAAACTTTTCTTTTTTGACATAATTCATTACACTTGTCCACAAAGCACAAGATTCTTTTGGAAGTTCAAGATTTATACTTAAACATTTGCTTTGATTTACTTTCGCCCAATGTATGATGCTTCCTTACTTGAGATTGTATGCACTTTAAAAGCATCTCTTGCAAATACCTTCATTCCTCCTTTATCAAAATTTGTTTTTAATTTTTTTCCACTTTCTTTCAAGTGTGTCATATAATTTTTTAAAAAAACTATTTCTGTGCGTAGCGCCTCTATAAAATCTTCACACTCTCTTCTTGAATGTTCCATGCTATCACACCATATGCACCTATGCACTATACCTTCTATTGGTCCTGAATTTTGTCTTATTAATATCTTTGATGATTGAACCTTTTCTTCAAGTTTTACAAATTTTATTTGCAAATCTCTCATCTCGCCTATGATCTCATCCATATTCATTTTTTTTTTCTTTGATGTGGATATTGAAGGTTGAATCATAGATATAGGATAGTTGAAAGGTAATTTTATCTTAGATGCTTGCAATGGTCTTTGACTACCTACTCTATCCTTTTTCCTTTCTCTTTTTGGAAGCAATCCTATTGCTTCTTGTACTTCTTTCCAATTTGATAGCAATCTTTCTTCTTCTTTTTTATCTTCAAACAATTTTTCCAATTTTTCCTGCAACTCTCTATCAGTCACTTGAAGAAAGAGTTCTACTTTACTTAGATCCAACAATTGCCTCTCCTTCTTTGATAAATGAGAATATTATCTTTTAAATTTTCTTAATAATTCTGTTGCAATTTTCTTAATATTAACTAGTCCTAACCTCTTTAATCAAACTTTGAACAATCCTTAATCAAATCCTAACTAAATTCTAATCAATCCTGATCAAATCTTTAACAAATCCTAAAATAAATCCTAACTAAATCTTAGTCAACCTTGGCCAAATCCCAACAAATCCTACAACAAACTCTAATTAAATCCTAGTCAACCCTGATCAAATCTTAACAAATCCTAAAACAATCCTAAACTAAATCCTAGTCAATCCTTGTCAAATCCTAATAAATCCTAAAATAAATCCTAAACTAAATCCTAGTCAATCTTGGTCAAATCCTAACAAATCCTAAAATAAATCTTAACTTAAATCTTAACCAATCTTGGTCAATCTCTAATAAATTCTAAAATAAACTCTAATTAAACTCCAATCAAATCCTAATCAAATTCTAATCTAAATCCTAACTAAACTCTAGTCAACCTTGATCAAACCCTGACAAATCCAAATACAAATCCTAACAAACTTATTTTAATCTTAAGGTAATTTAGCATCTCAATATCTATTGATTAAACCATTGATCTTGCTTAAAAATTTACACACTTCTTAAAAACTAAGCTAACAGTAAGCATATGAAATTTGAAGAGGATCGAACTTACCAACAAGAAATTCAACCCAAAAATTCAATCAAGTGTCAATTGGCCTCCTTCTCCAACCTTAATGCCAATTATCTAGTGCCAATATTTCCTTCTTACATCATTCAAGTACTTCCAAATTTCACATGTATGTAAGAAATTAAGTCTTCTATATACACATACAAATTTCACTCCAATCCAACTAGTAGATTGCTAGAAATCTCAGAAAATCTAAATGATCTTCAATTTCCAATTTTTGAGATCCTAATCCACATAAACTTCAATAATCTTTAATCAAACTATTAGATTAGTCTCAAATTCATAGCACCCTACATGCACAACTATATACACCAACCTACAAAGTCTTACTTGTAGATCTATAACCAATCTCATAAAATGTTCAAAAATAAAAATTCTAATATATTTCACAAAAATTAGAGTCACTGAAATCAACCCTGATTTTGCAAAGCCCTTACAAAGTCATTACAAATTCAAATCACTCCCAATCAATGATCAAGAAAGACCTTCTAATTTGCTCTCTAATTCCACCTTTTGATTTGCCAAAAAAAAGATCCAACCTATTGTAGGCACATGGTTTTGTACCTCAGGGTCTGATTCCAACCTCGGCTCATAACCGGTTCTCTCCGGGTATCTATTTTGAGATTTTTGAGATAAATTTTTTTCAAATCTATTTTTAACTCTTTTTTTATGATTTCTATATTATTTATTTTTCAAATATATTTTATTTTGCCTTATTTATTGCCATACAAAGTAAGTAGAAATCTCTCTTATAAAAAGGGAGCATTAGCCTTTTAATTTTTTTCTATTTTCTTCTCTATTATCTATAATTCTAAGATAAATTTGCTCAAATGTTTCTATTTGAGCTCCTATATATTATAGTTATTCCCTCTCTCTTTCACCTAATGGCCGTATTACTACACGACAATGTATCGCACATATTGATAGCTTATGGAATAAGCTAAGTACGTGGTGCACATATAGGAAACTTGTCTTGCAAGTTTGACACGTATCTTGCAAATTGAACATATGTTGGAGGTTCTATAGAATGTTGCCACGTAATTCTTAAGTAGATAGTATATATGGAGACAAGAGTAAAGCCTTTTTTATTCTTATCAACGCCTTTTTTGTTCTTAGTCTTGTTTCAAAAGTCTCTAATCTTCTTATCTTTGGTAATAGCCATTTTAGTTTTAATATTATTCTATCTTTGAGTGATTTTCTATTCATTTGAATGACATAAGAATATATTGATATTTTGTTCTTTTATGATTTGTGTCTTTAACAATTTGATAAAAGTGAAGATTCATTATTTTATTTTTTTGTTTAAGAAATGAGTGGATTATTCTACTTCTATTGTTATCTTTGAAGGTTGTAAACTATCCACCTTTAAACTAATATTCTTTGCTTTCTAACCTTGATTATTTCCTTGAAAGAAAGTGATTTTTTTTTTTTTTTTGTAGAAATTTTTATTTGATATTAGAGGTTGCAGATTATCTTCCTCTAATTCAAATTGTGGAATTATTAAGTTATCTAAGATGGAAGAAAAGATCATGGATACTACACTTAGCAAAAGTAAGAATAGATTTGCAACTATTATAGATCTTCAGGAGCTTGTTTACGCTTTTAGCGTAGAAATTTTATAAATCACTAATACCAATTATAGAAGCATTATTTCTATGTCTATGGAAGAAGTCCAAAGCCTATGCCAAGAAGTTGTATAATTGAAGGAAGCAAGTAAATCAACCTCACAATGAAATCTAGGAAGTCTTGCTTCTACAAGCATAAAAGAAACAAAGATTAGTATGCCTAAAAAGTTTGATGGAACAAGATCAAAATTTCAAGGATTTTTGTAACAAGTCAAATTATCTAAGGTTGCATCCTTTCCAATATCCTAATGGATTTATTTAAGTTGGATTTGTAGATGTACTTCTATCTAGAAGTGCTCTTTCTTGGTTTGCACCTTTGATGGAAAAAGATTCATAATTTTTTATTATTTGAATTTATTCCTTGAAGTGTTTATAGCCACATTTGAAAAAAATGATTGGAAGAGGATACTAGAAATCAAGCTTTTATTTTTATCACAAGGATCATGGTATTGTGGTAGAAAGAATTTGCCTCAAAAAAATGTAAAGCTTCTGGTTGCCACTAATTATTCAACCAAGATTCAAAATAATAAAATCTCTAAATTTATATAAAATGCTTCTTTATAGGGGACTATTACACCTAATATATAAGTCTTATTTCCTCAAAACATTCAAAATATAATAAATATTCTAAAACCCTCATTCATTCATAGGGAGGGAATTTTTTTTAAATTTCAATAATCTATAACTTTTAATCCAACCATCCAAATCTATTCAAAATTTACATGAAATATTTATGTATTTTTAAAAACTACTACAATAAATTTCAATTGTTGATTTATTACCAATCTTTAGATATTGCAAAAACTCTAACAATAGCTTTAAATCCTTGTTTACAAATACTTGTGTATTAAATTCTTCATATCTCACAAACTAAATGTCAAAATACTATAAAACTTTGATATAAAGCTTTTTAATATAATATACTTTTTTTAAAAAATTTAGACAAAAATTCATCCAAAAGCTCAAAATATGATAAAAACCATCACTATCAATAAAACGACCTATTTATTACCTTGGAATTTGATTTGCTATCTTTGACTCCTAATATTTCTTTTTTTAAAATTCTAAATATAGAAATTTTTCCATATTAGATGTAGATCTTGAAATCACCTCTCCAATTGCTCCTTTCGATCTCCAAAAGCTCTCATACAACTCCTTGTATTCTCAAAAGAGTTATAACAGGTACAATTTATACACCTTAATTCCAAGTATCTACTCTCCCCTAATAAAAATTCTAAATTTCTTGATTCTTATACCAAAATTATAAAAATAAAATAAAATAAAATAAAATAAAAAAACTTTCTAATTCTAATCTTTTATTTTTAAATGCTTTCTTTGAAGTTGCCAAAACCCTTGTTTTTCTTGTAGATAGCCTCCTCAAAGTCTATTGGGCATGACCATTAACCAATAGGAATGAAGAGCTTCATTCTTTGCCTTCATTCATCCATACTTTGCCTTCATCCTTCCAAATAAGCTTCTTAGTAGTTTAATTCTTCATCTTTGGCTCCCGATCTCCTCTCAAGGCTTTATATAAAACATTTAGGTCCTATATAATTTAAACGCAATATCCAAACTAAGTAAAAAAAACCAAAATAAAGTTTTTCACATCAACTTCTTTAAATACTTTGCTAACCATTCTAACACCTATTAGAACTTATAAATATATTATGTATTTTAATTAGTTTTTATATACTATAAGGAATTACAATACAATAGCGATTAGCTATAATATATGCTGTAGAATTCCAAAACCTTGCTTGGGATGTGGAATAGAACAATAAAGCCCTTACTAATTAATTTTTTTATGGATTGAAGGATAATATCAAAGATTTATTATTAATAATGTCAAAAGCAGATTCCTTAGAATAATTTATTGCTCAAGCCATTACATGCAACAATTGATTATTTGAAAAGCATTATGAACATAGATTTGGTTGGAAAAGAACAAACTAATTAATGATTGAAATTCTTAAGTTTTTAGAAACTTATTTGACTAAGCCAAAACCAATACAAATTAGTGCAGCACATTTTATATTTCTTAACAAATAGAAAAAGACTCAATGTCATCAAGAAGAAATGTGCTTATATTATAGAGAAACTAAGCACATTGCTCAATATTATCCAAAGAAGCAACGCAATCATAAAATGAGGAGTATGGTCACTAAAGAAGATAGTCTATCAAAAAACGAGTTTTTCTAGCTACAATAGAGATGGTGGGGTTGAAATCATGTGTAACACCTTGTAAAGATCCTATTTTTTTTTCATATCCTTTATCTTATTTCATAATAGATATATTTTTAGGACCTAAAAATCACAAAGTCTTTGCTTAGTTAGATTCAAGAGCCTCAACTTGTTTCATATATAAAAATTTTGTTAAAAAATAAAAAATATTTCTAATTCAAAAAATTAAATTCATACATATAGAAGTCATAGATGGTTGTTTGTTGTCTTTTAAACATGTTATCCATGAGATTATTCCATTAGATGAAGTAACTAAGGGATCTAATAGTATAGTAATATTTAATATGATTAAATTTCTTTCTAATCCAATTATTTTAGGATTATTGTGGTTAAAAAAATATAATCTTTAAATAGATTAAATTTCTTATAAGCTTGATTTTTCTCATAATTTAATCCAAAAATTTGTTATTCAAATAAACATATATAAGTTTAATATATTTAAATCTTTATTGATAAGTACAAAAGCTTTTATACTTGTAGCAAAAAAATGATCATCTTTTGCTATATATGTTATATCTATTTCTAATCTTGAAAAAACTACAAATAGTATTTTTAGTTAGTATCAAGATTTTTAAGATATTTTTAAAAAAAAGAATATAGATATTCTTCCAAAATATTGGTCTTATGATTGTTCAATCGACCTTCAAGAGAGAGCTCAACCACCATTTGAACCAATCTATAGTTTATTACACAATGAATTGGTTGCATTAAAGAAATATATTGATGAATACTTGATTAAGAACTTCATATGCCATTCAAAGTCTCTAGTAGGAGCTCCTATCTTATTTATAAAGAAAGAAGACAGATTGTTGTAGATGTACATAGATTATCAAGGACTTAACAAGATTACTATAAAGAATAAGTATTCTTTATCTTTAATTTTAAGACTTTTTGATCAATTTAGTCAAATAGAGATCTATACAAAAATAGATTTATAAAAAGCATATAATTTGGTTTGCATTAAAAAAAGTGATAAATGAAAGATTGTATATTGAACTAGGTATGGATATTTTGAATATAATGTTATGCCTTTTGGACTTACAAATACTTTTCAACATCTTATAAATAATATTTTTTGTGAATTTTTTGATGATTTTGTTGTCTACTATTTAGACAACATCCTGATCTATTCTAAGAACACAAAAGAACATAAATTTTATATATATCATGTCTTATAAAAATTTAGAGATGTAGAATTATATGCTAAGATAGAAAAGTGTGTATTTTATACTATTCAAGTTAAATTTTTAGAATACATCATTTTAAATGATGGTCTGTTGATGGATCTTAAAAAAATTCAAACAATTATGGATTGAAGAATTTCAAGAATAGTAAGAGATGTACAATATTTTTTGGAATTTTTCAATTGCTATCAAATCTTTATGAAGAACTTTTTTTAAGTTGCAACTCTATTAACACGCTTAACTTATAAAAAAAACTTAAGTAGAGTAAAAAAGCAAAAATATCATTTGAAGCTTTGAAGATAGCTTTTACTTCTATATCAATCTTATATTGCATCAACTTCTCTAAAGCATTTTTTATGAAAATAAATGCATTGGATTTTGTCTTGGATGCAGTAATGTTGTAAATGAGAGCAACTGACAAATTTCATCTAATAGTTTTTTATTTTTAAAAAGAATTCAATAGTTAAGATTAACTATGAGATCTACGACATAGAATTTCTTGCAATTGTGGATTCTTTTTAAGAATAGCATCACTATTTTAAAGGTACTTCTAATTTAGTTATTATATATATGAGTCATAAGAATTTCAAATATTTCATATTAATACATGCTTTGAATTATTTCTAGGCTCATTGGAATATGTCTTTGTCAAGATTCAAGTTTATTATCATTTAATGGCCAAAAAAACAACAAGGTTTGTTTGATGTCCTTTTTAGATATTCTTATCTTGTACTAAAAGAAAAAAATGTAGCTTTTAATCAATAAAAGATGATCTTATTGAAGTAAGAACAATTTCATCTTTAAGCAATAAAATCAATATTGACTATTGATTCAATTTTTTTTAAAGAAGTCTAGTCAAGTATACCTTTAGACCTTCTTATTTATGATATTCATAATAATTCATCTAAGTTCAATAATACTTCCAAGTTTAAATTGAAGAACAATCTATTCTATTTTGAAGGATTCTTATATGTCCTAGAAGGAAAAATATGACTACGTATTCTTAAAGCTCATTATAACTTTCCTACAACAAGCCATTTTGGATATCATAAGATTTTGGAGCTAATATGAAGAGATTTTTAGTGACCTCAAATATAGAGGGCTGTTATAAAATTTGTGCAATCATGTGATATTTATTTAAGATAAAAAATGCTTTATCATCAACCTTATAGATTTTTTCAACCCTTATATATATATTGAAATAGCCATGGTCTTCTATTTCTATGGATTTTATCACAAATCTATCAATTTCAAATTCATATGATTTTATATTTGTGATTATAGATTATTTCACAAAAATGGCACATTTTGTATCATATACAAAATCTATCACACATGAAGAAATAATTAAACTCTTCCTTGATAATATTTATAACTATCATAGATTATCAAGAGATATTATATTAGATAGAAAAAAAAATTTATATCAAAGTTTTAAAAAATCTTTTTTAAGATATTGAAGGTAGATATAAAATTATCTTTAGACTTCTATCTTCAAATTAATGGACAAACAAAGCAAATAAATCAAGTTTTGGAGCAATATTTGAGGTGTATCATCAATTGTCATCAAGATGATTGGACAATTTTTTTACTATTGGCAGAGTTTGCTTACAACAATTCAATATATTTTTCTACTCAATAAATAGTTTTTTTTGCCAATTATGATTATTATCCATGACTTGATACTTTTGACTTAATAAAAGCTAATAATTCTATGGTGGAAGACTTGATAAATTGATTGTTAGAACTACATGCAATAATAAAGATATAATTAAAAAAAGCTCAAGAATGACAAAAGATCAATGTAAATATCTATTGTAAAGAATAATTCAAATTCCAAACATGTGATAAGGTATGACTACTTTGTCGTAATATCAAGACTATTCATCCTTGTGACAAGCTAAATTATCAAAGGTTTGGTCAATTTTTGATTTGTAAATAAGTCAATCTAGCTGCTTATCAATTAAACCTACTAGAATCTATGAAGATCTATGATGAAGTAGCCATATCTTATTACTTATTTTATGCATCATATTCCACACATCTTTACTTGAATCATATAAGACAAAAAATATACAAAGAAGAAGACAAATACCACAGCCTCCTATAGAAATAGACAATAATGAAGAATTTGAGATAGAAGATGTCTTAGATTTGAGGCGACGCCAAAATAGATTAGAATATCTTATACTTTAGTGCAAATATGATATTAGTGAATGCATATGGGAGCCATCTATGAATCTAGTGAATGCATCAACTAAAGTCAATACATTTTATCAATAACATCTATCAAAATTAAAATAAAGGAAAAAAAATATTTGCTATAAAACAAAATAAGTTCAATAGAAATTTTATTCTATTTTATATTATTATTTGTTATTTCTTTGGATTTTAGTACTAAAAAAAATAAAGATTCAACAACCAACAAATTCAAAAGTTATCATTTGTTAAATTATTGGACAAGATATTATAGATGTTATAATCTTCAAAACAACAAAATAAAGATGAAGATCTTTAAGAATAACATGTTTTTTTTTGAATTAATGGCAAGATACAACATATTTGGAATCATGACCTTAGAAAAGATTCTTGTTATTTGGTGATACTTTTGAAAGTAGGAACTATTCTTGATGGTGTTCCAAATGTTTTCTTTGAAAAAAGTTATGAAAACCTCAACAATGATCAAATATTAGAGTAGTCCTCCTATCCTAGTATGGAATACTATCCATGATTGAGAGGACCTATCAACTACCTTCAAAAAGAATAAAGATTAAAATATGTGACAAATACAATTTGCTACATCTTGGACTTTTTTAATATATAATCATTGCTTATCGTGGAATTTGTCTCTAAAAAAAGATATAATATCACAGATATAAGATTTATTCTAATAATTATTTAGATAACATGGATAGATATAAGTAAGTAAAAATAGGTTGATTTATTAATATCTTATAGAAAAGCTTCTTAGAAGCTTCATAGATGCGGTGTCGTGTTATAATACGGTTTTATAGCGAAAAGTATGGATAAGAATAATTTATACTTAATACTTGATTATCTTGATTCAATAGGAATTTAAGATACTTAAGAAAAGATTTATGAAAGCTTCTTAGATTACTTTCTTGTTTTAATAGCTAATAGATAAAAGTTTGTTATTAAATTTTCTTTTTAGGTTGTATAAACTATAATTGCTATTTTTTAAAAAATATAAGTTAATAAAAATAGAATAGAAAAGATAAATAGTTAATATGGTTGATACTAGGATTAAATTGAAGATAGGATTAAGCTTAAAAATCCTTAGAATTACTTAGATTGATACTCGGGGGTTGAGCGGATATGAGATAGGGTTGAAATCAGACCTCCAACCATAAAAATGAGCACCAAGGGCAAAAAGTCAGAACATTTGATGATCGGCAACTAAGATTAGAGAACTAGCTTGAAGCTCGTTCCAAGGATATTAAGCTTGTTGCCATAGGATTTTGGAAGACTTAGCAATTGCTGTTCAAAGTCAAAGTTTATATAGGAGATTATGTTTTTATGCAATAAAATTAGAACTAGCACTTGTGGCTATTCCATGCAATTGATGTAACATCTATGGTTGAAATTTTGATAGTATACAATTAATTAAGTATGCTAAGATTGAGTGAAAAATTGTAGGAATCTAATAATGCATTCGAGACTTATTTAGTCTTTAGTACAAAGAAGTACTGAAAGTTGTTAGTTTAGGGTTGATTCATTATCTTTTTTATTCTTAGTCTTATTTCAAGAGTCTTTAATCTTCTTATCTTTGGCAATAGCTATTCTAATTTTAATATTATTTTATTTTTGAATTATTTTTTATTCTTTTGAATGAGACAAGAGTGTATTGATATTTTGTTCTTTTATGATTCATGTCTTTGATACAAGCTCGATAGAATATGTCATTATCTCAATTTAATTCTATTATCACTTATTAACTTGAGAAGCAACAAGGATTGTCCAATGATTTATTAAAGACATCATATCTTATAACAAAGATAGAAGAGACAATGTTTGATCAATAATATGCAACTTTGTTAAAGTTAGAGCAATTTTATTTTTGCACCACTATTATATTGATACCTATTCATTTTAGTTTCTTTAATGAGATGCGTGTTGCAACTACTAATGATACTTTGACCCTTAATATCAAGTGTAGCCTCAATAAAAATATTGATAAATTTAAGTTTGAAAAAAACCTTCTATACTTTGAAGAATATTTGTATGTCCTAAAAGAACCAACACAATTGTGTGGTCTTTAATTTCACCATGATTTTTTAGCTATAGATCATTTTAGATTTAATAAGATCTTGAAACTTATTTTCTAAGATTTTTGGTAGCCTCAAATGTGGAAGGCAGTGAAGGATTTTATATTTTTTTGTGACATTTGTTTAAGGTTCAAGAACCCTTGACATTGCCCTTATGGATTCTTACAGCCTTTGTCTATTCCAAGATGGTCATAGTCTTCTATTTCAATGGATTTTATCATGGATTTGGTGCCATCAAGTTTATTGGACAACATCCTTATGGTGATTGATTGATTCACAAAGATGGCTCATTTTATTCTTTGTAAGAAGACTGCTTTTAAAGAAGAAACAACAAAGCTCTTTCTTGACAATATATAATATATCATGATCTATCAAATGATATTGTATTTGATCGAGGATCCAAGTTTATATCTAAGTTTTAGAGATGTCTTTTTGAAATATTAAAGATGGATATTAAACTATCTTTGATATTTGATTCTGAGATTGATGGCTGAATAAAACAAGTTGATTAAATTTTTGAGCAGTATTTATAATGCAGTATCAACTATCAATAAAGAAATTGGATTTCATATCTATCATTAATAAAATTTATATATAATAATATTGTTCATGCTTCAACTCAGTAAATACCATTTTATTCGAACTATGGATACTATCTAAAACTTGATCTATGGAATATATCAAAGAACAACAATCCAATAGCCAAAGGGTTTATAAAGCATCTATTGCAATATCAAACAACCTTAAAGCTTCAATTGCAAATAGCTCAAGATACTTACAAAACATCTACAAATTAATTTAAAAATCAACCACCTACTTTTTATATTGGCGATAAAATATGGCTTCTTTGACAAAATATCAAAACCAAGTGGCCATATGATAAGTTGGACTATTGGAGGTTAGGACCATTTTTTATTTAGAAGCAAATTAATCCAATCGCATATCGCTTGGAATTACTATCTTTTATGAAGGTACATCTAGTTTTTCATGTCTTTTAGAACCTTATAGAGAATCACATATCCTAAAAAGAATACAATAATTACCACTTAGTATCAAAATCAAAGATCATGAAGAATATAAGATAAAAAAGGTGCTTGATTCATAACAAAAGTGGAGAAAATTAGAATATTTTGTTCATTGGCCTGGCTATGATATTAATGAGCGTACATGGAAATCAGCTAAAAATCTTGCCAATACGCCTCAAAAGATATAAAAAAATTTATCAACTCTATCCTTACAAATTCAAATATATTGAATGATAACTTTTAGTGAAGATTAGATTTGAAGAATACCTATAAGAAGGGAAATTAGCCACTATGTCAAATCTTCAAGCGTTGAGAGAATAAGATTCAGAAGATTCACTTACTACACAAGCTTTAAACAAACTAGTGCAGTTTTTATAGCCTTCAATTGAACAAAGTAAGGACAATATATTTCAGTGCCAAGTATGACCATGATTAGAGCCATTAAGAGCAACA
Source organism: Physcomitrellopsis africana (assembly GCA_036785485.1). Lineage (NCBI taxonomy): Eukaryota > Viridiplantae > Streptophyta > Bryopsida > Funariales > Funariaceae > Physcomitrellopsis > Physcomitrellopsis africana. The sequence continues at coordinate 1,250,956 of JAWRVF010000007.1, forward strand.
TCCAACTATACAAATATCAATTCCAATGCTCAAACTTTAATGATATTATTTGAGCTTAAAAAGGTAAATCTTTTTAAACTTGAGATCTTATTTGGAGGATGTTTTGAAGGCCACAATGAAGATCAAATCCTTGGATGGGATGTTTCAACAATGGAAGTACTAACTCAAGGCCATAGGCAATTTCTTCAAGGACTAATAGAATCTATTGCCCAAGAGCAAAGAATAGAATACATAGCTTCATTGATATAGTATATTTTTGACTTTTTACATATGTAAGAAGATTTTTAAAGATATGAGCTTTTCTTAGAACTTATTGTTAGAGAAAAGAGTGATATTAGGGACATATACTTCTAAAGTTCATAGAACCTTGTAGAATATTCTAAAGATTTCTTAATTAATGAAAGTTAATTAAAAAGCTTCCTAATTTGATGAAAGCCACTCAAAAAGCTTCTTAGACAAGAGTATATATTGGAGTTGAGGCTAAAGAATTCTTTAGTCTTGACAATATATCTCTTAAAGTTCTAATTCATTTTTTTTAGTGTTGTTTATATACTCATCTAAATAATTCAAGTCCTTATTGGTTTCTTCTTGAAACCTTTTATAATTCAAGTTTCTTGTTTTATATTCTCTTGTCTTTGATAATTATAAGTTACAAGTTGCAATATTGGAAGATATGTAAGTTGATGCAATACACTTACTGAATAGGAAAAATTTCAATGTCATGAAGAAGGATTATATTTGTATCATAGTAAACTTAAATATATTACTCAACATTATTCTAAAAAAAAATTCAATCATAAAATAACAAGCATCACTATTAAAAAAAGATAATGTATTAGAAAACAAGTTTTTCGAATTATAATAGGAACTATACAGCTAGATTCTTGTACAATATCTTGTGAAGGTTCTATTCTTTCTTCAAAACCTTCTTCTTAATTTATGATAGATACTTATTTAGGACCTTCAATACTTACAATTTTATTTCAAAAAGTTGTACTAACTTCCTATGAAGTAAAAGAAGTAAGAAAGAGTCCAAAAAAATGAAAGAGGAAGGGGGCAGCTAAGCCAAGTCACCCCCCTTGATCCTTGTCCTAACTTACCTCTAATAAGACTAATTTGAACTATATAAGGTTGGTCTTATCACTTACCATGCCTTTTTTATTCTACTAGTTTAATTCTAAGTGTATTTATCTTATATTAATGATCTTCAAGAACTTCTATCTCAATTCTTTAAGCTCCTTGAAGATTTGCCTTCACTATGGTCTCCAAAAGATCCTAATCAACCTAGAAGTCTAACTTAGTCCAATTAATTTGCCACTTATTGCTACAAATTCAAAAAATAATTAAAAATTATCCTAATTGGCCATTGATTTTAAAAGATAACCTCTAAGAATTTTTCAGCATAATCTAACTATATAACTATGTTAATCATGTTAATATTAGTCTATGGTGATTTTATGGTAATTTATTTACTTTTTTTGATATTTTAATGTTATGATTAAAATCACTAAATGCCAAAGAAAATTAACTTTAAATAGTGAATAAATTTGGAATTCCATAAAAAATTTATTACCAAAATAAAAATCTTAAATCCACTTATTATTATTTTTTCATAAATTTTAGAGATACCAATAGCCTTCCACGAATTTTAGAAGTAATTAGAAAGAGAGAATGAATCTAAGGAATTGGATAGCATTTGAATTATAATTGAGATGAAAAAAAAAATTTCAAAAAGATTTTTTCTCTCTTAGCTTTTTATAGCTATTTAGCAATTATGATTTGAATATATAATGAATTAATTATACTTTTTCAAAGTTTAAGCACATAGTTTAGTGATTTCTCCCAATAGCAGCTACTAGACCTTGACTTTTGAGAGCAAGATAAGCTCAAAATCTTGATTTTATTTATATATATATATATATATATATATATATATATATTAGATCTACTTGTTAGCTTTCTATGGATAGGTTGCATATCTTATTTGGAATTGTAGGCTAGAAGTTATCATTTTTTGAAATATATATAGTCTTGTCACTATTAATTGCATATTCTTTGTAGCAATTGATGTTTACTTCATTTTTTTATTATTTAGCTAATCAACCATCCTAAATTAAATATAATTAATTAGTTAAATTTCTATATTTAAGATAAAATCATTAAATTGATATAACTTGAATTTGATATAAAAAATCCATGTTGGATTTAATTACAAATATTTTTTTTTCTAAGTAATTTATTAATTAATTAATAATTAATAATTAATAAAATAAAATAAAATAAAATAAAAATCTTGTGAATTTTTAAACTCATGAATCAAAGAGGATTTATTTATCTCACAATTGATATGTATAAAAATCATAAGTAATTGAATTTTTCTTCTAAAAATATTACTTATAAAATCATTTCTATAGATATAGCAAAAAATAGTCATAATAGCTTAGTAATATTTAATATCATTAGATCTTCTACTAATCTAATTATTTTAGATCTATTGTGGCTAAAAAAATGTAATCTTAAAATAAATTGAATCTCTTATAACCTTAATTTTTTTCATAGTATATCTAAGGATATTTCCAACCAAGTAATAAATCAAAAGTCTAGAACAACCAAACTTTTATTTGTGGGAGCAAAAACATTTATGTATATTGTAAAAGAAGAATTGTTGTTTGTTGTTTTTGCAAGACATATTTCTAATAGTGGAAGGATATGAAGCAACCTTCCAATACAATTCAAAGAGTGTCAAGATATGTTTGTAAAGAAAAATATAGATCTTCTATTAGAGCATCATTTTTATTATTATTTAATTGATCTTCAAGACGAGGCTCAACCACCATTTGGACCAATCTACAACTTATTGCAAAATGAATTGGCTTCATTTAAAGAGTATATTGATAAGAATTTGGCCAAGAAATTCATATGCCATTCAAAATCTTCAGCAAGAGTTTCAATCTTGTTTGTAAAGAAAAAACGAAGGAAGAAGATAATTGCCACCTCTACCAATAGAAGTCAATAACAATCAAGAATTAAAAATAGAAGAGATCTTGGACTCAAGGCGACATTAAAATAGATTAAAATATCTTATATATTGGTGCAAATGTGATATTGGTGAATATACATAGGAACCGTCTAAGAATTTTGCAAATATAATAAAGAAGGTCAATACTTTTCATCAACGACATTCATTAAAAGCAAGTTAAAAAGTCCAAAAATCTTATAATTTAAAATAAGAGAGTTTTAATCTAGAATCCACTTTCTCCTTTCTTTACATTTTTTTTTAATAATTTTGTTATAAGAATTTTGCTTGACTAAGATAAAGAATTAACAATCTTCATAGCCAAATCAAAAATTATTATTTGAGAAATTATCAAAAAAACCACTTTAATTATCGCAGCCTTCACAATGATATAATCAAAATGAAGATCTTTATAAATGATTTTTTTTTTTTTGAATAAATGAAAAGATACAATATATTTGATATCACAACCTTCGAAGAGAATCTTAATATTTGGTGATATTATTAGAGATAGGAACTATTCCAAATAATATCTAAAATATATTATTTGAAGAAAGTTATGAAGGTCTCAACAATGATTAGATAACATGGTGGTCTTTTTGCCTTAATATAGGATATTATCATTAGTTGAAAAGACCTATAAACTATCTTCAAAGAAAATAAAGATCAAAATATCTAACAAATATAATTTTTCCTATTTAAGACTTCTTTAATATGTGATCACATTATTCCTTATAGAATTTATTCTTAAAAAAGAAGATAATATCATAAATATCTATATTTAGTAGTATATTTATTTAAATAAATAAAAATAAGTAGAATTAGATAAAACTAAGTAAAAGTAGATTAAATTATTAATATCTTATTAAAAAGCTTCTTAAAAGATTAGTAGATATGGATTTGATTTTACATGTGTTTATAAGTGATTGATAGGTTGAAAACTTTTCCAATAAGTTGACCACTTATATTACAAGTTGGTCATATAGTACACATATCAAAAACTTATCTTACAAATTAGATACATATCTTACAAATTAGACATGTATTATATGGCCTATAGAATATTGCTATGTAACTCCTTAGTTAGATAGAATATATGGAAGCAAGAGTGAGGTCTTCTTCACTTTTATCAATGCTTTCTTTTTAGTCTAGTTTCAAGAATCTCTAATCTTCTTGTCTTTGTGTCAAGGACAATAATTGGATGAAATCAAATAAACAAGTGAGACCTCTCTCAAAGAAATAAATATAAAGAAGTATATGTATTAAAAAGGAACTGGAATGGCTAATGCCAAAAGACAAGAAAACTAGAGACTCTTGAACTAGACTGGAAACAAGAGAGGAGTTGACAAGAGTGAAGAAGGCTTCACTCACTCTTGTCTCTATTTATACTATCTACCTAAGAGCTAAGTGGCGACGTTCTATAGGACCTCCAACACGTGTCCAATTTACAAGACACGTGTCCAAGTTGCAAGACACGTGTCGAACTTGCAGGGCAAGTTTCCTATATGTTCGCCACGTATTTAGCTTGGTCTTCAAGCTACCAACATGTGCGACATGTGGCTAACTTATTGACTAAGTTTCTAATCCAAAAGTCTACTATGGACACTTATAAAGTCAGAGCAGCGTCTATGAAGTTTCTAGGAAGTTTCTCTAAAGATATTATGGAATTAATTCTGCTTTTACCTTCTTTTATCTAGTTCTATCTGATCATATAGGTAACTATGTATATGTCCGTGACACTTTGTCAATAACTATTCTAATTTCTTCTTAAATATATATATTTTCTCTTTTCTTTTTATCATCTCTCTTTGGTGTACATCTTGCTTTGATTATTTATATTCTTTGAATTCTTGTCATGACAGTTGGACGCAACCAATAGTGGTACTATAGATTGATTAAATTGTAAAAGTACAAGCTTAAGACCTATCCCTCAAAATCTTATTTAGTTGTTATTGTTGTTTTTGAATTTGTTATATGAAAAGATTCTAAATCATTTAATACTCTTTTTCACAAATTCTTAAATTTATATTTTATTTAATTATTTTCTTATATAAATATTATTAAAAAAAAAGAAAAAGAAAAAGGCATTTTTCAGTTTTATCTCATTCATCCTTCAATTGAAATCCATCCTCTCTTTTACGAGACCTAAAAATAGATTTAAACCTCCATAACTAGTTTAAGACCAATATCTAGCCTTGTCCAGAGATTGTGACGAAGATGAACGTGGACGAATGATAAATACCGAATATGGATGAATATGGATGACCGACTGAAAAGATTCCCGACCGACTGAAAAGAATCTCGACCGACAGTCTCGGAGAATGGGCTTTACCGACGACGGCTCAAGAGCTTCACCAACTGCGAGCAAATTAGCCCAAGCAAGCGAGAAATTGCACGCAATTGATCGGGTCACTTCACAGCCTGTTTCTCCACTCGTATGAATTGTGGGTTCCTCTTACTTCCGCATAGTTCTGCGCTTCGCGACGTGGTTGTGGTGTGGGTGTTGAGTTCGAGCACAAGGAGCGTTGGTGTTGCGGAGCCAGGGAAATTGGAGTCGGAAGGAACATAGACCGACTTGTCGGGGGTTTGCTGAAGCTCACTGGGTTGAAGCTCATTCGCAATTTTTGGAAGTGGGGGCTAGGGAGGTGGAGGACCAGGCCGTGAGAGCATGGACAGCATTTTGAGTAAAGCAGGGGGGTTCTTGTTCGCCCAGAAGGCCTCAAACTTCTCCGACAGTCTCGTCAATGACGCTAACGTGAGTGATTGTTCTCCACTCAATCCCTTAAACTCTTTCCCTATGAGATGAGATCCGATGTTGGTGTGTTGTTAATATCCGTCGTCGCATTTCGCTCTTAATCTCTCTGTCTGGATTGGTGTGATGGATGAGGGGTACTTGTTTATTTTTGTGCAAAAGAAGTTTCGGCATTGTTTGAATCACTTAGCAGGTCATTCTAAGAATTGCGCCGAAGTGATAGTTAAGTTCTGACGGACGTTGAATGGGCTTGGGGTTTCGAGAATATGCGATTCATACAGTGGAGACCCAGCTATGCTTAGAACCCCTAGAATTCTTCGGCAATGTAGGGATTGCAGCCAAAGACGGGTGATTTTTTAACTGAACTTTGAGATCGGGCGAGTTGTACTGGTTTTTTTATACTTACATTTGTAGATCGCGTGTGTTGTTATGCTAACCTACTTTTTGGGTGGATATATGCAGTCGCTCTCAAGCAGCATATCCGAAGGCACCTCACGCTTCATCAGTCGCTTACAAGGTACTTGACTTCCTCGTTTTCATGGAAGTTTTGAAAAACCCAGCGTGTAGCATGCGGTTTCGATCTTGATTGTACTGCGTCTTCTTCGTAATGCCTGTCACCAAAGGTTGTTACACATATTTGGGTGGCTGAGACGAGAATGCATCAGAAAAAAATATTTCAGCTGCGATGATCAACAACGCTTGTGATCTGCATTGAGCAGGCAAAGTGCAGACACCGCTGCCGGAGCTGTTACAGAAGCACCAAATCCCCAAGGGCTTGTTCCCAAAGAACGTCCTGAAGTACGAGTTCGATGAAGCAACAGGGCAGCTAGCGGTAGTGCTTCCATTCCCATGCGAGGTGCGGTTCAAAGACGATTCCATCGTGCGGTATGATCAGAGAGTAACGGGGGTTCTGTCCACAGGCGTGCTCAAAAACATCGAGGGCATGAAGACCAAGATCCTGATGATGTGGTCCAAGGTGATATCAGTCACCATGGACAAGCCAGAAGCCACCAAGGTGGTGTTCATCTCGAGCATTAACAAATCTCGGCCTCGAGATGCTTACATCCTTCTACGAGACGGTATTGAGGTGGACGATTTCTAAGCCCGATCAGCCTGGAGGATTACAGACACTTATCGAACTGATGATTTCCTCTTGTGCATTGCACAGGTGTGAGATTCAGAGGAATGGATCGGTGCCGGTGTTTGTGGCTGAAAGCCTACATCTCAAGCTTCGTGCCTTCGCGATTTTGGGACTGATCCTCTAGTGCCAGTGCCGATTTTCCACTCTTATCTTCACAACAGACTCTGGTGTCCGTGTTGATCGACTACTGCTTTGTCTTACAGCCTTAAGATGATGTGAAATTGCCCTGATGTTGTTGCATCTTTCATTCGTTTGATTGCTATACCTTAAGTTTTAGGATGGAGATGATCGTTCACTTGTACATTCTGGGACAAAGCTTCTGCCCAACACCCTGCTGGGTCTGTTAGATGAGCTTTCATGCAATCTGAGACCTCATACAATTTGATGCAAACTTCATATCCTACTTGTTTTTGTGAAAACTAACTTGGAATTAGATGCATGATGAACATAATTGGCGTTTTTGTTTGGAAACAGAATTACAATGGATAGAACATGTAACTTAAAATTTGTGTATGAAAGAACAATTCAGAATCGAAGGTAATGAATAGAGAATATTTTAGAGAAACCACTAATCTTGAGCAATAATCGCTTTTGTTGCATAAATTGTTTTGAATAAACTTAAGAATCATACCCTATATTCTCAAAATATCACAATTTTTTAATATATATATATTAGTACCCTAACACGGGAAATTGAAACCTGATCAAGTCGAGTTCAGATTAAGTAAAAATTATTACAGGTATTTCAACTTGGCTAAGATTTTTAAGTTACATGTTCTATCCATTGTAATTCGATACAGTAAGATACAGTAAGAATCAGGTCAAGTAACAGAACTATGTAAACAATAAAATCAATAGGCTTAAAAGATTAAAAGAGGACCTCGAAGTATTAAAAGCGCTTCGAAGTATTAACATAATGTTTAGCATCAAAAGATTGAAACAAAAGAAACGTAACTATTAATTGAATTATATTTTATTTTGAAATGTGACAACATTTTACAAATCACAGACGTGCTGTTTGAATCCTGTCTTTTGTATCATAAATAAGTTCCTGTAATTCCTGTTTAAACCAAAGATGTTCTTCTTTTATTCCGTTTCATTTTAATTCTAGTTAGTGTATATATATATATATATATATATATACACACATATATATCATTCTAGATTGGGATAATTTGTCTGTTCCCAGTGAGTGAGCATGTGGTCAACGTTAAGCTCCACCTTGCTTTGAGTCTACCTTTCGGTCGGAACCAGCAGGGCTTTGAGTTTACGACATGAAGCACAAAGATCGATCTGAGGTGAAGATTCTCCACTGCTTCAATCCGGAAGGAGATTTCGTGAGGAACATGAATTGAACTGATCCAATTTACATTAGAATTGAAGTCTGTGTGACTTCTGATCAGAAGCTGCAAGTTGGTTCAGCAATTTTCGTGTTTGCTTCAGGAATCGGGGGAATAGAATTTGCCACTAAGACTGGATCCGTGACAGACATTGTGCTTGTTTAATCTTCACAAGCGGCAAATCTGGATTTTAATCATGGTAATTAAGGGAGCAGCTTCTGTTTTTGTGACTGTATCAAGGTCGTAACAATTCATGTAGAAACTTGCAAGACTCTCAACGAAGAAGTGCACGGCGGCATGAAGACTCCGGGCCTTGGATACGTTGGGTCGAACTACATTGCGGCTGCCGCAGATGATGGATAGCTCCATTGTCTGGCACTGCCGAAACCGGCTTTGTCCACCGTAGAGATAGATGCACCATAGTAATGCTGCGCTCAACTCGCATGAGGTAGTCGAACTTCGAGAGCAGCGCCATTGGGTTTGGGCACTGCAGATTGTGGCTTGGGAAACATGGATGGGATTAGATTTTGAATCTACCCCTACCGCGTGACTGACAATGCTCAAGTCAATTTAAGTTGCTCTCACGGCTACACTCATGAAATTAACTCCAGGGACGCCAATCTGAAAAAACCCGCGTAGTGTTACAAAACCTGCAGTCTTATAGTTGATTATCTCCCCGAAACTCATCCTGAAAGATCCATAGAGATCACATTCTAATAAATGTGCAGCCCCTCTCTACGGATATTCTTGTATCAGAATATTGCAATTTACCATCAACAGTGCAATATCCGCAGTCCTTTGAGTCAGGCTACATCCTTGTAATTGTGAATGAGTTGTCGCATCGCAGCTTCGCAGGAGGGTCCAGACTGAACGTTGTGCCCATCGTACGGTGCATAGCTTAGCGGTGGTCGATAATATGTTCAAAATATTTGATTGCCAACAGGTTTCATGCAAATGAAAAAATTTGAAGGTGAAGGTCTTATTACCATTTCAAATTTACAGACTCAAAGGAATTTAATCTTATGTTTTTAACATAGTTAAATATAGTGGCAATACCTTTTAAAAATGGGAAAATATCTCTTGGAAACCCTATCAAGCCAAATGGATCTTGAAATAATATAAAATTGCCTACATGCAAGGCGCAAATGTCCATTCTAATGTAGTAATGTGAGAGGCTTTGTAGTCTGTGATACCATGAGTTGGCTGAGGTAACCTCCAATCAAGAGTATGAAAAGAGCATTTGCTGTTACTTAGTGTCACACGAAGTATCAGTCTTCACATCGCACATGTATCTCTGCATGGATGATAACAAAACGTTGAATTAGAAAAGTGCCTTATGAGCAACAGCCACAGCAGAGAGGAAACTTACACACTGATCTCTGTAATGTTCTCCACGAAGGAGAAACAGCAACTAAAAGCCGGCACTATTAGATAATGTGCTAACAAGAACCACGTCAAGAACTAAGGTATATATACACACACTACTTGAGGATGCCAAAGTGAAGTGCACCTACCTTGAAACGCTCAATTGTGAAGCTGAGGTCAACCATTGCTTGTCAAGAGTCTTGATGGAACATTTGTTATCATGTACACAAGGTACATATCCCTTCGTTAATTTCCTACTGTTCTGATGTAGCTGAGATGTTTGAAGTTATCAAATAATTTTAATAGACATGACCTAATTTTCTAACTCCTCGATGCTATCTTCATCGTCTTCCTCGTCACCAACATATTCTAGTAAATCGGAACTATCTATTTGGTCCAACAAATCAATGGTAGGTGACAGTTTCTTGGCTTCTCTACTAGCCTTAGGCTTCCCAGACGGAAGTTGATGTTGGCTAATACTCGCTCTCCATGCTACATCATCCTGGAAATTGTCATCGTCCTCATCATCTTCATCCTCATCATCCTGAAATGTAAACCCCAACATGGAACCATTATCACCTCATCCGAGCAACCCGCAATTACAATGCAGATAAAGATGTAACACTTTTTAAAAAGGAAACTGGAAACAGTTAACTTGAGCTTAAAAATACGACAAACATTGTTGGCCATGTAGCACACATAGCAATCACAGTCGCACCTCTTTATCACCAATATCAATGGCTCCTATCATTCCATCGTCGTCATCCTGCGACAGCAAATCCGTTTGAATTCATTACTCTGTAAATTGCTACCTGGTTAACCATAAGCGAAGACCTGCTACCACTCTCATTTACTACCCAGTTTTGGAACAACACACTACGTGTTACAAAATTTCCAGGTAACTAAATTGTGTTTCTATCCAAAGAATGAAGAGACATTGTCAAAGCTGCAAATATCTTCTGAGTTGATAACATACGCTACGGTGCAAGGGAAAACAGATGTTTACAACATATGAGTCAAAATAAGAACAACAATTTTATTCAAAAAAAGCATAACCAAAACTACACAAAACAAACACATGCATATATAACCTCATTGTTGATTGAATAATATATTACTAACTGGAACAGTTGAAATACCTCAAGCAGCTCGTTTTCTCTTCCTTCTCTCTCTTCTCTGTCCAGTATTTCCTGGAGCTCTTCTCGTGTTATTAGTATGCCGTCCTGCAAACACAGTTCAACTCATCAGAAGAGCAAATCCGACAACATGGGATGAGAAAGGAAATCTTAATAAATACTTGGGATGAAATTAAGAACACTTCCACCTAACGGTTAAAGTTGCTTGCATCAAATGCTCAATACATCTAAGGTACCGTTGAAATATTAAACACCCTCTACTAGTGAAGCACAACTTATTGAATTCCAGTTAAGACAAGTCCGAGCCAACCCGCAAACTACACACTCAAAATCATATCATCCGATTTTCATGCAACACACTTAAGAAGTTACACCGAAATAATTTAGCTTCTCCTGGATCAACACAGATAACAGAAAATTATAGAAACTTCTGCCAAGCAAGAAATGTAAGATTAGTTCCTTATATAACTCGAGACAAGGATAGTGATAGCTGGGCTTAAACTTACATCTTGCAATTGGTCGACGATGTCTGGTGTAGGCTCATGCAAGTTCTCATTCCGATAGTCAGCAACAGCATCTGGATCCTGTTCGTAATTTTTAGTCGGATAAACAGGATCTCCTCCCCAAACTGCGTACATGCCCCAGTAAGATTCCAGGAAGTCAGATCTACTGTTCTACACATGAAAGTTAGCTATAAGGTGCAGATGATCGTGGTTGAAGATTCACCAGTTTGCAACTGGGGATATTCTTCAAAATATGTGTTAAGACGTACCTTGTTTAATTTCCTCTTCAGGCATACGCAAAGTTAAAGGATCACGAGCAATACGAATATCGGTTCCCTGCATGCGTCGGTATTCTCTCTGAGATTGATGTTGTAACATATCCAGCAGCTGATCCACAACACCTTCACCGGTTAACTTTGCCATATCTTCAACAGCCACCTTGGAGGTATCTTTCTTCCATTTTTCCACCCATTCATGGTAATACGCCACCGCTCCAACCGCTTTTCTGCGTTCTTCCTCTTCCCGCATTCTGCATGCCAGTAGAATCAGTAACAACTTAAGATGGGAAAACACATAATGGCACACAAACATATTGATATTCCACACACTACTCATCTAGATTCTGAATTCACCCGTCTCAATAATTCAACTCTACTCTGTTTAACTCAGTGATTTATGATCACATGAATCTAACACCTCAAAATCAAGAAGATGCAGCCTGAAAATACGAAAAATTGTACTATACATAGGAAAACGTAGCCACCTACCGCTCCTCGTAAAACACGCGCTTCCTAGCTCGCGCTAAACTGGCCTCAGCAATCGTGGGTTTATCACCAAAGAGCTCAATTTGACCCGCTTTTGCCATTGCTGCTGCCATAACCTATCATCAAGCCATCAGATATCAGCTCCATATACCGAGAGACTACTCGTCTTATCATCAGCACCAATTGCCCACTCCTCTATACAAAAGTAAGACAAAAAAAACTTTCTCATAATAACTTCAACCCGACCGATTAAAAACTCAATTATTCCATTCCACAGCATTCGTCCTCATCACCCAAAAGAATGTTTCAATCCTGTTAATTAACCAAATAAGAGAAAATTACTCAGTTCCACCATGGGACGTACACTGTCACTGTCACCCATGCGCTTCTGCCATGCACTCCAAGGCTCCTTATCTTTGGGAGGTTTCTGAAAATTCCACCACAGCTCATCGTTTGCCAATGGCTCGTCCGACTCGGGCACAAGACCTCCTTCTCTCTGAGAAACAATCCCGGAATCTTCCTCTTCCTCCTCGTCATGAGCACCAGACTCCTCCTCCTCCTCCTCCTCCTCCGCTACTTCCTCTTCTAATTCCTCTTCAAATTCATTCGGCACCCTCTGAGTGTTTCGGCTCCTCCTATCGGAAACACCATCCCTACCAGACCTTGCACTGCCACGAGTCATTTCCCCTCTATCTCTAGGAGTAGACGCCTGCCCCGACCTAGCAACGCGCTTCGCATCATCTCCCCAGTACGCAGATGGGGGAAATGGCGCCCTGGTACCGTAAGAAGGCGAAGGCTCGCCAGTATTGGGATCGACGTAGCTAGTGTAAGCTGGGTCCTCGGGAGGCATGTCCACTTCATCACTCTCATTGCACCTCACCTCAAGCCGTCCTCTCCCCTTGCTATTTCTCCCACCCCACAAGCTCAAAATTCTTATACCCCTACCTCTACGCGGCACGAGGGACCCAGAAATACCACCCACTCCTCCAGATAACCATGCATTCCTCCTGCTCTTCACCAAAACCCCGTATCCTTCACCATTCCGTTGCAAACGCACGGAGCTGCAATTCCCCTGCACGCAAACACTGGGAGCGCAAGGAAGACGACTCTGCAAGATGATGCAGCGAGCCTCCATTTGTGCATGCAGCCAAGCAAATCGACCTCCCAGAAGAAATTTTTTTTTGTCAGGCTTTCATGGGTTCGAAGATATGAGCTCCGCGACCTCGATGCTCCCCTTCACAATCCTTGCAAATCCCTGTCGAAACGAATCCATGCCTCGGTGAAGTCTTCGGGGTTTAGGGTTTATCCGTTCCAGCTCAGTCAATGGGTCTCGCTGGGATGGATAATTTCCTTTATCGCCGATTCATTTTTCGTTGCGAGCTCATTCATCGTTTAATTTAGGAAAAAACTGGAAAAGGCTGTTCACACCGCAACCCATTTCATATAACTAAGAATCGTTGTTGTTGTTGCATTTAATGGGGGAGTTAGACGAGGTGAATGGTTTTGAAGAATGTGTTTTGGAGAATTTGTGCGTCATAGGAATGCTATTGTATATATGTTTTTTTAGAGAATTCATGGTCTTTTAAAGAAAGTAATTCTTTGTTCTTTTCTTTACACTTACAATCTTTATTCACATCAGTTTCTTCTATCTGCTCATTTATACAAGTAAATATTTTAATGCTTTGAATTGAGTTCTTAATAGGAATTCTCTTTAATATTATTTGTAAGAAATCAATGTGATCCAATTTCATTTAAAAGAGATGTACTTTTTTTAGGTGAAACTTTATTTAATCAATCTATCTTGTTTGATATTTTCTTATAAGCATGTTATCACATTGGTAATTTATTTTCACAACTGTAAGTTTTTTTTGGAGTAATTCTTGATTATAATAAATAATTCATTATTGATCAAAGTAAAATAAAAAAACTAATAAGTATTTTTTATTAATCATTTGGAACTAAGTTTGACATTTTAATGATTGTAGATAAATTCATCACTAATTGACACCTAAACTACTTTAATACAAGAATTTTATTTTTACTTTTTAACAAATAAAATTTCTGAAGATCTTTACAATACAACCTCTTCATCCAAAGATTGTAGGTATCCGCACTATACTTGAAAATTGCGGTTATTTTAAAAATAGGGTTTAAAAGTTGATGCGACCACCATATATCTAGTGGATTTAATAATTTGTAAACTATAACTTCCGCCTTGTAAGAATATTCAAGAACAGCTTGGACATAGATAGAAAATAAATAGAAAACTGTGGATAAGACCACCTGGTGCAAGGGCAGGTAATAAGAGACAAGCTAAAAGACACTTCTTCAACGAAAGCACATGGAAAGATTTAGAGCATGTAGACCATGGAAAAGATTTAACATTCTAATTCCAGATTCATAATTTCTTTCAACAATGACAAGCTAGTGTCAATAAGGCTGCTGAACTGCACACAACCTCCACTATTAACACAGACAAGGCCATGCAACTACTTCAATAATGAAATGGAAGACCAGAACAAGCACCCTGTTCTCACCTGGCATTGCAGAGGACCAAGAAACAGGCACCATTGTTTTATCAAAGAATCCAAGACAATGGTGGCTATCCATATCATGTGGATCGAAAATCTTACTACCTTCAACCTAGTTTTAAAACATGGTGTACACATGCCCTACAATCATCTTCGATTCACAGATGCCGAGCCTATCCTCTTCCTGAGAACTTACTTACAAAAAACCCCAACTAAACAATTCTAAGCATTCGCTGACACTTTCCTTCCATCTTCGATGAAGTAAATTGCCGACTCTGGAACCTGTACAAACGTTCAAAAATGACATGTGAGTTGTATATTTTTTAAAACATTCTGCCTTATACGTTGAAATACATACATTCACATGTCAAAATACGATAAACAATAATAATGAATTATACTGCAAACCAAATGAATGTTGCCCCAATGATAAAAACGAGTCACTTACACTCTTCCAGGTATCCGTAATGAACTCGACTATATCATACATGATATCTCCTTGAACATCTATTTGCTCTTTGTCCGTTGGACCCTACAAAAGAACAAAACCAAAAATCAAGCTCTTCTGAATTCTTTAACGTAGCAGATCAAATACACATGCAACGAATCAGAGCAACCCATTAATGAACGTCATAAATAGAGAATTGATATTATGGTCCTCAAAATTGCCTCGAACCCAGACTCATCAAACTGGTTTTTATCATTACTACAACTAATCCACTCCAAACCAATTAGTTGAATAGCTATCAGCACACGCATTCTTCCAAATAAATGAACAAATACCGATTATTAGGAAGTAACATTACTTACTTTCACTACAGACGCACCACTTGCAAATTTCTTCCCCAATTTCTTAGAAGCTTCACTCAACTTGATTCCTGCAATTCCGTGCTCGTCCAATCAGCACCCAATTTCGCCAAACGGAGACAAAAAGCACGATACATGGAAAATTGCGAAAGGAAAGAGAATCCACTTTCATCAAAATTGGAAAACTTCCTTTCGAAGTACACTAATTATGCTATGGTGAACAAGATCATGAACGTCCCATAAAAAAGATAGAGGTAGTTGTGTAGGTAGTACCATTTTTCTTGCATTTAACAAAAATGAACACAAGAAAACAGGAACTACAAAGACTATGCAGTGGACCTGTAATTCTATTCAAACGATTTAAAGGATACACTGAACTCACCAAACATATCAAGGCCCTTGATAATAGTAACACATTTGCGCTTATTTCTCACTATCTTCTCCACAACGACCTCAGGCTTTTCCTGAATAACAAAATCATGTCAGCAAATATGATAGTAGCCTCATTGCTAATTAAATTTATCGAAACAGAGGAAACTCCTGCTCCCGGGTGTAAACAACGTAAGCACCTGCATGTCCTCAAAGGTTACCTTCTTCTTTACTTTTCCACCCGGTAACCTCTTGACTTCTTCCTCCTTTTTCGGCTCTGATGAGCTTCCTGCAGTACAATGAGGTATAAGCAAACATCAATATAAAACGTATTTAGAGGCTTTATAACCACTGTTGACATCAAAAGTTCAAAATAAATTTAAAATAAAATAAAACAGCAGAAGAGCAACAAAGCAGATGAACAAGTGCATGATGTCAACAGAAGCCTTCCATGAAGATGACCTAAGATTAACATTATGTGAATAGGACCAAAATGGACATTAAACGTAAGACCTAATCTAACAATTCCCAGCTAGCCTGAAAGGATCAAAGAATTGTACCTTCCCCTTTAACACCATCCTCCTCTCCTCCTACAGTTAAACCATCCAATTTTTCTGCTGCTTTATCAGCAGCCTCTGGAAAACATACGAAATATAAGAAAATAAAGGTAAATATTGTTAGTTACTTCCCAACATGAAAGAGCATGAAACCCTATATGTATGATTGTGACCTGTGAAAAATATATCCTCGCCAAATTAATTGTTCAATTCGCTGCACAAGAATCAACCAGAAAAACCACCTATTTTCAAATTAGTGGAACTCAAACCTAGGGTTCACCCAGCAAGGTGGACCAGGACATGTGCGCTTGGCGATTCAGAGAGAAAACAGCCCACATAATCAAACGTAGAAACAATGAACACAACAATCCAAACCCCATCAATCCACAGAATTGTACCTTGCACTAGTTGCGGATACAAATCCAGCGCATTCTTAATGAGCCATGGCTTGCACTTCTCGAAATCAGGGCTGAACTCGCAGTATTCAGCCGGCATCGAGCAAACTGCGCACCTCCCCAATTCACAACTCCCCGATCAATAGACCAAACTTCATGAAATTCAGCCCAACACCCAACCTAGGGCTTCAGTTGCGGGACTTGGGTGGACCCGAATCAGCACCAATTTGCGCACAGTAAAGAGGGGAAAGACGGTACCAGGGCAATAGAGCACTTGAACGGGCTGGAGCTTCACGGCCATTGCGAAAAGCTGTGAAATGACGACCCGGGCTTGATGCAGCAGAGCAAGTGTGCAGCAATTTAGGGGTAGCGACAGCGGAGAGTCTCTTCGAGCCCACGCATCGATGAGACAGAGGAAGCCTCTGTTCCCTTCCCCGTTCTCACGTTCCCACGTTCCAGGCCTCTGCCGGTGTGAAAAGAGCGGTTGCATGCCAAGTCAGCAGTCTGAGGAGTATCTGACTTTTTTGCTTTTTGAATCATGTTCAAGTCATTGTCGCAAAACCAGTACAAATTACTCGTTTCAGCATTTGAAATAAATGTTTAAGTTCGACTTTCAAAACTGTGAGTAAATTAGATGATTTCGACAATTTTTTTGAATTTACTGTATTCTCAGAGGTGTTATTTTTTGTCAAATGTGTATTACTTACAAAACTGGTTACTTCTATCTATATTGAACTCACAATTTTTTACATTTCACAAAATCCAACGCCTAAATAAAACTACGTTTTAATATCTTTCTTTACTTAACAAATTGACTTTGATGTTTTGACTATCCAATTTATATTCTAATTAAGCATTCCAAATATTAATTATGCATACAAGACCATATCATAGAACATAAATAAAATCCTAACAAATTTTAGAAAAATATCAAACACCAAATAATTTGAAAGCAATAATATATGTATTTAAAACTGAATAAAATAAATACTGAATATATATATATATATCAAATCTATGATATGTATTATGCCTAGAAAAGATACACGCATAGTAATTAGTCTAATAATTCTCTATTTTATTACAATAAGATAACTATTATAAATTCAAATATAATTAAATAATCTTACATCATTTTACAATGGTCCCAAGCTTGAGCAGTTATTTATATCAAAGATAGTGAAAGATGTGATGTTGTCCAATTCATATAATGACAATTTTAAGCTTTAGTACTTGCTTACATCAAAGGTTGTCAAAGATGTGAGATTGTTTTATTCATTTGATAATAATGCCAAGGTTTAGTACTTTTTTATATCAAAGACAAGCAAAGATTCAAAGTTGTTCAATTTATTTGGCAATAATGTTAAGCTTTGAACACTCTCTCATATCAAATGTAGTTTAAGATGTGAGGTTGCCCAATGGTTCATATGGTTCATAAAATAAAAGGTTGCCCAATGGTTTATATGGTTCATATGGTAATGGTGAAAGTTTATGTGAAACCTTGAGTACTAATTTATGTGAAAGTTAGTCTAAGATGTGAGTTTTTCCAATTTATTTGGCAATCATATCAACCTTGAACACCAACATATATCAAAGCCTAGTCAAAACTAATATGAGATGTGAGGTTGTCCAAGTCATTTGGCAATCATGTCAAACTTGAATACTAATTTATATGAAAATTATTCTAAAATGTAAATTTTCTCAATTTGATTGACAATGATATCAACCTATTCAATGAAGTGAATTCATCATAATCATGATAATGATGACAATAATTTCAATATCAAAAATAACCACACACATCATCCGATTCCAACTAATTTCAATATAAAAAATAATCACAAATCAAAGATAACCAACTAATATCAATATAAAAAATAATCACAAATCATCCCATCTCGGAATCGCTTGCTCTCGGAGGAGCTGGCTGGGATCCGGCCTCACAGAACCGTTTCAATCTGAAGAATAGGATGAACGACGAACGGTTCTCGGCCAACTTGCACATTGAAGGGTTCACGTATGCACTTATCTACAACCCCACCTAGCGTATTACGTAACTACGTCGCATCACATTACGCATAACATAGCGACAATTGGACTAGCGAACATACTAACTACGTTGTCGATGTATCTAATAAAATCCAGTCTTCAGGCAGAGCACGGTTAAAGACCCGTGAGCGATGGTCCATCAGGCATTGATATGCAGCAGGGATTCGGGCCACCTACCTCGAACTTACTCATCTGCATTGAGGGTGGTTTGCAGTGCCATCCTCTCGTAGAGTTTGCTCTTTCTTTTTTTTTTGGACACAAAACACAGTACACGAGCAGCTTTGGAGTCCTGCCTTCGATCCGAGCGCAGAACTTAACACGGGAAGCGCGAGTCGCTTGTTGAATCTTGACCTCGCCGATTAAGATGCTCTCGGAGGAGCTGGCTGGGATCGGGCCTCACAGAACGGTTTCAAGAGCAATTTCTCGCGCTTCAGGGCCAGCTTCTCTTTCTCCAGAGCTAGCAACTGCTCTCGATGCTTCTGCTCGTTTTCGTCCTGGCTTTGCAGAACCGGGACCAGAGGAAGAAGGGCAGAGTTGAGTGCATCTTGGATATGTTGCTTGATGAACGGGGCTAACCTCACAATTAGGTCATGAGATTCATCGATACTCTTTCTCTTTCTGCCAGCGTACTTAGAGTTGGTTTCGTGACATCGTCTGTCACCTGTAACTTGGCATTGAGATTCACTGGTTGCCGACCCTAAATCTTCGCTCAATCCTTCGTCTTCGCTGTCCGTCTCCTTCAGCCATTCAAGGTCCTCGTTCCTGTACATCTCCTCTGAAGACTGCCACATATGTCAAACTCGCTCACGTCTTCCTGAGCAGATTTAGTTGGCACAGCTTGAATCAGGTAATTCGACCCTTCCATCCCTGCAGCGGGAGCAAACAAAATACCTTCGTGGTCCTTCGATCTGCATGCTGGTTGAAGCGCTTCCTTCTGCACAAACTGCATGGTCTCTTCGAGATCGTCGACAGAGTCGACTCGAAAACGAGAGGGCAACGGTGAGAATAATCACTTCAGCTCTGGATAGTTGTACTCGATGTAGAACGCTGCGGCGTCACGAGCGTAGCCCGCTTCTTCTAAAGATATTCTAAGTAAATCTTAATCAAAATCAAAATTCAATAGGAGATTTAAAATCTCAATAATTATCAAATTAATCATTGATCTTCATTCAAAATTTATATAATTTTTGATTTATTAGTTAAAATTTGAAAGTATTGGAATTTTTAAATTAGGAAAAAAAACTCCTAATCTTCTAGGATTTTAGTCATTCTCTTTCACAAATCTTGATGTCAATCTTTTAGTATCAATATCTCCTTTTTAGACTATTTATATATTCTAAAATTTTATAAAAATATTGAAAACTAAATCAACTACTAGCTCAAAAAAGAACCTTTTTAATTTAATTGATAAATTGCTCAAAATCATAGAAATTCTTATTAACCCTCAAAATCCAATTTTTAAGATCCTAGCTCACTTAAGTTCTAATAACTTTTGATCTAATTATTGGATTAAGCTCAAATTTGTAATAGATATTTAATATAACTATATTTATAAATCTATAATTTTTCATCTATAGATCTATTACAAAACTCACAATATGCTCTTAAATGTGAATCCACTTTATTTCTTAATAACTAGAGTCATCTGAATAGAACCTTGACTTTGTATAGCTTTGTATAGTCAAGGTTCTATTCTTCATTACATAAAGTCATTACAAACTCAAAAATCTTGAAATCAACACTTAAAAAAATTATATTTAGTTTATTTTCTAACTTCACGTTTTGATCAACAAAAGAACTTCCTATTTTTTGTAGGTGCACAGTTTTGTACCTTGAGGTTTGGTTTTAACCTTGGTTCACAACCGGCCTTCCTTGGATATCAATACAAGATTTTCTTATGTAATTTTTGCTAGAAATTATCCTTTATTTTGATCTTAAGATGTTTATAGTAGTAATTTTGCTAATCTATTATATTCTATCTTGTTTATGGTCCTGCAAAATAAGTAGAAGCCTTTTTTATATAAAAGTAACATTAACACTAAATATTTTTATTACTTCTCTATTTTTTTTTTATTATTTTTTTTATTTATATTTTTTAAAGTAATTCTGTTATTTAGTCTTTAATTAAGTTTTTCTATAATATATGACTTATTTTGCTCTTTCATCCTATAATCATGTTATAATATGACATTACAAAGATTAATTATAAGATTTACAATAAGAAACTTTTTACTATTGTGGATTCTTTCCAAGAATGGTGCCATTTGCTTGAAAGCACTTCACATCCACTAATTATGTATACAAATCATAAGAACCCTTGGTATTTCATGTTGGTTCATATTTTAAATCATCATCAAGCTTGTTGGAATGTGTTTCTATTTCATTTTGACTTTAACATTACATATCAATTTGGTATCGTGTGACATGATGTTAATTTGAGAATATATTGGATACTTGACTATAGAAAATTTACTTATAACTTATTAAAAAAACTCCAATAAGTGATTTATTTTTAATAAAAAATAAAAATAATATAATAATAATATTATATATATATATATATATATATATATATATATTCATAAAACATTCTTATATTTAAGTAGGTTTGTACATAAATTTCTTCTATGGAATATAGAAAATCTTTAATGTCATTTTTTTTATAAAATCACAACTAACACATTATTAATAAATTAAATTGTCAATAACTTTCAAAAAAAATCCATAATTTCTTTTCAAAACCTCATCTTCATATCAAAATTTTATTATAGCTTTATATATCCATTTTTCTATCTTTATAAAATCTTAGCTCCTAAAAATCCCTTTAGCTTGTTCAAAATGCTCAAATTACAACAAAATCCTTCAATAGCTTATTCACTTATAAGGATTAATTTTTTTCTAAATTTTTTAATTTAATAACTTTTGATTCAACTATTTAATTTTTATCAATTTTTTTTAAAGTGTAGATTATATATTTAAGCTTCATCACAAAAAATTTCAACCATAGATTTGCTTTTGACCATCAGATATCTAAAAAATCCTAATAAGTATTTAAAACCCTAATTTATAGACATCATAGCACTATTTTCTTCATATCTCAAAAATCCAAAATCTTAATGTCACAAAATTTTTGTATATAGTTTTATAATATAAAAATATATATTTCTGAAAATTTTGAACCAAAAACTTATCAAATTGCCTAAAATATAGCTCAAAACATAACCACTAATTAAATAGGGTCACTTATTGCCTTTAGATTGTAAGTATTAACTTCAACTCCTAATATCTCTTTCATCTCAGCTTGGATTTTATTAAGCTATATATAAAAAGTATATTAAAAAAAATGCTCTTTCCAATCTTAATCACCAATTCTCTATTACTTTCTATACAAGTGAGTTATATCCAAAAGAGTGGCAATAGATACCATTTCAATACTTTAACTTTGAGTGCCTATGTCTCCTTCATAAAAAGTCCAAATCACTCAATTTTTATATTAAAACCATAGCCAAAAATCTAAACTTATTGATTTTAGCCTTTGATATTCAAATGTTGTCAAAAAACAAATCCTAATTCCTAATAAGGCCTCAGGTAGCCTCCTTGAAGCCCATTGGATATAACTTTTGGCCAATAGGAATAGAGACTTCTATCATCCATCTCCATTCACCCACATGGATGGCCTAATTATTCTTTTTTACACTAAAATCACTTTTTAATCTTTTTTCTAATAATATTTATATAATATTTGTTCTAAATACCAAATAAAAGAAGTAAATAAGATCTTAAGGATTACGAATATCTAACAAAGGTGACTCAAAATATATAAATTTATTATTAATATAAAATTAATCTCAAAAGTCACTATTAAAAAAAAATAATATTATATAAATTTCAATAATAGCCCTTTTAAATAGATTCTTTTTAAACTAACAACCTAATTATATTTTATAACTAATAAAAATTTATTGACATAGCTTTTATTTAGCTACATAGTAAATTGTACATAATATATATATATATATATATATATATATATATAATATTTTCACATTATAGCCAAATTACAACATGATATCAAATAGTAACAAAGATTGTCAAATATTTTATCAAAACAATCATATCTTACACCAAAAGAAGGATAAGTAGCATATGACTAGTAACAAATGATATTCCTAAAACTCAAGAAATTTTGTATTTGAATAACTTTTGTATCAATTCCAATAGATTTTTTTATTTTTTGATCAAATTTATATAACCTTGACTATAGACCTTCTTATTTTTGATGTTAAACATTGTTCCTCCAATATCCACAATGATTCAAGTTTGAAGATGGTTTCCTCTATTTTGAAGAATATTTTTATATTCCAAAAGAGCCATTATTTTTTTGTATTCTCCAAACATATCATAACTTTTCAGCTGTAGAATATTTTAGGTTCAATAAGGCATTGGAATTCATTTCTAGAAATTTCTTATGGCTTCAAATGTGGAGAGCTATTAAAAAATTTGTCTTTTTTTGTTACATGTATTCTAGATCAAAGAATCCTTGATATTATTTATATAAACTTCTTCAACTGCTACCAATTTTAAAACAACCATGGTCTTCTATTTCTATAGACTTTATTACAAATCTTCTACCATCAAATTCTTTTGATATCATATATATAATTGTTGATTGATTTACCAAGATGGTACATTTTATCTCATATAAAAAAGCTATTATTGATAAAAAAATAATCAAATTTTTAATTGATAATATTTATTGGTATTATAGATTTTTAGATAATATTATATTAGATCAAAGAATGTAATGTATATCTAAATTTTAAAAATCACTTTTTGAAAATCTTTGAGTAGATATCAAGCTTTCTTTAGTATTTCACTTATAAATTAATAGCCAAACAAAAAAAATCAACTAAATCCTAAAATAGTATTTAAGATATATTATTATTATCAATAAGATGATTTGATATTTTATTTGTTTCTAGCCAAATTTACCTATAATAATATAATTTATATGTCTACTTAATAAACTTTAATTTATTCCAATCATGGCTGCCATCCAAAATTGAATATATTATCTATTGATAGATTTGAAAATCCAATGACAAATGACTTTGTAAGCCAAATTGCAAATATCCAAGTTTTTTTAAAACTTCAACTAAAAAAAGCTCAAGTACGCTTCAAAAAGATAACTAATATGCGGAAGAAGAAACAACCTCTATTTCAAATTAGTAATAAAGTATGATTGTTTTGATACAATATAAGACTATTTAATAATTTGACAAGTTGGACTACTAAAAGTTGGCACCATTTTCTATTTTAAAAAATTTAACAATATTACTTATCAATTGGAATTATCAACATCTATAAAAATATATTTTATTTTTTACACATTTCTTTTGAAATCTTATAAAAAAATCAAACATATCAAGAAGAATACAACCACCACTATCTTTTGTTAAAGTGGATAGCCATGAAGAATTTGAGATAGAAGTCGTATTTGATTTGTGACTAAAGCAAAGGCAGTTAGAGTACTTTGTGCATTAACGTGGTTACAACTACATAGAAGCTAATCTCAAACTAACTTGTTGGCCAAGTTTTTAACCTACCAATCACCTATAGACATATATAAAGATGATTTTGCATCTATAAAGCTTCTAGAAAGCTTATCTATAAGATATTATCAAATTAATTTATTTTAATTACTTCTATTAATTAGATAATTATTGAAATAAATCTTATATCTATGATATTATCCCCTTGTCAAAGATATACTTATCTTAACCTTCTAGAATATTTTAAGAAGATGCTAGAACTCTCTAGAATCTTCTACAATCTTCTAGCATCTTCCTAGTTGGTGGAAGCTGCTTGAAAAGCTTCCCAGTTGGTGGAAGTTGCTTGAGAAGCTTCCTAGTTGGTGGAAGCTACTTGAAAAGCTTCCTAGATAGAAGTATATACTAGAGTTGAGGCTGAAGAGTTCTTCAATCTCGACAACACATCTCTTGGAGCTCTAACTCACATCTTTGGTGTTGTTTTTGTATTCATCTCATTAATCTAGTTCTTGCCAGTTCTTCTTGAACTTCTTGTTTAGTCTTCCAGTCTATATTTTGTGTTCGTGACAATTTGTCGAGACTACTCTCATCTTAGATATCAAAGCTAGTTCCTTCTTGTTAGAATGTGGATTATCCCTCTTCTTGAAGGTACACTAGTATTTTAGAGGTTGCGGATTATCTTCCTCTAAACTGATATCTTTTTCGTTATAATATTGGAGTCTTATTCTTCTTGGAGAGAGTGGATTATCCCTCTTCTTGAAGATCTTAAGGCGTTTTAGAGATTGCGGAGTATCCTTTTTTAAACCAATATTTCCTCCTTATAGAAACTATTACTTCATTTCTCTTAAAATGGCCGGAGGTGAAGACAATAATATGACTGAAAGTTTGGAGTCCAAGTTGGATGCCATTATGAATGCTCCTGCCATGTTATCACAGAGAACTATGGTGATTGAAGGAGTCTTTGCAAGACTTCATAACGATCGAGCATCCGAAATAGTACAATCTGGGCTTCATCAGCCTCAAGCTTTTGCACTAGAAGAAGCAACTTTACCTGTGGTTAAACAAGAACCATTGCTTCCACAATGAAAAGAGCTTCAAATTAGCCTTCCAGACAAGTTTGATGGTACATGTTGTCGGATAGAAAGAATTCGCCTTGGAAAAACGCCGGGTTCCTAGCTGCTACTAGAACTAGCAGGGAACATGAGAGGAAGCCGCACAAGTATCTTCTATACTTGTACAATATTTATTCAAGTTTTTAAATTATACTTGTATTATACTTGTACAAGACTTATACAAATATAAAGTATAAACTCTTGAAGAATACTTGTATAAATATTTATATAAAATAGTATATAATCCTTGATATAATATTTATACAAATACTTATATAAATATTATGTATAATATTTATAAAATACTTATATAAATACTTGATATAAATACAAGTATATATACTTGTATAAAAGGTATAAGCAAAGTGTGTATATATTCAAGTATACCTCAAAATGCAACCGCATATGAGGAATACAAGTTATACAACAAGCTGAAACTAAAATAATCACTAAAAATCTATCCAAAGGTTGAATCAAGCGTGCTTATAGTCTATGGAAAGCCATTGATCTATTGTAAAACATATCAAAATTTCACAAATAGATGACTTACCATTTAAAAGTTATAGCTAAAAAAAATAGGCACTAAAATTTTCCAACAAATGCAAAGGTAGCAAAGCTCTTCTTTACTTTAGCCTTTGTTGTGATTACTTCCCTCCTTCAAATTAGACATGCAATAGCTTTTTACAAAGCTCGCTCCATCATCTAACTTGTTCTTAAATTTCGCATGTATGCCTCTTAAACTCCAGATTTTATAGCTAGTTGATTCTATTCTTCAAACCCTAGCAATGATTTGCCCTCTTGACACTTCACGGCTCATAAAACTTTCATAAAAGCTCCAAATGTATTGATTTTTGTTCTTATGAAAAGCTTACACAAGCTACTATAAGTATTTAAAATATTAAAAGGATTGAAGAGATTGTCCGACTTGGGTGGTTGAACAAAGTCTCTACCCCTCTTTGTTGGGTGGCATCAAACCCCTTCCCACTCTCAAGCTCACAAATTTTCTTCTCGAACTTCAAATGCTACAAAAGATGTCTTGATAGAAAGTTAGCACAATTTCCTACACTCTCAATAAGTTTCACTAAGAAAGACTTGAAATCAAACTTGCAGTGGTAGATCAAAGTTTCTACCGTTACTTTTTAATAGCAGCAGACCTCACTCTACTAAAACAAGCATAACCTTTTGTTCACAATTCCAATACAAGAAAGTAAGTAGGTTGTAGAATCCTCACAACTTAAAGAACATACCTACTAATTTTCATTACAAATGCCTCTATCTCCTTGGTGCTATCTCTCTCCAAAATTCACCACTTAAAACTCTCAAATCTTAGGTCTAGCAAGAGGAGTATATCTCTCTTTCTTTCCATATTAGACTATGACACGCCCACATGGGTAGCCAAATCCTATTGGACAGGCCCTATTCACCCCATGCTCTTCTTTCTTATCCCTCACAAGGTCCATTCTACCTCAAAAATCAACAAGAAAGATAACACAACCTTTACCTTTCTTCTAATTACAAAAGAGTCTATTCTAGGATATAAGTAAGGTAGGAACAAAAAAAATAGCCATCTTAATTCACTAACTAAGTGGCTAAAATAAATCCTCTCCTTATAATATCTTCTAAAATAACCTCTAGCACTCACACATGTAATAACAATAGATACAAGATATATAATATTTTTACATACTGCACGTAAATGCAATATGACAACGCTCCAAGTTTTGAGGTTTCGTTAATCAAATCAAGTTGATAACAGCTCTACAATCCAAACATTATCCAACGAAGGAGTAACGCGTTGAATTGGTTAGAACTTTGCTTACGGGACAAGTTCTATTGTGGTTTGCTCCTCTGTTCGAAAAAGGATCACCAATTTTGAACAACTTTGAGACTTTTTTGGACGCATTTGCAGAAGCATTTGGCGAGCATGACAAGGTTCAATGGGCTACAATAAAAATTTGGTCACTACGATAAGGGACTCGCTCTGTATCAGTCTATGCATCGGATTTCATGTAATTAGCATGCGACATCAACTAGGACGAGGAAGCATTGATGAGTCAATTCTATTGGGATCTAAGAGACGATGTGAAAGATTTGTTATTATCTCTTCTTGATCCACGAACGCTCAACAAAACCATTAGCCAAGCTATAAAGTGCGATAATTGCCTATTTCAGCATTGCCAAGATTAACGCTCCAAACAATATACAAATTGTCATGGCACAACCATATCGTTAAGTAGCCTAAATTTACAATCGGAGGCGAAGGACATGCAGATTGATGCAATACGTGTCATATCCCTTACTCCAGAAGAAAAGAAGCAATGTATGGAAGAAGATTTGAATTTGTATTGCAGTGGAGAAGGCCATAGAGCTGGAAGCTATCCTAAGAAGCAAAATAGATACAACATCAAGACTAGAGGTGCGTTTGTTCAGGAAAATGAGGATGCTTGGCCACAATAGGAACCATGCGATTGGACAAATCAATATCAAGTTTCTGTCTTTCTACTCAACCTGCCCATTGTTTTACAATTCTTTTGTCTTTTAGCCTTGAAAAACTAAAAACCTTAGCCTTATTAGATTTAAGAGCATCTGCTTGTTTTTTAGACCAAGAATTTGTTAAGCGTCACAAAATTCTCCTAGTACAAAAATTCAAGCATGTTCACGTAGAAGTAATAGATAGATGACCTTTATTGTCTGGTAGTATCACCCATGAATTAGAACCTATAGAGGTGACATTTAAAGACCATAGTAATTATATTATTTTTAACATTATTAACATCCCGTCAAACCCTGTTATTCTTGGTCTTTCTTGGTTGAAAAAATGTAATCTATCCATAGATTGGAGGTTGCGGAGGATAACATTTTCCATAGAACAACCTAAGGACAAGCTTGGAAGAAGACCCCAAATTAAAAAATCTTTGTTTATTGGAGCAAGAACATTTGTAAGATCATGCAAGGAAGGCATACCATTGGTCATTTATGTGACTCCAACTAGTGGAGAGCAGATTTCAAGAGCAGATATATTGGAACAATACAAGGATTTTCAAGACGTTTTCCAAAAAAAGAATGTTAACATACTACCAGAACACCAATTATACAATTGTGCCATAGAATTACAAGAAAGAGCACAACCGCCTTTTGGCCCAATCTACAACCTATTGCAGATAGAGTTGGCTAAGTTGCGAAAATACATCAACAAGAACCTAGCCAAGAACTTCATTTGTCATTCAAAGTCGCTAGTTGGGGCTCCAATCTTATATGTGAAGAAGAAGGATGGCTCACTATGGATGTGCATGGACTATCGAGGTCTCAACAAAGTGACAAAGAAGAATCGCTATCCATTACCTTTGATCTCTACTCTTCTGGAATAACTTGGACATGCAAAGATCTTTACAAAGATTGATCTAAGGGGAGCTTACAACCTTGTATAAATCAAAGAAGGAGATGAATAGAAGACAACTTTTTGTACAAGGTATGGCCATTTTGAATATAATGTCATGCCATTTGGTCTTATCAATGCTCCGGCGGTCTTTCAATACATGATGAATGACATTTTTTGAGAGCATCTAGACAATTTCATTATCATCTATCTAGATGATATCTTGATATTTTCCAAGAATAAAAGAACATGAGAAGCACGTTTGTTTGGTACTCAAAAAATTACATGAGCAAGGATTCTATGCCAAGTTGGAGAAGTGATTATTTCACCAAACTAAGATGGAGTTTTTAGGTTTCATTGCGACTATGGAAGGCTTGAAGATGGATCCCAAGAAGGTGGAAGCAATTGTGTCCTGGAAAGTTCCAAAGACGGTTAGAGATGTATAATGTTTTCTTGGCTTTGCTAACTTCTATAGGATCTTCATCAAGAATTATTATTAAGTTGTTGCTCCACTCATTCGATTGACGTGTAAGGATAAGCTCGAATGGAGACCTCTAGCAGAAAAAACATTTCAAAATCTTAAGATGGCATTTACTACGGCTCCAATCTTGATACATCCAAATTTTACAAAGGCTTTCTATTTGGAAACCGATGCTTCGGATTTTGCTTTAAGAGCCGTACTTTCGCAGATGGACATTGACAATAAGCTTCATCCGGTTGCATTCTATTCACGAAAGTTTTCTATGGTTAAGATTAACTACAAGATCTATAATAAGGAACTCCTTATTATAGTGGATTCTTTCCAAGAGTGGCGTCACTTCCTTGAAAGAGCTGCACATCCGATGACCGTTGTCGTATGTTGTGAAGTCTTGCTTGAAAATGCTCCGGGCACCTGGCCGTGGAAGATAAAAAAGAAATATGCAAAAAAAATAGTCCTAACCTCTCTGATCAATCTCTAAATAATCCTTAATCAAACCTTAATTAAACCCAAAAATAAACCCTAACTAAACCCTAGTCAATCCTGGTCAAATCCTAAAACAAACCCTAATTAAACCCTAGTCGAATCCTAACCAAACCCTAAGAAAATCCTAAGGTAGTTTTAGAATCTCAATAACTACCAAATAAACTGTTGGTCTTGATTGAAATTTTGCACACACCTTATTAATTAAGTTGAAAACAATTATATTAAGTTTGAAGAAGATCTAACTTTACAAAAAGAAGAAAAATTCATAAATTTGCATGGGTGACGGCCGGCCTCCTTCTCCAATCTTAATGCCAATATTCCAGTACCTAAATCTCTCTTTCACACTATTTAATTGCTCTCAAATTTTGCATGTGCATAGGAAAATAAGTCTACTATCCATACACATAAATTTCACTCCAATCCAATTAGTAAATTGCTCAAGATCTCAAAAACCCCAACTGACCTTCAAAGCTTAATTCCCAAAAATTTGACCTATTTAAACCTCAATTACATATATATAAACTATTAGATTGAGCTCAAATTCATAGCACACATTAACAACAACAATACCCAAAAACTTACAAATTTTCAGCTATAGATCTGCTACAAAACTTCTGAAATTGCCTAAAATATCAACCCTATTTTATTTCATAAAATCCCAAGTTGCCAAAAACAACCTTGACTTTGCAAAGCTATTACAAAGTCATTTTTGATCCAAATCACTCTCAACCAAATCCTATGCAAAATCTCTTAAGTCTTCTCTCTAAGCCCATCTTTTGATTTTCCAAAAGACTCTTGATTTGCCCTAAGCAGCCGTTTTAGTAGCCAAAGGTCT
This sequence comes from Physcomitrellopsis africana, assembly GCA_036785485.1. Taxonomy (NCBI): domain Eukaryota; kingdom Viridiplantae; phylum Streptophyta; class Bryopsida; order Funariales; family Funariaceae; genus Physcomitrellopsis; species Physcomitrellopsis africana. The sequence continues at coordinate 1,281,517 of JAWRVF010000007.1, forward strand.
GATTTCGACCCTGTCCTACAAACGGCCAATCCTTGAGTATCCATCTAACCTATCCTAGGGATTTTATAGCTCGACCCTACCCTCAACTTAACCTTTATGTCAATCATGCTAGTGATTTATCTTTTTTATTATATTTTTATTATTTTATGGCCTTTTTAAGGCAATAAAAGAATTATTATAACCTAGAAGGTAAAATTACTAACTAATTCTTATCTACTAGCTATTAAGTGAAGAAAATAAACTAAGAGACTCTTATAAAAACCTTGTTAAAATATGTTGAATTTTTGTTGAACTAAGATAATAGAGTATTAATTGAAAAATTATTTTTAATCATAATTTCACCATATAATCGTGTCACAACACGACATCGTATACATGGATCACAAGAATCTGGAGTACTTTATGTCGGCTCGGGTTCTAAACCGTTGTCAAGCTCAATGGAATATATTGCTATTTAGGTTTGACTTTGTTATTACTTATAGGCATAGAAAACAGTAAGGACTATCTGATGTATTATCAAGAAGATCATATCTTATGCCGAAGGTTAGAGAAGCAGCGCTTGATCAACAATGTACGACATTGTTAAAGCCAAAGCAATTCAAGATTTGTATTGCCGTTGTGCCAATTGATGTCGACTTCCTTAACCAGGTACGTGCTATGACTATTGAAGAAACAATAGCCCTTGATATCAAGCAGCGTATCAATGATGACAAGTTCAAGATTGAAGCAAATCTTTTATATTTTGAGAAGTGGTTGTATATCCCAAATGGGCCAGCACGACTCTGAGTCCTTCAATCTCATCATGACTTTCCAGCTGCGGGACATTTTGGGTTCAACAAGACCTTAGAACTCATTTCTCAAGATTTCTAGTGGCCCCAAATATGGAAGGATGTGAAAAATTTTGTCCTCTCTTGTGACATTTGTTTAAGATCTAAGAACCCTCGGCATTGCCCTTATGGACTTCTACAAACATTGCCTATTCCGCGTCGTCCATGGTCTTCAGTTTCCATGGACTTTATTACAGACTTGCCGCCATCAAATTCATTTGACAGCATCTTTGTTGTGGTGGATTGGCTTACAAAGATGGCACATTTTATCCCTTGTAAGAAGATATCGTTAAGCGAAGATACATCAAGGCTCTTCCTTCATAATATATATCGATATCATGATCTATCAGATGATATCGTGTCGGATTGAGGAACCCAATTTGTATCAAAGTTTTGGAGATCTTTTTTTAAGATATTGAAGGTAGACATTAAGTTTTCTTCGGCATTCCATCCTCAAACTGACGGCCAAACAGAACGGGTGAATCAAGTTTTGGAATAGTATTTACGATGTAGCATCAACTATCAGTAAGATGATTGGATTGCATATCTATCGCTAGCCGAGTTTGCATATAACAACACCCTTCATGGATCGATTCAAAAAACACCATTCTTTTCTAACTATGGATACCATCCAAAGCTTGATCTATTGAGTCCATCAACAAATAACAATCCAACAGCTGAAGGATTGGTGAAGCAGCTATCGGAGCTTCAAATCACATTGAAGCTTCAATTGCAAATTGTCCAAGAGTCTTACAAAGCATCCGCGAATAAATTTTGGAATCAGGTACCTAATTTCAAAATTAGAGATAAAATATGGCTGCTTCGACAGAATATCAAGACCAAGCGGCCATATGATAAGTTGGACTACTAGACATTGGAACCATTTATTATCCAAAAGTAGATCAATCCTAAGGCGTACCACCTAGAGTTACCAGCTGCTATGAAGGTACATCCTGTCTTTCATGTTTCTCTGTTAGAACCTTATCAGGAATCATCTTTTCCTGGAAGAGTGTAATATCCGCCAACTAATATCAAAATTAAAAACCATGAAGAATACAAGGTAGAAAAGATACTAGATTCACGATGAAGATGGAATAAATTAAAGTACTTTGTACATTGAAGCGGCTATGATATTAATGAACAAACATGAAAACCGGCCAAAAATCTTACCAATGCACCGCAAAAGGTATAGAAATTCTATCGATGATATCCTAATAAATCAAAAATTGGCCATTGACGAAGCGTGAAGACAAAACCTTCTTTAGAAAAATAAATAGAAAAGAGATCCAGGTCTTCTCAAAACATAACTTGTTATATTTTGTAGTGTCAAGATATCTAATCTCAGAGTATATTTAGATATGACTAATAGGAATGAGGATATTGCACTAGTGATGCCATCACAACTGAGTAGCTCACAATGTCGACCTCAAGATGAAAAATTAGAAGAACTAAGAAGACATCAAAGAATACCAAGTAGCAGGTCACTCGTGATTGTCTTTGAAGCTGAATCAACTCATGAAGGTAGTGGCGAAACGATATTTTCAAGTCGCTTCCACAATGAAGACATAGAAGTTCAGGCATGGTCTCAAGTGGAAGGTGTTGGTTATTACCGGTGGCTATAAGGACCCATGAATCATCTGCCTCGTGAATGACAACTAGAATATATTGTAGAGACTATGCGCCAAATCTTTGATTTTTTACGTTTGTGAGTATACATCTTAAATGGCTTCTCGGAGACCTTGAAGCTAGAGGAGGAGGTGATTGCAAGAACATACTTATCAGAACCTTCTAGAACATTCTAAAAGATTTTTAAAACTTTCTAAAACCTTCCAGAGCCTTCAAGTATCTTCTTAGTTGGTGGAAGCTCCTTGAGAAGCTTTCTGAATAGGAGTATATATTAGAGTCGAAGCAGAAGAGTTCTTCAATCTCGACAATACATCTCTTGGAGCTCTAGCTCACCTCTCTGGTGTTGTTTTTATACTCATTTGATTAATCTAATTCTTGCCAATTTTTCTTGAACTTCTTGTTTAGACTTCCAGTCTATATTCTGTGTCCCTGACACCCCTCTTCTAGAAACAAGTTCCACAAGGAGCAGTGATTATATATTGAAGAAGTCAAAGATATGTCAAACTGTGCTTACCACATACTCTAATCTTTATTTCTTTTGAAGGTAGTTGATAGGTCCTTTCAGCCATCAATAATATCACATACCAAGGCAAAAAGATCACCTTGTTATTTGATCATTGTTGAGGCCTTCATAACTTCTTTCAAAGAAAATATTTAAAATACCATAGGAAATAGTTCATACCTCTAAAAGTATCACCAAACATCAAGAGTCTCTTCCAAGGTTGTGATACCAAACACATTATATTTCACCATCGATCCAACAAAGAATATGTCATTCTTGAGAATCTTCATCTCTATTTTGTTATCTTGAAGGTTGTGATAGTCATAATATCTCCTCTGATAAGTCAGCAAACAATGGTTTTTGAACTAAATTCATTGGTTGTTGATCCTCCATCTCTTTAGTATAAACAAATTTAAGAAAATAGCAAACAATGATACAAGATAGAATGAAACCTCTATAGAACCTACTTTGCTTTATAGCAAAGATTTTCTTAAATTTTTATCTTGATTTTGGCGGATGTCATCGATGAAATGTATTGACTTTTGTTGATGTATTTATTAGATTCTTGCATGGCTCTCATGTGCGTTCACTAATATTGTATCTGCATCAATATATAAGATATTTGAATCAATTTCGGCGCCACCTTAAATCTGAAATCTCTTCTACCTCAAATTCTTCATTGTTATCTATTTCTATAGGAGGCAGTAGCATTTATCTTCTTCCTTATATATTTATTGTCTTATATGGCTTGAATAGTGATATGTAGTATATAAAATGGATCTTCATAGATTTTGGTAGGCATAATCAATAAGCAATTGGATTGATTTATTTACAAATCAAAAAAAGTCTAAGCCTATAATAATCCAATTTATTACAAGGATGGATAGTCTTAATATTATGACAAAATAACCGTACCTTATCATCCAAGTAGAATTGAGATTTTTCCTTATAATAGATATTTATATTGATTTTTTGTCTTTCTTGAGCTTTCTTTAATTATGTCTTAATTGTTACATATAGCTTTGATAATCGATTTGCCAAATCTTCTACTGTAGGATTATCAGCTTTGAAAAGTCAAAAGTATTAAGTCATGGATGATAACCATAATTTGCAAAGAATGGAGTTTTTTGAGTAGACAAATGTACCAAATTATTATAAGAAAATTCTATCAATGACAAAAGAATTGTCCAATCATCTTAATGATAATTGATGGTACATCTCAAATATTGCTCTAAAATTTGATTTACTCATTCCGTTTGTCTATCAGTTTGAGAGTGGAAAGTTGAAGATAATTTTATATCCACCTTTAATATTTTGAAAAGAATCTTTCAAAATCTTGATACAAATTGTGTTCCTCTATCTAATATAATATCCCTTGATAATCCATGATAGCGATAGATATTATTAAAGAAGAATTTAGTTATTTTCACATATAATAGATTTTGTACATAATATAAAATATACCATCTTGGTAAAATAATCTATAATTATAAATATAGAATCATATAAACTTAACTTTGAAAGATCTATGATAAAATCTATAGAAATAGAGGACCAAGGTTGTTTTGGTACAGATAATAGTTGGAGAAGTCCGTAAGGTTGGTGACAAGGAGTTTTTGATCTTGAATAAACATCATAAGACTATACAAACTCTTTAATTGCCTTTCACATTTGAGGCCACTAAAAATCTTTTGATATTAGCTCCAAAGTCTTATTATATCTAAAATATCTTACCGTAGAGAGGTTGTGATGAGCTTCCAGAGCAAGTAATTGTGTTGCACCTTTCGAAATATATATGCATCCTTCAAAATAGAGTAGATTGTTCTTGAATTCAAACTTGGAAGTATCATGAGACTTAGATGAATTATTCTTAATCTCATAGACTAGAAGGTCTGAGGACATATTTAATTGGATTTGCTTGACAAAAGTTGAATCAACAGTCAATGTTGATTTCATTGCTCAAAGATGAAATTGCTTTGGCTTCAAGAGGATCATTTTTTATTGATCTCTTTCTTTTGGTATAAGATAAAAACATCTAGAAAAAGGCAACAAATAGACCTTGTTGTTTTCCTAGCCGATAGGTGATAATAAATTCAAACCTTGACAAATACATGCTCTAACAAGCTTGGCGACGATTTAATACGTGCATTGATATAAAATATTTGAGGTTCTTGTGATCCATATATATGATGACTAGATTAAAAGTGCCTTTTAGATAGTGATGCTATTCTTTAAAAGAATCTATAATTGCAAGAAGTTTTTTATCATGAATTTTGTAATTGATTTTTACTGCTAAAAAGTTCTTAGAATGAAAAGCTATTAGGTGGAATTTGTCATCTGCTCCCATTTGTAACAATACTACCTCCAAAGCAAAGTCTGATGCATTTGTTTTCTTAAAAAATGCCTTAGAAAAGTTGACACAATACAAGATTGGTACAAAAATAAAAGCTATCTTCAAAGCCTCAAATAATGCTTGTGCTTCTGTACTTTACTCAAGTTTGTCCTTACAAGTTAAGCATATAAGTAGAGCTGCAACTTGAAAAAAGTTCTTGATGAAGATTCGATATTAATTGGCAAATTTCAAAAAGCATTGTATATCTCTTATTATTTTTGGAATCCTCCAATCTATGACTATCTGGAATTTTTTAGGATCCATTTTGAGACCATCATTCAAAATGATGTATCCTAAAAAGTCAACTTGAGTAGTGTGAAATATACACTTTTCCATCTTGGCATATAATCCCACATCTCTAAATTTTTATAACACATGATGAACATAAAATTCATATTTTTCTGTGTTCTTAGAATAGATCAAAATATTGTCTAAATAGCACACAATGAAATCATCAAAAAATTCACAAGAAATGTCATTCAAAAGATGTTAAAAAGTAGTTGGTGCATTTGTGAGTCTGAAAGATATGACATTATATTCAAAATGTCTATACCTTGTTCAAAATGTAGTCTTCCATTCATCACCTTCTTTAATGCGTACTAGATTATATGCTCCTCTTAGATCTATTTTTGTATAGATCTTAGCTTGATTTAGTTGATTAAGAAGTCTAGATATTAAAAATAAAGGGTATCCATTCTTAATGGTAATCTTATTGAGCCCTCAATAATCTGCACACATTTGTAGAGATTCATCTTTTTTCTTTATAAATAAGATAAGAGCTCCTGCTAGGGATTTTGAATGGCATATGAAATTCTTGGCTAGGTTCTCATCAATATATTTCTTGAGTTTAGCCAATTCATTTTGTGATAAATTAAAGATTAGTCTGAATGGAGGCTAAGTTCCCTCTTTGAGATCAATTGAGCAATCATATGGACAATGTTTTAAAAAAATATCTGCATTCTTTTTCTAAAAAATATCTTGATAATCTTAATATTGGCTTGGAATGCCACTTGAAGTCTTTCCATTATCAGAAATGAGTGTAGCATAAATAACAAAAGATGATCTTTTTTTTGTTGTATTCATAAAAGCTTTTACATCTATAAGTATAAATTTTACCATATTAGATTTATAGCTTATTATTTGATTTATGGAACTCTTATTAATATTGTGAAAAAAATCAAGTCTACGAGAAATCCAATCTATTTGACAATTATATTTTTTAAGCCATGATAAATCTAAAATGACTGGATTAGAAGGAGAATTAATTATATTAAAGATTACACAACTATTATGATCATCTATTATTATATTTATAAGAAGTATTTTATTAATAATATCTCTAAAAGATAATGGGCAACCGTCTATGACTTCTATATGTACGGATTTAGTTTTCTGTATTGAAAATATTCTACAACTTTTAATAAATTTTTTATCTAAAAAACACGCTGAGGCTCCTGAATCTAGTAAGATAGAAGCTTTATGATTTTCAAGTCCCAAATAAACATCTATTATAAAATAAAGAGAGTATTCTCATGAGAAGATAGGACCTTTACTAAGAGTTGTACAAGATTCCAACTACACGGTGTCGTGGTAGAGAGAATTTGCTTCAAGAAAGCGTTGGGCTTCTAGTTGCTACTAATTATTCAACCAAGATCTAAGTATAATAAAAACCTCCAAATTTATATAGAAGATTTTTTCATAGGGCTATTGCATCCAATACATAAGCCTTATTTCACAAGACACCCAACATATTACAAAATACTCTAAATCCTCATTCCCCCATAAGAAGGGAATTTTTTCCAAGCTTCAATAATCCATAACTTTTAATTCAACTGTCCAAATCCACTCCAAATTTATATAAAGTATTGATATATTTTTCACAACTATTATTATAAATTTCAACTATTGATTCATTATCGATCTTTAGATATTGCCAAAATCCTAGCAGTAGCTTCAAACCTTTGTTTACAAATACCCATGTATTAAATTCTTCATATCTCACAATCTAAAAGTCCAAATGCTATGAAATTTTGATATTTAGCTTTTAAGCATAATAATACACCTTTTTGGAAATTTTAGACAAAAATTCATTTAGAAACTCAAGATATGGCAAATCCCATCACTATCAACAAAACAATCTATTTAGTGCCTTGGAATTCAATCTACTGTCTTTCACTCCTAATATCTTTTTTTTTAGGACTCTAATTGTAATAATTATTCTTCATTAGATATAGGTTTTAAAATCACCTCTCTAGCCACACCTCTCGATCTCTAAAAGCTCTCATATAACTCCTCTAATCTTCAAAAGAGTGACAATAGATACAATTTATATACCTTAATTTCAAGTGCCTACTTTTCCCTCATAAAAACTCCAAATCCCTCAATTTTTATACCAAAGTTGTAGTCCAAAAAAGAAGCTTTTTAATCTTAGTCTCCGATTTTCAAATGGCCTCACTGAAGTTGCCAAAATCTTTATTCTTGTTGTGGGCAACCTCTTCAAAGCCTATTGGGCATGACCATTGACCAATATGAATGAAGAACTTCATCCCTTGTCTTCATTCATCCTCACTTTGTCTTCATCCTTCTACATTAGGCCTCTTAGTAGTTTAATTCTTCTTCCTTAGACTCCAATTGCCTTTCAAGACTTTATACTAAATATTTAGGTCTTATATAATTTAAATATCATAACCAAATTAAATAAAAATCTTAAATAAATTTTCTTACACCAATTCACTTTAATTTACCTTGTTAACCATTCTAACACATATCTAAACCTATAAACATATTATGCATTTTGAATGGATTTTATATATTGTAAGCAATTACAGTATGACAATGGTCTCTATTATAACTGGATAAATTCATTTTCTGACATATTGTCTTCTTTGATAGCCGTACTTCTCATTATGTGGTTGTATCATTTTTTTAGACAATGCTGAGTAGTGTGCTTACGTTCTCCACAATATGAATACAATCTCTTTTAATAACAATGAGTCTTTTCTTGTTCAATAAGGAATTTAAAATATACTGCATCAATTTATATGTCTTCTATTCTTGAATGTATATATTGGAAAGATGTTGATGTTGCTATTATATTATAATAACGTTGAAGCTCCCTTGTGCGACTCTCAGATCAAAATTCAAAAAGCCAATTATCACACTTTACAACAAAATCAATTGCTTGATTCAATGTCTAAGGATCGAATAAGTTGAACATCAATTTTTTTATCTCATATTATAATCCATAGGAAAATTGGCTAATAAGTGCAGCATTATCCTACTTAGTATCAATTCCTAGTTGTCGGAATTGTAAAGTATATGATGTCATTGATCAATTGTCTTATCACAAGATGTGGATCTTGTCGGTTGTGACACAAATTGCATCATGTTCTCCATATATAGACTAAAATTCTGCTAAAAATACCTCCAAACTATCCAATATTGGATCATGTTGTTCAAAAAAAGATAAAAACCATGATAAAATAAAGCTTGAAAGTAGTGTTTTAATAAATATGACTTGTGATCCTTTGATTGAATAACTTTGGGATTGAAGTTCAATTACTAGTTGTACTTGATTGATGAATCCTCAAAACTTAGATCTGGTGCCATCAAAATTCTCCAACAAATTAATTTTTGGTTCTTTGATGCTTGAATGGTGTTCAATTGTAGGTGAAGTGGTACGGCTTGAAGTAACTTGAATCATCTCTATATCTTTACTTCCTATTAATCTTCTTGCTTATTTTGGTGGTGCATTGAATTGATGTATTGTGAGCATTAATTCTCTCATTTGCTCTTGCATTTGTGCCATTGCACTCTTCATTTCAGCAAATTCTACTATGATAGAAAGGGAAGAAAATATCTACTATCACTACAAAATAAAATATTCAAGAATAAGGAAAAAATTCTAGGAATAATATCAATTTAGAAGTCGATAATCCATAACTTCTAATATGCTTATGCCTTATCAAAAGAAAGGAATAATCCACTCTTAATCAAGAAAAGACAAAGCTCTGATATTATAACTTCATTTTTGTCAATTTTTCAAGGACATGAATTAAAATAGTTGCATAAATTAGTAAAAATTATGTCAAAGAAAAATAACAAGATAGAAATAAAGAAGTATGTATATTCACAAACTAAAATGGCTATTGCCAAAGATTAGAAAATATATGAGACTCTTGAACTAGACTAAAAGCAAGAAAAGAGTTGGCAAGAGTGAAGAAGGCTTCATTCTTATCTCTATATATACTATCTATCTAAGAGCTACATGACAACATTCTATAGGACCTCTTACACATGTCTAATTTGCAAGACACGTGTCAAACTTGCAAGACAAATTTCCTACATGTGCGCCACGTACTTGGCTTGTTCCACAAGCTACTAATATATGCAATATATGGTTAGCTTGTTCTACAAGCTACCAATATGTGTGATATATGGTTAGCTTGTTCTACAAGCTACCAATATGTGTGATATATGGCTAGCTTGTTGGCCAAGTTTCTTATTCCTATGTCATATTGTAATTCTTTGCTTGTGATATAAATTGAATCTTTTCTATTTTAATTCTTTGAACTTTTGGAGTCTTGTTTTAAGTGAAGCCTTAGATATGAGTAAAAGTTGATGCCTAATCATTGGCTATGTACTAAGTAAAGAGCTTTAAAATTGAATAAGAAGAATTTGTGATCAATCATTAGACTTAAAATATAACATAGAATATTAATATATTAATATGTTTAGAACATAATCTTAATTTGAAGATTATGATTTTTTTAATATCCATATTTAAATTTAAAAAACTACTTTAAAAGATACTATAAAGGATTTATTAAAATAATTATAATTTTATAATATTTGATTAAATGTTTAATTTTATTTCTATATTTTATATATAAATTTATAGTTTTTTTATATATTTTTATATTTAATTTTTGTCTCTATATTTTATTGTCATTGCAATTATTAGATAGTTGATGAGTTTGTGCATACTAAGTTAGTAAAGAAGATGGCTTAAACTTGAGATGCTTCTAGCAATTGAATTTAACCAACTATTTATCTATTTATTTTATTTTATTTTATTATTTTAACTTTGAAATCAAAATCACATAAGTGGAAGAAAGATCAAACAATATAATTCTTTAACTTAGATATCTTTCATAATAATTAGAATTTTAAAACAAAACAATCAAATTGACATAGATTTTAAATTACTAATATAGAATCACAACCAAATAAATATCTAAATATAAATTAGATCATAGATTTTATTTTTTTTTAAATTAGACTAGTCAACATCATAGATTTTATTTATATACATTATAATTAAAATATACTTATAGAAGTCTTGCATAGAAAATCAAAGCTTATATTAATTGCATCTATTATATTAAATAATAGAAAGAGATTAAGACTAGTACAATAGAAATATATAATTAAATTAAAGTTAGTAGCCATGGTCATGGAATTAAATTTATTTATATAGATTTTATAATACAAAGTAAGTAATATAAAGAATATTTTTTAGAATATAATTTAAATTTCTAATTTTAAGTTTATTAAAATTAATTAGTCAAATTTTTTATAAACAAAGCTATAACAAGATATGACATAGAATATTATAAGATTATATTAATATGATTGACTTATGGAAGAAAAACCTTCAATACTTAAAATGCATGTAATAATATGAGTAGATCTTTATTCAATTATTATTTAAATATCAAAGAGCTATAATTTAATAGCTTTATGGAAATACAAGATTTTTATCTATTCTTAATTTTATATCCAAAGTTAAAAATATTGATTGATGAATAAATATATTTTGTATTAGAACAAATAGATTTGACAAAAAATCTCTTAAAATATAATTTGAGAATAGAAAACAAATCTAATCTAATTTTTTAAACAACTTGGTAAAATAATGAATAGATATATAATATATTTAATCAAGAAATAAATGTATTAAATCTAAATATGCCTAACAAATACAATAAGAGAACATTGATGCCAAAATGATCATTTTAATTTGTTTAATATTTACAAAGCCAAAATAATAATTTTTCTATTATATATATATTGTAATAATTTTAGATAAGAATAAAATAAAATAAATAATAAAAATACTAATACCATTCTTATATTTATATTAAATAATTATAATCATTTCAATTATATAGAAAAAAATCAAGTTGAAACCAAATTCTCTAAAGATATTACATAAATTTGTAAACTTTTATTACTATTATATTTTGATTTTACTAAAAAAAATAAAGAAATTTAATATAATTTATTTTTATCTTATCATCCTTTCAAAAATTAAAGTAGTGATTTCTATTTAATGAGAGTTTATTTGTCTAAATAGTACAAAAATATTAACAATAATAATATATATTTGGAACTAATATATATATATATATATATATATATATATATGATGTTATAATTTATAAATAAATAAATGATAAAGAATAAAATAAAATAAAGATTTCTATCATATTTGATAGATTTGAATTTAATAAATTATAATATTACTTCTACTAATTTATCTCCCACCAAATTATAACCTTTGCAAAGTTATGAAAAAATAGTGGAACCAACATGGTTCTATGGTGCTAAGTTATTCCTTACTAAGTTATAACCGCCCATAGGTTCTATCTTAAGATACAAACCTACCCTATAACTTAGTAGAGGTAATATTGTAGATTAATTGAGGATTTTAAGAAAAGTTAATGAATCCTTCTAAAAGGTGATAATATAAATTAGTATTGTACAAAATTTAATAGAATGTGAAAGTCAAGGACATACAAAAGTTAATAAATATGAAAAGTCAAAGGGACATAAAAGTCAATGAACATTGAAGACTAGAAAAACTAGAAGGAAATAGAAATTCAAGAAAAATAAAGTTTTAGAGGCTTTGAAGGTTGTAATAGACCTAATATATATATAGAAGAAGAAGTGAAGGCTTGGACATTGTTTTATTAGTCTTTATTCTAATATGTAGGTGTAGTTTTGAATCTTATCTTGAAGTTGAGAGTGTGGTATGAGAAGATTAAGATAGCCATAGTTATAAGAAGTGTGAGATATAGTAAGATATATATAATTTGGCTATAATTATGTTTCAAAAAAAAAGGTGAGAGCTAAGAAATTATTAAGTAGATATTGATTTAGAGTGTTTCAATAAAAAAAAAATTATTAAAATTATAAAAGGATAATATATAAGAAAATTACTCACTAATTGATTGAAAATATATAATTCTTTTAAATATTTTTAAAATTTAGATTATATTAAAATATTTTGACTTAGATTATGCTAAAGGATGATGCAAGGTACAATCAACTAACTAAAGACACAAATGGTTATACTTACAAAACATATTATTAAGACATATAAATGTGATTAATCAATCTATCATTAAATTATTTAAGTCTAATTTGATGTATTACTAATATATACAAAAACTAAATAAATCCAATGAATGGTCTTATTTAAATAAATAAAATTTAAAATATTTGAAATATGTAGGACTTGAATAGAAGATGGAAACTAATTTATACACTAATAAAAAAAATTTAATCTAATATGGTTTAAAATAGAAACATGGACAACAGTTATATATTTGATAAAAGATTTATAGGTTCTTTCTTTTAATTTAATGCATTAATTGTATCTAAAAGAATAAATAAGATCTTCTAATATAAAAGAAATATGTTGAATAACAATAGTAAATAAAGTAAACAAACACTTTTTATCTTCTCTAATCCTATCTTTTTTCTTTTTTTTAAAATCAAATTCTACAAATGTAATATTTCAAGGATAGTACATGTGTACTTTGTGCAATAAACATTGTGGATTATTATTCTTAACAACACCAAAATACAATTACCAAGGGCATGGATGAAGCACATTTATACAATCTTTCTTATAAGAGGTGTTACAAAAGAAGCTACTTCTTTATTTAACAATCAAACTGATATTGTTAATTGGAATCATATTAGATATATAATAGCTAGGCACAATCAAGTTCATAATTTATGTTCATGATTTATGTTAGAATAATATTGCTTGGTTGGCATTTTGGACTTTATTAACCATTTTGGTTAGCTGTGACATATTATGAGCAAGTAACATAACATGCAATAC